>WURT03000008.1:834219-848886 GCA_009936505.3 Holothuria glaberrima | reverse complement strand
TGTGATGCATCTACACTAGGCTGGGGTGCAGTTTTTGGAAACAAAACTGGGCAAGGATTGTGGTCAGATGAACAGAGAAAACACCATATAAAGTATCTTGAATTAGCAGCAATTTTTCAGGGCTTGAAGACCCTGTGCTCAAATATTCATGATACTCATTTGAGAATTTCTACAGACAGTAGTGTTGCTGTAACATATGTAAATAAAATGGGTGGTATTAAGTCCCCGTTGTGTGGTCGCATTACAAAATCTATTTGGTTATGGTGTATACAGAAAAACATTTGGCTTTCTGCAGCACACATCCCTGGAATAGCAAATGAACATGATGATTATTTATCAAGATCACAACATGAGACAACAGAATGGTCTCTGAGTGAACTTTATTTCTGCAAAATTGTTAGTGTTTTCGGCACTCCTGAAATAGACCTTTTTGCCAGTAGATTCAACAACAAAGTGCAAAATTTTGTGTCATGGAAGCCAGATGAGCTGGCCCAAGCAGTTGATGCATTCAATGTAAAGTGGGATTCCTACAAGTTTTATGCTTTCCCTCCTTTCAGTCTAATCGGGAAGTGTCTCCAGAAGATTGCCAGAGAAAAGGCAACAGGCGTAATGGTGGTACCACTGTGGCCGGGTCAACCTCGGTTCGCCAAGTTACTGGAGATGCTCGCAAGTCAACCGCTTTACCTTCCAAACAAGAAGGCTACTTTAACACTTCCAAGTGGTCGAACTCATCCACTTTACAAGAAGCTAAAACTCGTATTATAATGTGATGCTTCTACCTTAGGGTGGGGCGCTGTGTTAAGATCGGGAAACCCAGTCCATGGCTAATGACCGCTGGAGCTGTTCGCAGCAAAAATTCCATATTAATGTTTTAGAGTTATTGGCCATTTATTTCGGTCTAAAAGCCCTACGTAAGGCGCTTAGAGGACAACATGTTGCGCGACGTTATGTAGGTCTGTAGATAGCAATTAAACGATGTTCCTCATTTCATGCATGGTAGTCATTTAATCTATGTAACACTTAAAACTGATTTGTATTACCTTACACAGTCGTGGTAAATCATTTCATTAGGAAGGTGGAGGAAATTTGCCGTGAAATTTTCCCTAATGAGTAACAATCTTACCATTTCCTTTGCCCTGAGAACGATATCCACCTGCCCTGCAATCGGTATTTCTTTTGCTCCGGGGGATGCAGCCAGCTTCCCCCTTCCCCCACCGGCCCCGCCCCTTGCTTCATGTGCTTATATTACCTTAGCTGTGCCACCAGTACTGGAGTAACCAAGGTAGGTCTAATGTTTCTTTATTTTTATATGTCCCTAACCTAATTGGCATTGCCAAAATGACTTCATATTTACATTTCAGCTGAACCAAGAAATTCTCTTTACCACTGCATGTGTTTGCTATTGTGCGTGCCTGCGTGCGTTTTTTATTTTATTTCACTTTATTTAGTATGTTCTGTTGGTCTTAAATTGATTTTACTAACAAATATTTATTTTATATATTTTATATATTATATTTATATTTTCTTTTATATTTATTTATATTTATATTTTCTTCTGAATGTCCAAATGAAATCTTAGAAAACAACTTTGGAGATTCTTATGCAAGGCCTTTGTTCATATTAAATGCCTGATTTAAACATAACTGTAATATCAATTATGCCATGAAAACTACAGTTTACCCCCCCCAAAATAAGTTTAGCGCCAAAAATCTGATCCTGCATCTCTCAAATTTTAAAAGGATATTGTAGCAAGTGCTAACAAGAGAACGTCTCGCTTATGATTGTGAACAGAAATTTCCATATATTATGGACTAAATATTATCTTCCAAATTGTAGTGACAGAAGAATAAATAGGACGTAAACCAACAACTGAAAAGGGATTTCTGGAATTCTGATATCAGACACAAGCAAGCAAGCAGCGCAGACATTAACGAACTTCAGCTTACATTCCTATGGATCCTTATTACCACACACATAAGAGTAAGAGGGAGGGGATATGTGGCGACAGTCCTCCCCTCCCCCGAGCAAATCCCATGCTGATTTCAAAGCAAAAAAAGTTTGGCCTTTCAAGGCGCAGTTTATGGCAAGATTTTTTGTCAAAATTAGGGAAACTTTCAGGGGAATCCCCCCTTTTTAAGTGGAATGTCTTTCTCCATGCTCCAATAAGCACACAGGCATTCATCTCTTCCATTTTAGGAATTATTATTACTTTATTCTTGATCATCTGTATTGTCATGGTATATATTTATCTTTAGATTCTGTTGTATACTTCTTGCAACGTTTAAAAACAGTTTTGCAGAAGTGGTTTGGCCATTACTATGATACAGGATGAACTAGACTAAATTCAACGTCATCATGACGTCATACTGTGACAGTCATTTTCGGCATAGACCAGTAGACGTTATCCACTCTAAAAACTCTTGGGTTACGAGGAAACTGAACCAACATTTTTGGTCAAATTTTGACCTAATTTGGGTCAAATGAAGTCTTATTTGGATCGTTATATGACCCAATAAATTTAGTCGGTTCCCTCTTGGCACAATGTTGGGTCAAATTGACCCAAGTGTTTTACAGTGTATGTATTGATGTCATCACCAGACATGATGACGGCAATCTCAGTCATGCTGCACTACTAGGTGTATAAAAGTGTACAGCATGTCCCCCGAGCAGGAGTACTTTAGTTTTCATGAACCTTTGACGTCATGTGCGCAGTCTGTTCAACACCACGTGGTGGACTAAGTTTTAGCTCAGCTCAGAGTATGGTGGAAGCTAAGAGACCATTACCAGACCATTACATTGCCCGCCAAACTGGTTTGCTAAACATGTCTGTCGTTTGTTGTTTGACTACATTTTATCATGGACCTTGTAGGGGACTGTTGTCTGTTCCGTCGTCTCCTTGTTCCGACTTCTAAATATTCCCACAAGTATATACTGAGGTCAGTGTTATGATTAGGGATAGTTTAGAACCTAACCCTTATCCTAACACTGACCTTCATACAGACTTGTCTCAACATAGAGACGTCTGTAAAAAGTGATGTCGGATCATAGAGGCGTAACCAGGGAGGTGATCACCAAGAGAGGTGATCACCTCCCTGGCATAACCGATCTTAGGAGACGCACACGTTGTCCCTGACAGTGTATCTTCAACTTTTTTCTTCCGTCAGATATATGTTGGGATCTAATGTAAAGATTATACATTCTTTAGTAATAACACTTGACGAAGTAGCTGATATGTTACTCAAACCAAGGTACAGCTCCCTGCTCAAACACCTCCATGACAGACAACATAGAGTTTACATAGAGTTCATTATTATGACATAATTACTACTATACGTAATACATCCACTTGCTGTGACGTTCATGGCATTAACCTGTTAGCAATAATGATGTGCAGAGATACACCTGCACAAGATAAATGGATTTTGTGGAAGCAAATATTAATTTTATTCTTGAACCTTGAAATCACGATATACACGCTACCTTCATCATTTACGTACACGGTGAACAAGCTTACAATTCCCAGCTGAGGTCATTGAGTTTATGAAGTTAATAAAGAAAATGGAGGCGTCGTTTGAAGTTTAACAAAATATTTAAATGGTAATAGTCAAGCACTGTTATGAACAATTGATATGGTCTGCTGACAAGCAATAATGGAATGCTTTGTATTTGTGTACATCTTATAATAAAAGCATCGAGTTTGAAAGCAAGATAACACAAATCATATGGGATTTTCGCACGCTTTTAAGGTCAACAAGTTTTAATGTCAATTTCTCCAGAAGAATTTTAATATCGAGCGACCCAGTTGTAGCAGGATTTGACCATTGAAATGTGTTTTGGAAAAAATATTTTGACCTACTTAAGCCTAATTAAGGTCGACCGATCACAGAACCGTAACATTTATGGGGTTTGGGGTGGGCAGGGAAAAGTCCGTCCCCTGAGGTTATCGCATCCGAAAAAATATGTCTGCAGATAATGTGAACGAATGGGCAGCATGGTCCATTTCAGACGGTTTTAATGAAATATCAATATCAATTCGTCTAGTTCTCTTTCTTAATGATGTGCAACTTCAAGATTCTAGACACATTGAATAGCGTTTATTAAGAACATTGAAGGTCTATTTTAAAGGAGCTTATTGAGTTGGTTCACAAAATTCATGATTTTTTCACACTGTTGAGATTTACTCACATCTTGATGGTAAATGATCGAACTAAGAGATTCTACGCATCAGACTCACAACTGAAATGGCAATAAAAGGGTAATTAATGATTAAAATCATTTATTACAACTTTGTGACCAGACACTTTTTACCATTATGTAGTAATCATATGCAATCCCTTTCCACTAAAACAATACAATTTCTCATATTTTCAGGCTCTGTTGGAGGTGAAACATGAGTAATGAGGCTAATTAGAAGCATTGCCATGCAATTATTTCCGTCAAACTAGTCACAAAAATAATCGATTTCAACTCAATGAGCCCCTTTAATTGTTCATCATGTAAATATATTGACTGTACAGGACGGTATTTATCGAGGGGCCGGAATGGGCTTGCCCGAAATTTCCCTTAGCAGGCAATCATAACATGATGGTTGTCCTGAAAATAACTTTTTTGCCAGGAAATGAACATTATTCTATTCTATCGGGTCGTGAGCCGTCGGCCCAATTAAATATGTCAAATCGTTGTCGGATAAAGTCGGCACTCGTCGTGTTAGTGTGGACACTCTTGTTGAAGTTTGTCCAATCAGGGAGTTGTCAAATGGTAACTCTCTGGTCCAATCAGTGAGTAGCGTTCTCTCGTGTTTGTCCGTCATGTAACACACAATGACATAAGCTTTTCGAAGGTTAACACGGGAAGAAGGCTTTTAATTAAGAACTTTCCCAACAGATTCTTCTCTTCCAGTTACAAATCATAACGGATAACTTCAGTTCTGTGATGAATTAATGACGTATGTACATCTTATTTTCATTTTTTAGTCATTAATTTCGTAAAGAGACTGAATTTAGCAAAAATACGTGTAATCAAATAATTACGAGCCGCAATTGGGCTAAGTTAATGGGTGCAGCCCCGGAGTTCGAGAGAACACTATTTCTAGGCCAAATTTTTTGGCAAAAAATCGTGCAGGTGACAGGGTATCACAAGTATGTTTCAAGTAGAAACTTTTCAGCTTCCAAAAAACATAACATGTACGCCTATGCATGTAAAATAAACAACAAACACTAATAAGCGAACATTTCGATCTACTATGGACTAGCCGCTGCTAGATAACGATAAAAGGTATCAACAAAATCGAACGGTTCAAGTTGAGGAAAAGGCAGGGGTTCCGCACCCACGAGGTTTAGACCACCGACAAAATAGTGTTTTTCCATCTGCGGGCTTTCGATCCAAAGACACGGTTACCTTCACAGCAGGTGTTGATTATGTACGTCTCTCCAAGTACGTACGCGAGTGCAGTCAGCGTGGGTGCAGGACGAATACACGTCCACCTGGCGGACAATATCCACGGGTAAAGTGACGTTCCCCGAAGAGAATGTAAGCTATATGTTGCCTCTTTCCTTTTATAATTAACTAGAGAGCCCAAAGGCTAAGCGACCCCTTGTCGAAAGGAAATGCTTTATTCCACTAAGGTTTATCCCTCAAAGGTATCCTTCTTGAGATGTGGTTTACGATGTTTCCACAAATTGACCTCTGATTATCTGACACGACTTTTGACCTCCACAAAAAACAATAAGGTTCTTGTTAACAACATGAGTTGCCATATGTTACGTATTAGATCCCTCATTGTTACAAACAGGGTTTTCACACCTTGACCTTTGTCCATCAAGCTTACCCTTTGTAGGATATAGTGTTTACGTGATTTTCACCGTATGACCTCGAGTGACTCCAAATGAACTTTGACCGTCATCCAAAGCAAAACTTTCTTGTAATCAGTATTGTGCATTCACATGCTAAGTGTGAGGTACCTCAATGTTACCCTTCTTGAAATATATTAACATGCAGTTTATTAGGTCTTCGTAGTTTCCCGCTGGTGACCTCAGGTGACCTTTGAACTCGGCTAAAACAGCATCGTCTTTTACTAACTGCAACGCATCAGCCTTCCGGTTTTGAAAAGGATTCATCATTCGTAACTTGAGATAACGTGCTTACAACTAAGCATCACAAACATTCACATACACACCCATATACACAAATACATCACACACCAGCGTGATTGCATAAATTTCTTTCGCCTTCGGCAAGGAATAAAAAATCGGAACTTAGTGATCATGGTAGACGAGCTAGATTTTCAGTATGTTTGGTGAAAATTGCAATGGAAGGGAGAAGAGAGAGATAAGAAGAGAATCTTCATATCAGATCATAGGAGTTTTCTGCGTACTCTTCGTGAATTCGTATATAGTTGTCTCAGTTACTGAAGCAGCCTCTAGACTCAGTCGTTTCAATTAAGCATTCTTTCAAGCCTTTCGACATTTCTTCATATTACAATCACCAGAATTACCTCATAAACAGACATTAATTAGCGAGTAATTAGGCCTTGCCTTGGTTTCCCATAAGATTATGATTCTCTCTCTTCCGACACCTCTACTTATTTGACTATTACATGCAGCTCCAGGCTCTCGAAGACTCAGTCGGTGAAACCATGTTTAGGCATGACTGCTACTCAGATAGACTCATTCATTCAGTACAAAGTTTCAGGACGTAAGCTACGTATAAATGGCTACGGGTAACATGTTGAGTACGTAGCCTATTGGTAACAACTCCAGAACGTGCACTTAGACTAGCATATGCCTAGTCATCAAGTCACCCTGCCTGGGGGGGGGGGATACGTTTACTTTAGGTCTTTCTCTTCTCATCCCTGAAAGACTTACACAGTGGTTCCCAGCCTTTTCAGCTCTTTGTGCCTTTCACCAAACGGGGTTGGACAACCCCCTCCCCTTCTATGTCATATTTTGCTTTATGAACGAAACGACAATAGTAAAAATACATGTTGAAATAGAGGGTAGTTCTACCAGGGAGCTGCCAGTGGCAGCTCCCTGGTTTTACACATACATTGTTTTTAAGTATGAGTCCGACCCAGGGTAGCAAAAATGGTGCGGGATTCAAAAACCTGACTCCTTTTTGTGATGGACGATCACAAAATTGGGTTCAGGGACTGAGAAACATTTTTGAAATTTACCAGATGCCAGGGGTTCAAACGAGTGTGGACCGTTCAATCAAGGGTCCTAACGACGCTCATGTGCAACGTCCTAGTGGACTGGTGGAGGATCGGGGTTAAACCTCCGGAAGCTGTGGGGTTTAAAATTGTCGACCCAAGAATGAGGCACTTTAGGTCAAATTTTAACTATCTTGCATTGCGTTTTTTTCCGCGCGATTTCTTGTGTGAACGATTCAAAGCCATTTGCTTTACGACTACAGAAATAATGCACCAGAATTCGATTTTGGTGTAAACGCGGCATACAGAGAAATTTGCTTTCACCACGATCAATACCCATGTACGTGCAACTACAAATGCCAGCCTCCATGGAAAGAACCGTAGCCAAGGGGGCCAAGAGGGCCAAGGGGGCGAAGCTCCCTTGAAGAATTTTTCGCCACTAGAGTTTTTGAGTTGCCATTGACTTAATACATTTTTACACTTTTGGCCCCTTGAAAAATTTTTCGCCCCCTGAAAGCCATTTCGCTAACCCTTCAGTACCTTGTCTGGCTACGGGCCTGTCCATGGATCAAACGAAGAGCCTATCTGCGGCTTAGTCTGAGGTTTCATGTCTTTAATTTCACTCTTTAAAATGCCCTGTCCATGCACGTTTTTCGGGAGAGGGGCATGGTGGGCAATTTATTTATATGAGCTCCAAAGGTGTTTAAACTGTATATCTTTCTAGGAGATGGGGTTAGGTGTGTTTTTGACTGAGTGATGGATGTATTCCAATCTTTTTCTATCAAAAATCATTCGCAAACAATCAATACAAAAATTTTTTGTAAATCTTTCTCAAGCTATTATAATTTTTTTCGCGCTCAGCGTGCGTTAACCTCCAGTTCTACTTTTTGTCTTTAATACCATGGCAATGTATTTGTTAAGGTATGAGTACCCGTTTTATAACAATTCTAACGCTAAATTTTGGCCCGCAAGTGCTGCGATTTACACTCCATGCCTTATGACCATTATTTGTAGGATAATGCAAGGAGTTATTTTGGCGCGAATTGCAGTCTTCCCCCCCCCAAAAAAAAAGAGATACAAATAATATACCTTTACCCCACTTTAGGTCAATCCTATTGAAACCTGTTCATTTAAAGTCTCCTTCAAAATTAGTAAAAACTACCATTTTGTGAAGTGCTTGGTCTTTTCCCCTGAAGTGTCATTTGGATGTGATTTAAAAGCATCCATACTAACGTCTCCCTTGTGTAATTACTCCAGAGCTTGGTATAATGCCTGTCTCATGGTACCAGCAAGGGATGGGTGCCATGTCACAGGAATAATATCACTAAATAATGACGAATGCTAAGCGTAATCATTTTAAAGTTTTGCTAAAGATGGCATCATTTTTCATATAAGCCAATTTGCAAAAAGATAAAATGTTCAAAAGGAGGTGTCTCACCCCCTCCGTTAAGACACCACACACATTCCCTTACATGCAAAACTAAGGACAATTCCCTAAATTATGAGAATATTTCAACATATATGAAATTTGCCAACGATAGCACCAGTTTTGCATCTTAGTCAATTAATGAAGAAAATTTTTCCAAGGAGTGCACCCCTCCACTTAGACCCCTCCTCGGGACGATACCTTTGCACTAGGTGACAAGGAAGGGTTCAGGGTATCGTAGATACGCATGGGCACACTTTACACGGACTTTCTATGTTTATCTCATGGTGCTATTACGACATCATCTTATGTAATGCCCTTCTTCCATCTGGTGGAGCACTGTAATATAACCAGGGGTGGCACCAGGATTTGCCCGACAGGGTGGCAAAGCTCCCTGACCGGGGCAGCAACCTGAAGCTCGGCAAAAGCGATTGTTTGGAGAAAGGATGGCGAACGTAAAATTGTTTGGCTTCTTCTTACAAAAATTAGAAAATTTTGGGATTCCATCTCAGAAAATTTGTAAAATTTGGATTTTTTACTGAAGAAAATTTGAAATCCTTGTGTTTTTGTTGAAGAATCTGCTCCTCATAAGAGCAAAATCAAGCAGATAGTGGGGGTACTGATTGTCGTCGGATTACATAAGTTATCATACGAATTAAGCTTCCCGACGAAATAAGAAAATTTCCCCGAAGAGAGAGGGAGAGGCATTGACCTCCCTGCCCCCTCCCTGTTGCCGACACCCTGAATATAACCACTCAAACCTAACAACTAATAATAATAACATGCGTTTGTGTAAAATAATCCCATCATCAAAGTTATGATTTATAGATGTAGTTCGAATGATAAGCAATTTACAATGAGATAGCTAAGCGACTTTATTTTCTAGAAACAGTGTACCTACTGGCAGGAATGTATTACTTTGAAGCTCATGAATAATTTGTTCACATTAACTTTCTAAATTTCCAATGAAACAACATACCTAACATAACTTATGTAACGCGTAACACTTTTGTGAAATAAAGTTAGTGCCAGAGCCAATTGGGGTGGCTGAATGGTTCTTTAACGATAATATCTATATTCTGTCTATTCTATGATTTCCATTGTAACCACAATATTTCTTGTTAACCTAATAAATTCCCCGTAGACCTTTCCTTCAGCAAGTTGAGGCTACGACCATACAATTACAATCCCCAAGCGTGCATTAAATTGTTATTATCTCCAAGGGCTTTGGCTATGCAAAACAATGTATAAAGCTTAAAAAGTCACGTAAAGTCCTATTTTCCATGCAGAGTGTTTTTTTATTGAAAGAACCTTTTGAAGTATATCTTTTCATCTTTTAAGTTTACATTTATAAAACATGTGATCGCAAGATAGGCTATAAAATGTTTGGATGCAACTTTCAAAGCGTGATAAGTTCCATTCTAACAACTTAATTAGATAAAAAATAAAGATTTCAGCGTAGTGTCGATCATCGTGGTTGCCCTTTGAAAATGCCGCTAATTTCAATGTAGGCCTGTTTAAAAAGCTGCCTTGTAGAGAATTTATCCAAGTAACTGTCTTGAATCAGTTCGCACATTCATGGGCTGTCCACTGACTGATAAGTAAGGCCTAGCTATTAAGTGATCATATTCCATCAGCTGATAGGATAGACCTGCTACAGGCCGTACCATTGTGGGCGGTGCCAACTGTTTTCCGCCAGAAGACCAATTGGTAAATAGTCAGTTTTTCGGCAGTAAATTTCGGAAGTTAATTATTGTTGCATATTATTTTTCGTCGTTCTATTTAAATCCTTACCCTTTCATACTGAAATTGACTGTATGTACGAGTATGTCAGCTTCATTACTATCGCCAATATGCACTAGACACGATTGTTCAGATGGTTTCTAATGCCACAGATCAGTGCCATAGCTGTAACATACAACATTAATCTTTGTCTTTTTAACTTAAAAGGGAAATCTTCTCATCCCGGACAGTTCCAGTTTCCCAACTGAAATAGTTCTAGCCCCGCTTATACGTGTCTTTAGCTTCGCCTTGTGCATAAACAAACATAGTTCATTGCTTAAGGTTTTATCCAGTTCCAGTTTCCCAACTGAAATGGTTCTAGCCCCGCTGATACGTGTCTTTAGCTTCGCCTTGTGCATAAACAAACACAGTTCATTGCTTAAGGTTTTATCCTGGTGAACATACAAACCCCTAATGTGTAATCAAAACTCCCTCTGTGCATGATGTGTAATATGGGCTACTCTACATCTTTGGAATTTTGCAACTCTGATATCATTCAAAGAGCAGTCACCAATTGAGACTTTTGCTTACCTCCAAGTAAAAGTCCTGCTTTGGGTGCATGGGGATTATCTGTCTTTAAAAATGTGAAGGTTGGTTATTAGTCTGGCCGCTCACAATTTTATGTAGAGAACCCACCGGCGTACTGGGAAATATGTCGTGTGCATAATCCACTCGGAGTCAGCTATAGGCTCGGCAATGCGCTTGAAAATAAAACGATTGCAAAGTTTAAAGGACATCCAGCTAGAAAGCTGATTCACTCAACAATTATATCAGCAAATCCCCAGCTAAAGGATCATGTAGGATGATTTAAATGACCTTTTCTCAAGATGATCGTTAATCTTGCTAGAATAACGATGTAGAGTATGACTCAGTGTCAGAATTGCTTTATATAAATCCTGTTTAAATTATCTTTGAATTACTCGCCATATGGATTGCCCTTGGTGTGTTAAGGAGACATTTTTCATATAGGCAACTTTCTTCTTCAAATATAAACTCCCTAGGGTAGATCAATATTGCAACTATCACAGAATTGAAGGCTGAATAAATAAGTAAATCTGTAATAACTATAAACGTTTTGAGGTAAATGACACTGTCCAGTCCTACAGGGTAGTACTATCGTGGTTTCATGCTGATATTGCAATGTTCAGTTTTAAGTTAGCAACACCTACAATTTTTTGGGAAGGAATATGTACATCAAACAATAAATACGTCCCGCCAGATGTTCATATAGAGACACTCATAGATTTAAAGACAGCCGCACACTACACAACTTTTCAAACCGCAACTCAACTCGACCGTCGGGTCTCCAATAGTCGTGTCGTGTGCCTGGAGTGAGTTTACGACTGCGACTGGCAGTTTTAAGACCAGTTTTAAGTCGTGTCGCCTTCAGTTGGGAAGAACCAACAGTCGGGTTGAACCAATATTGGTTCTTTCCGACTTAAGGCGACGCGACTTAGTCGTAGTCGTAAACTCACGCACACGACACGACTGCTGGAGACCCGACGGTCGAGTTGAGTTGCGGTGTGCAAACTCGCAAAGTCGTGTAGTGTGCGGCTGGCTTAATGGAGACCATTTCGCAGTCAAAATTTGGGGTTAACAAGTTTTGAGTTTCGTTCTTGGTCTTGCCATTCATGAATATTCAATTACAAAATTTGACGGAGATTTCTAATTATTGCATCACCTTCACAGTGATTTCAACAAATGTTAAATCAATCAGTATTTTATCGATGTTGAGTAATGTAGTACTGATACAGTATTAAGTCCCGTCCTACATGTGTGAGACCGAATGCATGGCCAAGTGGTTAGAGCATCCGACTTGCAGCCGGAAGGTCGGGGGTTTGAATCCTGGCCGGGTCATACCAAAGACTTTAAAAATGGAACCTACTGCCATTGTGCTTGGTGCTCAGCATGAGCAATGAAGTAGGGAAAACAAGCCACTAAGCCACAACTGGAAAAAAGGCAGGGGCTGGCCCTACTTAAACCAATTGGTTACAAACTGGGCCGTAAAACCTCATCTAACTAACTAACTATATGTGTGAGTCAACAGCGTGCATCTGGGGGGGGGGAGCGGGCGGTAGAAGAGTAGAAAACGATGGTTTTCAGTTCGAAGTAATTTTTTTTCAAAACGCCTCAAAATCACCTTACAAAAATCCAAAATCGAAAAGATAAAAGGTTCAGCCTTCAATCTTAGAAACCTTGGGAAGGCAGTGGCACTAAAACTGAGAGGTTTCGTGTGCTCAGCCTGTTTCTAAAGCAAGCTAGCTGCCAGAACATCAAAAATACCGATTGGTCAAACATACTTCAGTTTACAACAGTGTCTGACACCAATAATCGAAATCGGTTTATCTTTCTATTAAGGCCCTTAGCCAGAGGGAAGGGAATGAGTGGGAAGCGCACACCCTCACTCTGCCACTCATTCGCAAATTTGGCTGTTTAATGAATAATCCTGTCCTCTGTAGTGCCAGTCTCCCCTCCTCCTCTTCTCAGTTAAAGTTCCTGGTTACTGAGTCCAACTTCCATAGCTTTCTGTAGCTGGTTCCTCCGGAATAGTCCCCAAAGGCGTGGACAGAATAAAGCGAACTTAACGAGTATCAAATAATTCGTTAACTAATACCATTAGAGTCTGCAGGTGGAGAGCAGAGGAACATATTCTCCACCTCCACTTTTGGAACTTGAGAAGGGGATATCATATCGCCCCCGCAATTTTTCCAGGGCCCTATCGAAAAAAAACTAGACAAATGTATGATTTCATAGCTTACTATAAAGCCAAATCAATGTAATCAAACTCCAATAGGTTGAAGCAGCCATTAATGGATTAAAATTGTAGAATACACCTCAGATTACGGTACATCACAGATTATCTGGAATCCTAATTTTTCCAAGACGCTTTCAACGGTCTCAGATCCCTCGCTGCTAAGGCTTCGCGATTTGCACTTCAGTTAGCTTTGGTCCAGGTTATGTCTCCCCTCTAGCACCTTCCCACACTTTTGAGAAGCTGTTGATTTATATATAAATACATAAGCCCACATAGACAACTACAGAATGAATGGGTTCCTTCTGGTTTCAGCGTAGTAATAAAACATCAGTCTAAGTTCAACTATTTAATACGAATTAGATCAAATTTGAAAATGTCATTCATATGTAGCATGTGTACAATGTTTGAACTTCAATTAAACTTGGGTAAGATCATTCTTTGTCAATCCTTACTTGGTTTTCTTTGGGTATTGTCCGATCTGTCTTCAATTTGTCAATTACAATGCAAGACCATCGTAGAAACGTCCGATACGATTTATTTCATTATAACCACGTCATACGTGAAAGGATACCGTCAAACAAAGCTGTCATTTGACAAGTATTTCAAATTTTGAGACTCCGATTAAGACCTCTCTTGATGTCAGCAAAGGAGGTTAACACAACAAAATATCAACCAAAATAACTACTGAGCGACAGAATGTAATTCCTTGTAATCTGTATGAAGGTGTCCATTACGTTTGGTCGCAGAAAAATGACAAAACTTTAAAACCGTGATTTATAGGTGTAGAATGATAGACAATTTAAGCTAAAGAAGCTGGATAACTTGAAATTAAGTGACGTTCATAAACTCTTTTAATGCGAAAAACCTTTGGGAGGTAAAAAAGTTACCGGAGTTTATTGTAAGACCAGCAAGATGCCACAAGAGGTCCATTGGAAGACTAAAGGGTTTAATAATGATAACTAGTCTTTTTGTGATATTGAAGCAATGTAAACACATTGTCCCCTAGCTTTTTAACAAAGGTAAGAACAAGGACTCCGTGTTGACGAACAGGCCCACGGCCAGAAATAGGGATGAAGACGGGCCAGCGAACTTTCAGAGAGACATATTTTTCGGGAGTTGAAATCTGTTACGTATATGTATTTTCTGTTCCCAAACTTTGCTAGGGGTCAAACGTTTCCTTGTAAAAAGCATCCCTGCACTTTAAGGGGGGAGGTGCAGTGCACCTTAACTGCTTACTATGGACCTGCAGGCAATTTCTTTGTACAATTCTTACTGCATAAAGATTCCAACGCCCAAAGGCCTAATAAAACACATAACTGCAGGCAAAAGGACAACATGTTTGGTCTTTCTACAATTAGTAAAAGTTTTCTATATTCGTAAATGTTGAAATAGTATTAGATGTAAAGGATTAAATTTGTCACAAGTCAAGCCTAAAAGTCCTCGTCATCTAAGCCTTCGACTTTTGGAACACTGACAAATGACAGCAGCCAAGCAGTTCAAACCCCATCTAGCTTACTAACTAACTAACTAACTGACTGACTGACTGACTGACTGACT
>WURT03000008.1:808954-825164 GCA_009936505.3 Holothuria glaberrima | reverse complement strand
CTGAAATATTGCGTTTGACAGTTTGAGGTCGGCTTGCAGACAATATTCACACCTTTATAACGATAATTTATAAACTACACAATTATAAACAATTCAGTGTCAGATGCCAGAATTATATAAATTTAGATGATTGTAAGGTTCAAACAACTTGAAATTTAATTCAGAGCTTTTTGCGAAGTACACTATTCTCATCATCTTTCGGTGATGGATGTGTAACATGTGGGTGGGTCCGTTGTTTGTGGGCTGGTCTCAGGGTCTGGGTTTTGTTAGGGTTTTCGTTTCTCCCGTGTCATGTTCCTACTTAATGGGTGCTGAAACTCGTGTGTAGCACGTGTCTCCGTAACAGCATTTACCCACAAGCAGATAAGAGGCGGATTGACCGGCCCGTAAAGGCCTTGCATGTGTAGAAATGAGGTTGATGGCGACCAGCTGTACGATATGTTGGTAGTGGCCTGTTTACGCCAGGGAAAATACCGCAATCAAAATGGCTTGATATACAAAACATTCTTAACTGAACCCAATTTCACTTTTAATCACGAAACAACTCATCAAGTAGCCTAGTTAATTGTAAAAAAAAATGTGAACATAGGACGGTTTGTGAAATAGCCTTCACAACAAGGCTTCTATCAGTTACAAATTTTCCCGGTTAGCCATTTCCAGCATTGCGCCGGTGGCTACAAGACAGAGCTTGCTTGATGGTGCGAAGTATTTTAACCTGTCAGCATCACCGCCATTGGCGGACCGCCGTTGAACCAACAGACATTTTTCAGGGGGACCGCCGAAGTAACGGTATTGTAGAAAAATGATCTTTTCAATGCCCGTCAGGGAAGACTGTGACCCGGCAAATACGGTGAACTATTGGGGTCGACATGCATGACTCCACTTCCCGTGACTTGATTTTCAAAAACTGATTGTCAATATTCATGTCTTAATTAACTTTGCCTTTACCATTATTAAATAGCGTTAAAAAAAGACACGGATACGTTTATTTTCCTTTTCTTTTTTACGATGTCTTTTGAAAGGTTGCCGAAACTAGTTCTAGATCAGTTTCTGTTTACTGTAAACTATTTCCTGGTTTATGCAGGCATATTTTACTTCTCTCAATTTTTATTACGTAATATGCAAAAGAGATTGTAGAAAAAAGAGAGCACGGAAATAAATAACATAATTATTAGCAGTGATCAAAACGTTGCAAAACCTCAGAACGCAAATTGAATTAACGGAAGGTTGTCATATCTCTTGGAAGGCGTTTCGGAACTTCCATGGTTGTAGACTACGGGGATCAAACACTCACGGACTCAAACACTCACGGAGGATAACATATCATTCAATATTTCTTGTTTGTTTTTAAAAATTTACTTTCCTCTAATGAAACAAGGATCTATACTTACTTCTAAGAATTATTAATGCCAACTTAGTATAGTGTTGCGATAGGTGAGTGTAATCATTTGCCCCCATGCTAGCTTTATTCATCGAACGCTTGGTGCAATTTACTGCTGATACACATCGCCATACCGATTTATTGGAGTCTATTCAATTGTGGAGCTAATACATTCCGATGAGGGTGAGCATTGTCATTACCCTAAATTCCTTTGTTCTTTTTGTTGGGAATTCAATACATTCTCGCAAATTACGAAGCCGCACAATAACTTTGTTTTCAACCGCAAACTATTGTGCTGCTGTTTATAATCTCGGCGATCTTCGACGATGATTTGAGCTATCGTCGAAATAGACGATCTGGTATTGCGTCTTAGCAGGGTTTGAGGCTTTTACAATCTTCGACTAGCATTGACTATCTTTGACTGTCGCAACTCTACTATGAGGCTAACCTCGACGGACCGGTACTGTAGTACCCATGAGCTCTCACAGTGAACTTGTTGAAAGCTCTAGAAGAACACTACTGGGTAATTCCATCGGTAACAGACTGACATTTGGAAGACATTTTTGAAAGTTTCTGAGCTATTTCTAATGAACTGAACTGAAGGCAGTGATGATCATTTACATTAATTGAAGTAAACAGTGGACCTACACAATGACCCAGTATGGACAGATCTGCCGTGTTATATACATGAGAAATAATCACCTAACAGTGCGGTAACAGACTGACATTTATGCAACCTTATCATTGGCATTGCTATGTTCATCCTTAAAATGCTCTGAAAGTAGATATCCATTGGATAACTGTTATCACCTGTACTTTATGCAAGGGAATGTACAACAAAAAAGAAGATAGTTTGAGACTAGTCGTGCATGGTTACTGCACTGTCATGCCTTATGTGCTAGGTAACAGACTGGCATCATCAGTAACAGACTGACATGTTCTGAACTTATGGAAAAAGGTCATTAAAATATGCAACTAAGGAACACACTGTTTATTCAAATTGATGGCAAATACAAAAACCATGTAAACAAAATGACAAAATTCAATCAGAGCCATCTAAGTAACTAAAAAACATTCTTGAAATTGGTATACCACTGTACATTCATCTTCTCGGTGTAGAATTGTCATACCTTACTTACTGACTTTTGACAGTACAATAATACTTCACATACTGTACTTTTGCTATGTTAAGGAGTAAATAACTGAATTGTTGAAAGATGTTGTTAATACTTTTTATGTTCCATTAAAACAATAGTTTTTTTACTCCCATCATGGATATTTGTTAGGGTAAAAAAAATTTTTTTGCAAATTTCTGTCTTTATCCTTTCCAAAAGTCATGTTTTCTTATTATGTGAAAAGATGTTTCCACTGAACAGTTGACAATAAAGTATGAAAGAAATCATACAACTCTCACTTTATACACTTAAGTTTAGGGAAATTGTTTCTTTATTTAACCCCTTCTTGCTATATCTGTACCATAGATACTGTAAAATATACATGTACCATAATACACATGTACAGTATGAAAGTAGGTCAATTAGCATATATGTTGTGTAAACACTGCACTCTTCTGACTCAAGGAGGGAAAAAGAAAAAAGAAACAAGTCCAAATGTCTGGAGACTAATTCATGACTCTGGAATATATAAGTGATTGACAGATAAATATTTGAGTCACATCAGCACATGATACAGTAGGAAAAATCATGCCTAAATTTGCTGTACACTCTTACAGTATACACATTATACACTGCAAGCGACACTTATCATATTTTCTTAGAAGATGCTAACATGCACCATATCATTTCCATAGAAATTCAATGAATTAGTGTAATTGTGTTCTTTCATAACTGAACTTGATAACAGAGGTGAGTAGGACTACTGAATAAATTTATTTGCACAGTTCTGAAAATTTTCTGTATCGTTTAGTCTGTCAGTCTGTTATCGTCAGTCTGTTATCATCTCACCCATAGAACTCTTTGGGAATAAATAAGGAAGAGAATTCTGATCTTTCAATGACAGGTTTAACAACTCCTATTTATACAGAGAATACAAGACACAAAGTTTCTGTGATATCTTGCAAGGAATACAGAAAATTTTTTAGATTTTTTCGGTAACAGACTGACATAATCACAACAATCACATAACTTTAACTTTTTCTCAGGAAACATGCCATTTCTTTACTTTTCACCTGTATGGTAAATTTAACAACAGTATTTCATAGGTATACATGATAATACCAACCACTAAAGTAATAAAGTATAATATATGCAACAAGAGAAAAATTTAGGGTTATTTTTTCACAATTACTTGTTAAAATACTGACAATACACAATTCTAATTTTTTTCATGTTCTTTTATGATTTTCTCTTCCAAAATACTAGTGAAACCTGAGATATATCTGTTTAATATGATAGTAAGTTTTTTACGGTTGGACAAACATAAAATTTTCGCCCCTTGGTTGAAGTTTTCATGGAATCGCCCTACTGCAAATATTTTGTGTCTGGTAACCAGTTGGGAGAGAGTTTGAGATATTTTGTAGATGTCACAATACCTTTCTGTGCTTTTTCCAATCTTACAAGGAAATAGTGCATTTGATGTAGGGAAATTTTTCATATTTTGTAAATTAATATTAATAGATACAGAATGATAGACAGTTCAGAGTCAGGCAGTACAGGAGCTTTCTTTTCAAGAAACAGGGTTCTCACATGAAGAAATTCAGTTATTTGTCACACAAAAAATAATTTGTAAACCCAAACTTTGAAACATTGAAATGATGCAACATTCATAACTCTTGTTATGGATAATATTATGAGGAGAAAAAGCTATTTGCTAGAGTTTATTGGTGAGACTGAATGGTTAAAATTATGATGAAAGCCATTTGCTTTGCATGCCATGTTGTTGCATTTTAACTGCAATATTTCCCTTTAATGTATAGTATGCGGTAATGAAACAAGTAGCCTCTGTGGGTGTTGGTTACTCCTTCCACTGACACTTCAAAACCTGTTGATGTGTAGAAGACAATATTCTTGTAAGGGTTACCAAGTTCTACACTTCAGGGTTGTAAAACCTGGGTGGTAGTCAAGTAGCAACAATCCCAGGGAAGTAAGATCCAATACTTCCAAAAAATGAACTTAAACAGAAGAAAAAATGACATCCTCAATCCCTACTTCTAATACTTCCAAAAAATGAAACAATGACGTGATTGTGCTTTAAAGTTACATTTTGCTTTTCATTAACTTTGTTCCTTGACATATGGAACATCTTTTCTTTTCATTTAACTGCCTTGAGTTGCTGTTTTAGTGCAAAGTAAGTTATTGTGTCCTTAACTTGAACTTTACAAGCCAATCTTAGTAACTATTTGTCATTTTAATAGTTTGACCTTTTTGTAGCTTGTCACCTGCATGACTGGCAGGCTTTGATAGCTCATCTAAACTTTGATCCATTGTTATCATTTTGTATGGAGGTGACAAAATATCACCATATATTTTAAGTGCATGTGATAAAAGCAACAATTCTTGCTGTGCACAGGAATGGAAAGTGGGAGGCAATTTTGAAAAGACAAAAGAGGTGTTGATTGCAACAACTTAAACAGTTTTCAGCTTGTGAAGTACAGTGTGATAGATCTCAACATATGAAATGCATGGTCTCAAGGAACAAAACATGGGGATGGATATAACAATGTGGAATTTGTCTGCTATATGAGATTCTTAAAAATGTTATTATCTGATTTGTACTGTTTCTGTAAAGTAACATGCCTGTGACTGGGCCAGCTTGTAGACTGGAGTGAAAATTTGTACTGCTTGACGTCTCCCCAGATTGGGTCCCAGGGTGGCACGGTGGTTTGTTCCACCTGCCTTAATTGCACTAATGTGGTTTAATACTAGAGCTTGGATTCAAATTCCGCTCAAGGTACATGGGTTCTTCTCAGGATAGTCTGGCTTTTGGCCCATTGGCATAGGTTTGCCGTAAAACTTGGTTACCCATTATTCCTGGAATGTTGGAACCCATGAAAACTTCAAAGGAAGTTTTTTCTCTGCTGGTACTTTATCTGTAATAGCTCCACGGTTTAATAGAGGAGAGCTTGTTCTGTGTTATAGGCAGGCAGATAATGGGTTGGTACATTAATTGATGGTAAAACTAGTTGTTTTTAAATGGTGTGTCTATTTTCAGACTTTATGTGTACAAGTTGTAAGTGGATTTAAATTGCTTCAACTGCCTCCATATGGCCTCAAAGTGCAAAGACTTAAGATAACTTTTATTCCAATGCAAACATTTGTACAATAGTCTGTATGATCAAGTGGTCCATGTTAAATATACCTCTGCAAATATTTAGCAATCTGTTTAGAAAAGTGATTGGTACTTGTCATTTAATACAGAACTTTGAATGGATATATCTGCCTATTGACAGACGATCTAATCAATCTTTACATTGTTTTTTGCAAGTTGGGCTAGCTCATACAGTCAGTAGTTTAAGGAAGTCGTAGAGGTAAACCATAATGTCATTGTTGGATTTTCTTTCCATGACTTTGTTATTGTACACCTGTGAATTGCTTCCATATATTTTGGTGTTGACTTTATGGGTCTGGTTACCCTATCATCTCTGATGTGTTACTTGTTTCATTTCTTTGAGCTTTTTTTAGTAGGGCAAACATTGCTGACATTTTGGCTTGCAAAATTTCTTTGGTTAACTTCCGAACTTTGGCATGCAAATGAAATAGATATTACATACTGCATGCCATGAAATGACCCCTTACAGAATCGAACACTTCTAATTTCACGATCAGTGAGCCCTTCATCGGGTTTTCAGCAAAACGTTTATAGCGGGTTTACACTTCATCATCTCAGGAAAGATGCTTATCTGGCATTGCTCACAACTTTAGAGGATTATCACCATGGCAACTGCCTGTACTACTTTTCTGTGTATGGCTATTTCGGGGAAAGACAATGTGTTTTAAGAGATAAGATCAGCAGGCAGGAAATGAGAGTAACTGAGCAGAGGCCTCTGGGAATAAACATTACATGCATGGCTGCACAATTTCTGTCAAAATATGTAAGGGGCATTTATTGACATGTGTAAAGGGCTTGTAAGTGGTCTGTATAAATTTGTTCTGTAAATTTATTCAATACTACTATTAAGTAGTACTGTGTATTAGCTTGTTTGTTACATGTGGTTAAGCGTTTGAATAGGCTGATATTGTATGAACTGTACACATTTGACATTTACAGGAAGCAGCTATTGTAGGGATATGGAGAGAGGAATTTTTATGAAAAGGACAGCTAGGGTGGCATAGTCCCTATAATAGCCTCTGCCGTAGTAGATGTCTTGCCACATGGGACCCCCTCCCCAGCCTGTCTGTGATAGTTGCTGATTCCTTTCATAGGGCCCTGAGGCAAAGCAAATTTGGCTAGTTAACTGGTCTGCCTGAGGGTGCATCAGTCCAGCTTGCAGCAGACTTCCTAGGCCAGGCAACCATGGCAATTAGCCTTGCCAGGTGGAGGAAAGCCCGTATACCCGGAGAAAAACCCACTTACATCGGGGCGGGATTTGAACCCACGCACATGCGAAACACATTGGTACACAGCAGTTGGAATAGACAACTCTGCCACTTGATGACCCATTGCCCAAAGGTGTTGTACTCTGCTTTTATTTCAGCCATCACCCATTGTTTGCTCTATGAACCTACTGTACTGTAACACATTGTGAATTACCTTGTGAAGTTACATGATTGTGCTTTACCCCTTCTAAATACAGTAACAGGAAAAGCTTTCACTGCCATCATCAGTCAGTCTAGTTTCCTTTCAAGGAGGAGGCCTACTTAATCTTCAAAACTGAAACTTTGAGGACAATGTGAAAGGTTGCCTAAAACAAAAGAATTATCGCCATGTTATCAAGTCTTCACATCATGCTTTTTTGAAATGAACTTGGTATTTGTGAAAACACAGGACTATTATAGAGGCATATAAGTAGACATTAGCTAGATCCCACTGGCAAAGACTCACATTAGTCCCCTCAGCCACAAACATTTTCTGTCTTTAAGTTGAATGTATTTATAGAGAACTGGCCCTTTTGCAACCCTTAGTATTCAGTAACATCAAGTCTGAATAATTTAGTGGGCCTGATAGTCTTATACTTGGACACATGATCCCTGTTGCAGTGAAGCACCAATCCCAATGACATTCACCAGGATGTGAGCTCCTTCAAGCTTTAGTTGTAACTTATACTTAGGTGTCAGATTGGTATGTACAGTATGTAGTTGCAGTGTTGGGCAAGGAGGTTCAATATTTATGGACTGAATGATTGTGTTGCTTGTTATACCTTTGTACCCTACCACAAGTTAACCTTAGAAAAGTGCATATCAGTTTTGATTCGTGACCCTCAGCACAATGTAATCGAAACACTTCCTCACAAAAAATCTCTCTGCCCATTCACAATTTATAGCAAACAGTAAACTAATTATATATTGTCCCAATACACAGAGCTATTCTAGATACAAAATGCTCAGACAAGCCCAACAACAAATGATGAAAGGTGGCAGTTCCCTGTGTACAAACAAGGTATTGGCAGTAACAGCTTTAGACAAGTTTCTGCAGCCAGTTGTGAAGATCTATAATCATTGCTTTATTGCCACTATGTGGATGGATATTGCAATTTGAGATCTGCTTCCTACAGTTGGAGAAGAACATTTTTCATTCCTCCCTGCATTGATAAGCACAACATGTAAATGCCAACATGCTTACAAGTTGTCTGTGATCTGCTCTGGTGACAAGACCCATGGTTGCTCCCATTGTACATAAGAGTATATACAGCCTAGAAACAACACATTACATAATGCAGAACACACATGAATTGAAGTGTTCTGTGTGAAACTTGCAGTATAGAGCAGCACTGCATGACCCGAGGATGGGTGGAGTGCTGGCTGTGTGGTTTATAGAGGTCCTGCATTGAAATCACAGCACAGGTCATTTTGGGTAGAGTGCTGGCTTTGTGATGGAGTGTGCTCCTCCACTAACAAAGGTCACCAAATCAAACCATGCTGGAAACTGCATGAAACTAACTGCTTAGCAGTCAGACATTCACTGTATATCATTGGGCTGTAATGTGTGGCTGTCTTCTTGAATCAGTGAAGAGCACCACAAAATTTTGTGTTCTGTACATAAATACATTATAGATGGTAATATTAGTGAATATTTCATCATTCAAGTAAAGTTGTGCTTTTGTCAAGTTTTTGATGGCTATACCTGCCAATCATTTACTTTGAGACCAACAAAATTTTATACTCAGACCATCCAAGACCATGCTGGTGTCAATTACCGTCAGGCTACACAAAATAAAATTGAAGGAAGGTGTAATGAAATATAGTTGAAGTTGATAGGAATTTATATGATGCAAATTTAAAGATCACAAAATACATTACAAGCATAATTGAGAGATCATGATATTATGTTGATCTCCTACAGAGTGTTCTCAGTTATACAGTGGTTGGAATCCTAGCATTTTGGTATTGACAGACCATCCAAGACTAGAAAGATGTTTAGTCTTATGACCAGATGACCAATAGGTGACCCCATTATGGTTTCAGGTGGTTTCATAGTGGTCTTGCTGTAGGGTGGTCTGTACTTGCCTTTACTTTTGAACATGGCAAGAGGGAATGGCATAGTACTGTATTTGTCCAGCAACTGCATATGTGGATGCACTGACATTAGTTTTGATTGTTGAACATAGTGTCAGGAAGACCATCTCAGGATTATCAAAGAAAACCCTGTGACAAATTTTAGGTCATAAGTATCTTTCATATATTGAATGCAAAGAAGGGAATAACATTTTATGGATTAAACAATTGAAGAATAACACATAGGGCCTATACTGTCACAAAATTAATAGGTGCCATACATGAATAAGGATAATGATATACGGAAGGACATGGCTGCTTTTTTCCTTTATGGAGCCAAGACGTAGTAAAATTAGTAGCAAGGAAGATTTGTATTTACAGTACAACTTATAAATAATTTTAAACTTACAATTAAAGTCTTAATCAAGTGTCATTCTTCACATGGTTGGAGTAACTTTAAAAAATGATTTAAGTGACTTAAAGATGATTATCCCTTTTGTTAGGATTTCCAGAACTAAACAGAATTCAAAACCCAGAAATGATCTTAGCGTGCCCTATAATCACCTATTCTCAGAGGTTGGCAGTAAAATGTGTTTGTAATTTGTGCCACAAACTAACCTTTGTAACCTATAGTTTCCATTTACCTTCCATTTTAGAACATTACCTGGTCTGTAATTCACCAATACAGGAAACTTTTGAGAGGCATGTTGACCCTTGATCTTTGAAAGTAGAGGATATTATTAATAATATTAAAAAATATTGAAAATGAGGCTTACGTATTGTCAGCCATTTACAAAAGTTACTGCTCAAGGCACTTCACAAGGAAAAGAGTAAGTTCACAAATCTATACATTATTTAAGAAATCAGTTGTGAGTAAATTTTTAAAGTAGACAGTGTTATTAAAGCAAATTCATACATTGTTCCACATAAATGAGCTCTCAGAATACTGTATTGAGAAGTTTTGTAGCCATACGTTTTCAAGTTTAGTTTTGGAAGAGTTAAATAGATTATTTGCAAGAGACCACAACATGTGTTTGATGGAATGTTGTTAGATTTATAAAGAAGCTGTAGTTGAGTGAATGATAGTTAAGTGCTCATTGAGTTGGCATGGATTATTTTTGTGTAGAGTTTGAAGGAAATCATTGCATGACAATGCTCCTAATTAGCTCTATTACCTATGTTTCACTTCCTATAAAGTTACCAGAAATGTGAGGAATTTTAGTTTTTGTGGACAGGTATTGCATATGATCACTACATAATGGTAAAAAGTTTCTGGTCACAAATTTGTAATACATGATTTTAAGCGTTAGTTACCCTGCCATTGATTGCCATTTCAGTTGTGTGTCAGATGTGCAGAATCTCTTAGTTTGACCATTTACCATCAAGATGTGAGTAAATCTCAACAGGTGTAAAAATTTTTGTAAACCAACTCACTGAGCCCCTTTATGGGGGAGGCACATAGGCATACCATATTTTCTCTAATAAACGCCTGGGGGCGTTGCATTTTTTAAAAGGGGGCATTTATTTGAGGGTACATTTTAAATAAAAAAGTAACATTGCTAAAGTTTACACTAGAGTCTTTAAACAAGGTACAAGTTTTTTAGATGTAGTGGTAAAGAATAACTTGCAGGGCTCCTCTTGTCCCCCAGTTTTCTTACAGTGTTGCCATTTCCCTGAAACTGTTGTTGTCATTTGTAGTAAAAATTCAAAACACCTTCAACTTCTCTCTCAGCAAATGACTACTGAACAACTGTTTTGCCTTTCAAAAATTTACAGGGGGCGTTTATTAGAGGGGGAGCATTTATTGGAGAATGTATCGTATGTAACCATTTGGATGGTGGGGAGGCGGCACAACTTCTCTTCCCTGAATATCTGAGCCTTTTTAGAAGAATTTTGCCAAAATTTCTTCAGATTTGCTGGAATTTGGGGGATTTGAAGTATTTGGGGTGTACACTGTCCCCCTGCTTTATATACCTGTGGTGATGGAGGGGGGGGGCGTTACTTTGCCAGTCAACTACCATTAGCAAGTTACCCACAGTATCTGCATATGGAGTTGGATTCACTAATTTGTGACTGATGTGTTGGTAGAGCTGTGTTTGTAGGTTCCAAGGTGATCTTTGAGTACATGTGTATGCCCCACCACTTTACCCTGGCCTCATTTTGGTGACTGGCCATGTGAAAGAAAAAGTGGCATGAGAGGCCCCTTGTCTGTGTGATGACCCTTTACAGTAGGTGGTGGCAGCCCCTGATCAATACTCTTATTAAGGCTGTGAGGGTAGTTATTTTCTGTGCTAAATGACCAGCAGTATGGGAGGAATTTTATGTTGGTGGTAACCTTTGCAACATTTAAATTCAGATGTGAAATCTTTTAGGAATTTAAGGTCATGCTAGATCCATGCTAAAACCAAGTTGCTCTTAGAGATGTAAACCAACCTTGCAAAGATTAGGGTGGGGATCAAATCTTAGACTCTGATTGGTGAATCCTTATTGCATCATGTTTGTTGGCCCTCATCTTGTGGGCCACAGCATTGGTCCATTCAGGGGATTTAGGGATACCAAGAAGAATTTGCTCAAATTGAGAGCAAAAGTAGATTACTGTTGAGGCAGTGACCCCTTATGGGCAAAACATGCACAGTATTGTATCCACTTTATCTGTCCAAAGGTCAAATTTCCAGAGATGCAACCAAGTCACTCTTTTCTCAGCAGGTCAAGTCAACTGAAGGTATTTTAGGGACTTGAGTCTCTGTGTTATTTCAATAGGGGAACATTGCCCAGAATTTTTCAAGTCAGGTAGAGTGGGCGGGATGTGACTCAGTCGCAAATTGATTACAAGTCTGCAAATTTCCCTAGAGTTATGTGGTGCTTCCATACAACAAAACTATAGGTATATATGTGATTGAGGGCAAAATTCTTCACCTTTTCAAAAGCTCTGTGATACATTAAGTTATTAACAGAAAGGTAACTCGCATTAAGGTAACTTTGTTTGGGAAAGATTTGTGATAGAAAATTATTAAAATAGGTCTATCACTCAGTCAGAAACATACCTCACCCTAACACCTACAAAAAAATCTGAAGTGTAAATGCCTGTTAGGTTCATTTTCAAGAAATTCAAAAATTTTGGTTGGGGTTCCCCCTCCCCTTCACTTTTACCATGCTGGTGCCACTAAAGACTTGCCCCAAGTCTCTCGCGATGTTCTCTCCTCTTTCACTGTTCCTCTTAAGCCTCTCCGACTGCATCACTGCAGGCACAACAACAATTTCTCATAGTCCCAGCTTTCTACACTGAATGATTGTAATGTCGTTATGCACCATGCTCACCCATATCGAACAATACCCAGCAAACGGGCTTGCCCACAAGAATTTCTCACGCTCCCGCTTTTATCCACCGAATCATTGTATTTTCATTATACGCTGCGCTACACGACGAGCAGGTTTGCCACGAGAGACTTGTATCTTTTGGTCTTCGTGGGCGTCACGTTTTTTTGCCAGTGGTATTCTAATATGAATATTTGTGAATTTCGTAACTAATGAAGAGTTTTCAATGTGTATGCAACTCAACGCCCGACATGAACTGCAACATTCATAGCAAGATATAAGTACTTATCTTAAAGCAAATGCTATACAATACCCAAGCTGATTGGATGATAACATCCACATTTTTGGATGAATAAAACAATAAACAAGTTTAAAATGATGAAGTCAACAGAAGCAAAAGATACAAGTCTCTCACAACAAGCTGCTCGATTGAGAGTGCCGCTCCGGTAACAGTATGTTACGTGTGTGTGGTAGGACAAGAACCATTTGAAACAAGTGCTATCGCCTTGCAAAGGACAGTAGGAAGTAGGGTGAGATTTGTGTATAGCGGTACAATGTGATGGAGTGACTGTGAGAGAAGGAACATGCAAAAAAGTGAGAGGTGGAAGAGAGAATAATTACGTGAGAGACTTGGGGCAAGTCTAGTGCCACTATGCAAAGTCCGCAAACATTTCACAGTACTTAGTCCATCTACCAACAAGTATGGTTTAAAAACATGAGTATTGTAAAGATAATTTTTCAGTTGTGAGTTGTGCGATCTCTTTACCATGTAATCAGGGCTCTATACAGGCTGGCTCTATATTCAAGTAGGTTGCAATGTGTTTGTTTTGTGACTCATGCTCCCAAGATTAGCATGACACCTTTGCTACTAGATGGCTCTTTGACCTTCAAATACCTACGTAAATTGTTTCCGAAACTTAGACAGTTAGACAACTTAGTACAGTAGTTAACTTAATCCGCCACTAACAGAGACATTCAATATGACAGAAGCTGGCTTTGTACTTGAGTTGACATAATATTGTTTACTGTAAGACACTTGTCAAATACTTGAAACATAAGTGTGGAATGCTTCCTATAGTGGTGAGTTTATTATCATTACATATTTGCATCATTGATGCATCTAGTTGCACTTTGCAACTTGACCATGTTGTAAAAAGTTGAAATGTGGATGTTGTGTTTATAGTGTCATTTGTGTGTACTTAAATGCGTAGTATTGTACAACAGTACCTCGACTAGCTTTTGTATGGTTGTGTTTGTACAGTGTATATATAGTGTAGATATAGTGTAAGGTACATTTGATATTTATGCATGCATATAGACTACTGCATGACAGTATCCCGTGAGAGTTGTGTGCATATATGCTGTTGTAGACCTACTGTAGGGGGTTTGGTCGAGGGGAGAGGTGAGAATGGTGTTTGGGGCCTTTGCAGCAAGAAGGAAGCTATCCAGACCCTTGACCATAAGCAAAAGGGAATCATAGACTGACACATATACAGAAATTTTGGCATAAAAATATTTATGGGAGATTGCTGGAAATGACCCTTCCCAATGGCACAAGTATGCTTCTAGAGACTCACATTTGATCATGCTGTTAAGTACTGTATGTAAGCTTCCAAAAATGTTAATTTAATAGCAAATAGTAAAAATTTGGAAAATAAAAGAGCAGATGGGAGCCAGCAATCCATTTGAGACTCCAAGGGGGTGGGTGGGTGGAGAGGGAGTTCCTCCTACTTATATTGAAGCTTAACCGGACCACTGCTTACATTGGGCTGTGTGTGCTGTACATAGCAAGAAAAACTTTGTAGAGAAACTTCAGTTGTTGTACTAAAAAAAACCTAGATAGTATAATAAGGCTGATGCCATTATTTAATTTGACTCCATCCTCCCCCCCCTCCTTCACCAAAAAAAATGCTATTAAAACTAATTTTCACAGATGTTGACCTTATAAATTTTGAGAATGTGGGGCCTCGTTTCTGAAAGATGTTAAAACCTGACATCTAGGTTGTAAGCATGTACTGTAGGACCAGCCATGTACAGTAGGGCCAAGTAAATTGACACTTGCACCCTGCCCTCAGATTTTTAGTTCAATATGCTGAACTGAAGTACCGTTACCATCTTTGGATTTGTAACAAATATACTGCCTGAAAAATAATCATGTACATAAATTTTGTTGTATCAATATGCAGAGTGTGGTTTACCAACTGTTAACTGTTTTTCAGCATGCAGGCCAGTTTGTACTAATTTTCACATGCTGTAAAGCTATGAGAACCATACATATGGTCATTCCTGGCTTTGCCCTGCCAATCATGGACATAGCTCAGAGTTGAACAGTAGTCTACTTCCATAGCTTTATATAGTGCAATACTGCACAGTATATGAACTGGCCTTATACCTCTGGATTCTAGTATTGGCAGATTCAGCACAGTACTAATACCTTACATATTATTGCTTTACTGTATATCCTTTGGACAAGGTTTCCTAAAGCTATCTTGCTTTGTTCCCTTACAATAACCAATTTGCTCTGATGCAAAGGTACAGTATTTAGCAACTGCAGTGTATACAGCATATTTAAAGAGTGCATATTGTGATGCTTACAATATTTAAAGAACCACATAGATCTAGATCGGTTGTAAAACCTTCTTGACTTGCCCATGTTTCATACTTGCAATTCAATGCATATTCAGTTGGTCTTACTTAAGTTGGGCACCTCCAATGTTTTTGGAGGACTTCAAGTGCCAGTGGCCCTAGAAGTTGCCGTGCCCTCTGAAGGAGTCTCATCTTCTACATTGACATCAAAAGCCATGCAGGAACATACACCTCAGTAGCTATAAAGCTAACCTACAGTACAAACTTAACACTAGTTGGGTTTATAGGCATTTCATTATGCATTCAGTTTAATAGTTAGGCTGATTTGAGGATTTTGTTGCCAGTTAGGCTAATAATCTGTAATTTTGTCCACTCTGCCATACAGGGATAAATCTCTTAAGTGAAAACACTCTGACCACAACTGTCTGGACAGCAGAGGCATCCACAGAGCTTGTACACACACTCTCAGTATTAATTTGCTTTCAAAGGGATTACATAATTAGCAAGCTCAACCAAGTGCATTATATTTGTGGTTTCTGTAGTGCTAGTCCTGAGGAAATGTGTGTGATCAAAGAGATAACTGTAACCCAATTTGGTCACGTGACACCTGGGCAAATCTTCAGTTACCCAGGTGAAAACTGTAAAAAGGTGAAGGGAGTGGAATGCATAATGATGGCTGAAGTGCCTAGCTGACAGTGTCGGAGAATCACAGTGGTCAAGTTTAGAGGGAACTCCATTAATACTGGACTGGGAGGGAAATGATCACAAGAGCCAATTTTGTTATAACACTTCATTAAACCTGTGACATAGCACAAATGTAATCTCCAAAATATGATTTTTGTGCATATTTTTGACAGTATTGTAAACTACACTGGTGTCTTGATTCTAAGGAAAATGTAGTTGCTAAGTGACTCTTGGCCTTCAATTGCAACTCTGAAGCAGAGTTGTTTAATTTGCCAAAGACTTAGTTTTACCACCTGTAATTATTATGATCATGAAGGTTGAGAGGGACTTAACATACTGTAGATGACAATTTTGTGGCAGTTGGTGCCCCTTGTGGGTGCAAATATTTCCAACTGTCTCTTCACTTTATTAGCTCAACCCGTGAAGTGCGGGTCGAGCTTATGTTATACTGTAGAGGGCAAATGTCTGTCTCACTTTTCAAAAGTCTACTCCTTCCTCAGTTGTCGCTTAATCTGTCTGCCATTTTCTGTAGAGGTCACATCATGGTGGGGCATAAGAGTTTGTTCGTGAGGTGGCGATGAGTGGTGTGGATCATGGTAAATTTGGCAATTTTCTTGTCAATTTCCGGTATTTC
>WURT03000008.1:793431-808854 GCA_009936505.3 Holothuria glaberrima | reverse complement strand
CAATTTGAAGGTGAAATTTATCACAATGTAAAGTGGGACACCAAATCTACTGACTCCCCTATTTATGGAATCACCCAAATATGCTTATCCTTAAAATGTTGTGCTGCTGATATCTCAAGTTCTGTTTTACCTCTAAAGTATCAGTAGCTGTTGAAAAATATTGATCAAATTCATCAACAATAGTTAAAGACAGACAGTCATCACCCCAAAGTACATATCTGGTGTGGGGGGTATCAAAATTCTCAGTTGGTTACTGCTCTTTGATTGACATCAATGTCTGAAAATTCAAATGATGCTGAGTAACTCACATTCTACACAATGCAGAGAGAGTGTTTAGATTACACTTTACAGATTTGTATGCTCACCAGGACATGGCATGAAGAAATAACATAGGTTTGTGTCTGCAAAAGGAGGAGCTTTACACAGTTATGGAAGGAGCTACAAGGTGCTTAGCTAGGAGAATTGGAACTGTCTGGGATGATGACAACAGCCCTTTAATATGTGCACTGACTTTGTATCTGACAAGTATAACCTTCTAACTAACCTCTTGAGAATGAACTTCTCTTGATAATGCTTTGGGAGTGACTTCAGCAATTGCAACACATTCAGCCTCATCATATGGTAGCCATCTTGAAGTTTCATTGTTGTTTTGGCACTCATCATACCTGGTACATCTGTGTGTGGGAGTTTGACAGAATATATGTAAGTTTACTTGTTACAATCATTAATGCGGAATATTCATATTTTTAAATTTTCTCCTTTGTGTTCATAAGACTCCACATTAATTACATTGTTTCATGTCAAATGGCTGATTTTCACAGATATCATTGTTTCTGGTTGAATAAGAATATACCATACAGTATCCTAGGGTCATATATAAACTCTGTTATCTCCATAAAGATGGATCACATAAATTTTATTTATTCACTAATTTCGTACCAAGTGACCTAGATATTACCGAGCTGAACTTGTATGTAGAACTGTTAACTTCAACTGCCGTTTTGTATTTTGACACTACAAATCACACTGACACAAGTATTTTACATTTTCCTGCAATTGTTGCATAGCAACCCCAAATGTAATTCACAAAATCTTCTACAGAAATATACTCCTTGTTACTTTTAAACCAAAACATTATCTGCATTATAAAACCAGTATCCACAGCACCAACTGTAAATGGCTACATAATGCATAGGTGTGTTAACAAAGCCTTTAATCCACAAAGAACTGTACACAAATTTGATAAATACACCTTCCATGATTTTACTGTACAAGGTTTCTACAAGGCAGCAAAAAGGAAGTATTAAATGCTGAGGTCAAAATCCAGTACAAAGTCCCAAGTATACTACATGTATATCTGCTAGAGTGGCACTGTGGTAGGGCTTGACTTAGGGACAAACACTCATCACCCCAAAGTATATTTTCGGTGTTGGGCTATCAAAATTCTCAGTTGGTTAGTGCTCTTTGACTGATATCAAATTTTGAAAATTCAAAAGATGCAGAGTAGCTCACTTTCCACACAATGCAGAGAGTTTGGATTGCACATTATAGCCTTGCATGCTCACCTGGACATGGTCTTAAGCAATAAAAGATTTGTAGCTGCACTAGGAGGAGTTTAAAATAGTTACGGGAGAAGCTGGGAGGAGCTACAAGTAGTTTAGTTGGGAGAACTGAAATTCTGGGAGGGCGAGAATTGCCCTTTAAGCCTCATAAATTGCCAAGAAAAGGTGAGTCTGAGGGAAGGACACTGAGATTAACTCAAAACCTTTTACTGGATGTCATTTTGTGGGGCACTGAACCACACCATGGCAAACATCATTGGTAGCAATCCTAGGGGGAATGTGGACAGGGGAACAAGTCACCCACAATAGTTGAGAAATTGCCCATCGACTTTGATTTTTCACACAGTAAATTATTTTAAAATGGGCTCATGTCCCCCCCCCCCCCCTTCAATACTGAGAACAAATTCCCACCCTTGGCAAACATGATTGACATGACAGCTCTCTGCCGTCTGTGTTGAAGGTTATGTCTACAGCAGCTCTGTTGTGGTCACCGTATAACAACGAAAACCTCCTCACTCTACACTCCAATATGGACCATACTGCCTCGGTTGGTACTAATTATACTCCATACATGCAGTACTACGTCAAGCTATTCTGACCAAGTTGATCACATGACAAGAGGCTATTACATTCTACTCAGCTGCTGGTAGATTGACGAAGGTGACAGATTCACAGAAGTGGGTATGCAATTAAAGTGGTGTGTTCTCTGTACATGTTGATACTTTTAACAATAAACTGACACTCATGTGGCATATCAAATGTGAGATGAATCTGTTTGGGGACTGATTACTATTGCTTAAGTTAAAGTATTGTTCTTTTCATGTTTTGATAAGTAAAAAAAAGAATACAGGTTAAATGCAGCATATAAATTGGTTTAAATAAAAAAACCCAGAAGGTGTACACATTTTTACTGCACAACTATTGTACTATGCACATGCAATACAGATTTGTTTAACTACATGTTCAGTATCTTATGCTCAGATTCATAGCAGATACACGGGTGTGACTGATGAGGGCAATTTGACAGCAAAAGTTTGCAACTGTGTTCAACTTTCTAGTAAGTAAAAACAGAGAGATGTGATGTGTAAGATGCTTACCTTTTTTCCAAGGTACACCAGCCACAGTAAGGGTCACCGAGAGGGGATCCCGGTCTAATGCACTCATCGCAAGTAGTGAACTGACTACAAATGGCTACTTTCATCTTTAAAATCTGTCAAATAAAACATCTTTATCCTTAAACAAATGCATCACTCAAGGGTAACATAACAGTGCACAATGTTCTGAAAAATATTACTTTCCATTAATAAGGCATTGAGCATAAAGAAAGACATTCTGATGAGAACCACAAAGGTTGAACGAAAAGGCTACACAGTGAAGATATAATGGATAATTTGCAGAACTGTATGGTATATATTGCCACATATACAGTAACTTCTAACATCATGTTAAAATCTCTATTTGAAGGAAGCAGGGGAGTGGGAGGGGGTTGTGAGAGATTTTTTTCTGTATACCCCAATATATGACCCTCGATATACTACAGCAGGGTTCTAGCTACGGTGGGGGGCAGGAACGGGGCACCCCCTCCCCTTAATTAGACCCCTGCGCCAGGATGGCGTTTCGTAAAGAAATTGTCGCCCGGCACTAAATTTGCACTAGCTAGAACTCTGTACTACAGTAAATCTTTATATTTAAAAAGTGTTTAGTGGCTATTGACGGAGAGGATATTCTGCTATCAATACAATGGAAATATACAATTTCTCCTTTTTAACACTACCTTTTCAACTTGAGAAATTCTTGACACTGAGATCTTTTGTTTGGTCTTAATATAGTGACAAACAATATCGTCACATCAGAACTTAAGTGCATTATGTCCAAAAACCAAGTTTCGAGTAAATGAAGAAACAAAGTTTTGGATAAGAATTGACCAATTGTCACTTAGTCCTAAAAATGACACAAACTTCTAAAATGGGCAATTTTAGGTTCTTTAATAACTTCATACAGCAGATTTGAAAAAGTAGCATTTTTGAGCTAATAACAACCTTTAATTTTGGACATAGGGCTGTTTAAACTTGAAATTTCTAATTCATTTGGACATAAGCAAAAAATGTACATTGCTAATTTACATTTAAAATGGAGTCAAACTTTGCTGAAAATCAAATGCAACTTTACAAATATTACAACAATTGGTATTGTGCAGAAATAACAAATTTATGTACATGAATCTGAATGTAGGCCTTATGTCCTACAACTGATGACATATCTTCATCTCTAAACTGCCTTTTGTCCATAAAAAAATGGACATAAGAAAATTTAACCTTGAATAAATGACTTCAAAAGATAAAAATTTTTTAAGAAACATACCTTCTGCTTACATTTCAGCTAACTTACTATACCTGCTGGATAGCCCAGAGCTTAATGTCCAAAAAAATAAAAAAAAAAAAAAAAAAAAAAACCCAAAAAACTCAAATATGGACATAAGGCACTCTAGATCTGATGCGATGAATTATGATCTCCTACCTTGGATTCTGTAAGCACCAGTATGCTTTCATTGTTGTTGTACAGTGTTGTATCATCAAGAACAGGGGATCCAATGTCCACAACCTCATAATTACAACTTGCCTGATTAAGATTCACCTGAAATAAATAAGAAAATAGAAAGAAGTGACAAAGGCAATCTTGGTTACTGTATTTTGTTTTACACTTTAGCAAATCAAACCACAAGTTTATTTTTTTAGTTTTTTGATCAAACAAAATGAAAGTTGAAGGATCTTACAAAGTTAACATCTATGAAATAATGCCTTAATAAAATGTGTCCCAAAAATGTGTTGTGCAACAGCTTTTAAAATACAGTACCTGGTACCAGTGGCAGAGCGAGGAAATTCCGTCGGGGGGGGGGGGGGGGAAATGATCTGCAGGGGCGCTTTGAAGTAGGTTGATATTGTATCCTACGCCTCAATACGGTAAAAACCTAAAAAGAGTGCTGACAGGCAATGTGAGTCTGTTGGGGGAGGAGGGCAAATGAACCCCTCACTGTATGGATGCTCCACCACTGCCTGGTACACAAACATCCAATAGTATTTATGACTGGTGTAGGGTTGATTGAGAGGCATGCTAATCATACAAATTTTAGCATAACTTTGACATATTGAAGTACTGCACCTGTACTGTACTGTATACAATGCTCTTCTAATATTACTAACATTTCTTAAAGAATGTAGATGGTTTAAGTCTCACCTTCAGTAACTTTCCTTCTTTTGTTCCAATAAAAGCAATCCTTTGGGACTCATCCCTTGGAACACTTGTCACTGATACAGAAGAGAATGTCAAGTCTAAACTCTCATAAAGAGCAGCTGCTGAAACTGCCTGTCCTTGTGGTTCTTCTGAATAAGCAAAAAAACTTATTGGGCCAATATCTGTAGCACATGAAAACTTATCTCTGGTATCCACAATATCCCTCAGAGTATCACAGCCACCAAAGCCAGGATTCTAAAGAGAAGCAAACATAGATCAAGCACTTACTGTAACTATAATACTGTAAGGCAAAGTAAACAAATGGAATTTGAAAGTAATTCTTAATATCACAGAATTTGGATGTACATGTACTGTATAACACAACAAAATGTCTGAAAAACTTCAAAGAAGAAAAGTAATTCCCAAGTGGTTTTCAAACTTTTGTTTAACATTTTGGATGATGATTGCACAGACACTCAAATGTTTTTATTGGTCCTTTCTCATCCCCAAAGTCCCTGAGGAAAGCAAATGCTTCCTGTACTGTACCATAGTTTCCCAAGTGCACTGAAGATAAATCCCACATCAGGGGTGGACATCCACAGGGATGTGGATGGTGGAGAGGTATACACTAGTGTTAGAACAATTATTGGTATTCACCATATATGCCGATATTCACTATATTTATCCTTTATCAGTATCAGTAAAATTTACCTTGACTGTCAATATTACCTTTCTTTATGGTCCCATATGTCATGAAAATGGTGCACTATTTGAGTATTTCTGCATACACGTTTCAATGTTTAACCCAGTTCAAGATGAAAAGACACTCTACAGTATTGTGGTATCCCATAGCCTATATGTAGTAGTTGCCAAATGCTAATTTCCCAAATATCGGTGCCAATATATTTTGAACTAAAATATTGGTATCAGTAATACAGTATTGGCTACTTACAATATTGGTACAACACTCGTGTAAACATGGATTGGAGGTCCATCCTAGGTGCTCATGTATTCAATGTAGTAGTACTACAGTACAGTACCTTTGGATCTTTGGGACGACAAAGTTATGGTATTATGGGGTAATGATTTACAGTATGTCAAATGCTCTGGAGGGATGAGAGAATGACTGCAAGGTTTCCATACAGTATCAGAATCCTGGTCTGGGTGCGAATTTAGTGGTCGTCCGAGGTGACAAATGTTTCCGTCGGACAACTGAAATGCACCAAAACACGTTTGCTTGGTCATCCTGCTGGCGACCAAATCATTAGGTCTAACACAGTAAACCTAGCTAATAGGCATAGGCAAATGCTGAGAGTTTTCCATTGCGCTCTAGCAATCATTTCAACGACTTCTTTTTAATTCACCCAAATTTATCAATGAACAAAACCAAGTAGGCCTATATTCGCAGTCATTAATTGTACCTTTGTAACAGGGCTGAAATGTATGCAAACATGGATACCTTAGGACACTTCCGTGTTCTGTACATAAGTTCAAGTAAAATGCACGATGAAAGCACAGTAAAATCAGTGCATGTAAGGTCTGTAATTGTATGCAAAAACCAAGAGATAGGCTAAGCACCTAATCTAGCTGTACAGTACAGGTGTTGATGTACATTGCAAGAAAATTGGGCATGATCAGGAAAATAACGGTATTTTTCGATCGCTGGTTGAACCGTTATATTTCCAGTTGTCACATCATAGTTTGCAGTAGTTACGGCAGGTGATTTTATGTAAAACACATGTTGATTTGTGTGAAATTAAAATGCTCCTTGTACTTTTATGATTTTCCCAGTAACTACTGTATGTCTGAAACGTTACCCCAATACCCCAACACCCCAATACCCAAATTCGTTCTAGCTGCACGGACCCTGCTGATGATCTGATGTAGAGTACAGAAGGCAGGGCTACATGATTTGCGCACAGTATACTGCTACCTAACATGCACTGAACAGATATTTACTTGTAGATACTGTGCATGCATGCATTACAGTATGTACTGCAATATGAAACACTCAAAACAAACACTTATAAGCCTACATGCTCTGTTTATGTATCTACAGTAGGATGGCATGAAATGGCCACGTGCATGCATTGAAATATTGCAGGCTTTTAAGTGCATTTCTAGTAACCCAAAACTAAGATCCATCTGCGAAAAAATTGTAAAGATCTGTTTTCAACGGATTTGAGTAGGTAAAGGTGTCTTGATTTACCAAAAAAAAAAGATGGCGCCGGTGTAGGCTGAGGAACTTCAAAATGGCGTCCAAAATTTCCTCCACACGTGAATTTTTTTCATAGGATGGGTAGGGCAAGTTATGAAGAAGGCCTAATCATATACAGTATAACGTTGCTTGAGTGGATTGAGAAAATGATACTTAGATTTAACTAAGTTCAGGCTCAATGTACTGTACCCCTACTTTCACTTGGGACTTGTGGCCGAGTGGTTAGACCATACGACTTGTAGCCGGAAGATCTAGGGTTTGAATCCTGTCCGGGTCATACTGAAGACTTTAAAAATGGAACCTACTGCCACTGTGCTTGGTGCTCAGAATAAGCAATGGAGTAGGGAAAACAAGCCAGTGAGCCACAACTGGAAAAAGGCCGTGGCTGGCTTGACTTAAACCAATTGGTCAGAAACTGGGCCGTAAAACTTCATCTAACTTAGTTTCTCCACTACCCTAACACCTGGAAACCTTAAAAAAAAAAAAAATGTTTGTAACACATTTAAACAAAAAAACTGTCCATAATCTTTAGTAAATATTCAGAAAGTATTTTTCTGGATATATTTTATAGGTTCCAGGTCAACCAAGATTGTGGAAATTCTAAAACGTCCACCCATATAAGTATTAAGCTAAACAGAAAAATATTTGTTATTGTTTTTTCCGCAGTCTTGGTGGACCTAAATTTCAACAAAAATTATCTAAAAAATAAGTTTTAATCATTTTAAATGAACCATTGCCATACTTTTGAGGCTTTGTGTCCAACATATTTTTCATAAATATTTTTGTCTTTTTTTCACAATATTTTAATAATTACATGGTCAGCTCTTTTGTAATTTCCGCCATCTTGGTTGACCTGGAACCTACTGTATAAAACGTATCCAGGAAAATACATTTTGAATATTTACAAAAGATTATGGACAGACTTTAGGTATAAATGTGTTACAAATATTTTGTAAGGATTATTTTCTTTAATATTATAAAATATTGTAGTTATATCACTGGCGGCCATTTTGCTACGTCCGCCATCTTGGTTGATGCGGATCCTAAATGAAATGTCCAGAAAAAACCTTTTGAATATTTACAACAGAAAATGGACACATGTTAGTTTGATTTGTGTCATATGCATTTTTAATGACTATTTTCCCCATTATTATGATATATTAATATAATTATTGCATTGGCCGCCGTTTGTATTTTCCGCCATCTTAAATAACCCGAATTTCAAACGAAATATTTTTAAAACAAGTTTTTATTTGTCATAAAATTTGCCCAAATATTAAGTGCAACTGTGTCAAAAGTATTTTTAACGATTATTTCTCTCATTATTTTTATACATTATGATAGTTCTATTGGCGGCCATTTTGTTGTTTCCGCCATCTTGGTTAGTATGGGGTCCTGAATAAATTGTCAAAAATTATGCTTTAAATTTTATGTACAATCTGCTATAAAGATATATCGGGAAAACAATCGAAACATATTTTTAATGACTATTATTATCTATTTTTTATGCTACATTGTTATTTATCATTAGTGGCTAAATTTTGTTTTTTCCGCTATCTTCGTTGACCTCAATTCCAACATAAATGTTCTTAAACATAATTTTAAATGTTTTAGCATGGACCATGGCCATATTTTAAGAGTCAGTGAGTTCAACATATTTTTCATAAATATTTTCCTTATTATTTTGAATGTATTATTAATTACAAGTGCGGTGGGAGTGGAATATTATGAATTTCGTGTAATTGTAGTCTTTGCTCATGACTATTCATAGCATCTTCCTGCCTCGCTTCATATCAAGCTTACCTGTTCATGTTCCGTATGAATAGTGGCCACAACGTGTTGTACACTGGGTTTATCGCAACTCAAGTGCCTTCAGTCTAATAACACTGAGACTGTAAAGGACAACTGCTTTGATTGAATATGGTAACTTAATGGTACTTCCAAAAAACAAAGATTTTTTTAATGTTTCTGAGGTTTAGGGTAGTGAAGAAACTAAGGGAAGTTCCGAGTGAAAGTAGGGGTACATTCAGCCTAACTAATAGTTAAATTTAAGTAATCCACTCAAGCTATGTTATATATGATTACTTCATAATTTGCCCTACCCATCCTACGAAAAAAAATTATGAGCGGCGGCAATTTTGGACGCCATTTTAAAGTTCCCCAGCCGACACCGGCGGCATTTTTTTTTTTGGGTAATTCTAGACACCTTTACCTACTCAAATCCGTTGCAAACCGATTCTTTACAATTTTTTCGCAGATTGGGTCAAAAATCATCTAATTTTGGGTTACTGTTCTGTTTCACCATTCTTTCTGTGAGCAACTTGAGCTACTGCTATGGATGGGATAACAAAGGTTTCGCATTATGTAATATGTGAATTAGTGGGCTTACTGTGAAAAGGTGAAAATCAATTCAATCAAGCTATGAATGGAGAGTCACCAAGTTTATTTTCGAAGCTTTATTTGGTCACTGAATTGGCAAATAAACATCGTTATTATAAATGAAAGATATCAAAGTAAAACATGAGGGGGGGGATCCTAAACTTCCATTGTTTTTTTTTTTTTTTACGGAAAATCCTTTTAAACGATTGGTGTAATTAGGCACCATTTGCCCGTTTATATGTAACTGTACTGATCAATGCCTAAAAGAAACATGTTTTTAATGTAAGATTTATACAGACACTTGTTTTGCTGTTTTTATATTGAGCTTTGAAGGACGACCAACAATGATGAAGGACTACCAAATTGTATGAGATGTTCACAAGGGACTACTGGTAATAAAAATTCCTTAAATTTGGACCCTGCTGATGATCTGATGTAGAGTACAGAAGGCAGGGCTACATGTAAGTGTTACCTTAGGTTGGGGCTTACTATCCAGGAATACTGTCTACAAAGTGAATCTTTCATATTCATGTAAAGGTCTGTCAACATGTACATGTCATACTTGCCTACATATTTAATGTAAAAAGCGTTAAAAACATTCAAAATAGTCCTACTGTAATTTCCATCAAAAATTGAAACATATTTAATCAAAAGGGAAATACAGACCCATGCAATATTCCACATCACTATTTTTGCATAGCAAATGAGAAATCTTAGACCCCCCTCCCCCCCCCCACCTTCCTGCACATTAGATGTAGCAAGTGGCAAGTATATAGTCAATCTTTGCAGGGGTAAACTACCTTGATAACAGTGAAAGGTATTCATGTACAGATAATTCTAACAAATTTTTTATCTGGTGATCTTAACCTATCACTGTTAAGTTAAAATGCTGTTTTGGAGACATGTCCACAGACCTTTGAAAGGTATATATACTGTACTTTATCTGTAAAAATATGGCAGGTTTAAAATCAACAGCACCATGATGCCTTACCTCGTAAAGTAGGCCACAACTCGCTCGACTAAGATAATTGTTGTTGCTATTGTCCACACTGTTACCATTATTACATGCACAAGCATATGAATTCTCTTCAAACATGTCTTCTATATCTGTCATATTGTAAACACAAAGAGCTGACTGGGGCTGAGGATTATACTCTTGTAATTCCTCCCCATTTTTGTTGAACACTATAAACAACTCATTGCCAATCTGCTGGGCTGACTGGGTTATACTGTAGAGGGAACTGTCGTTACCTACACAAGCTAGTTGAAGTTCTGCAAATGCATTAAACTCTTCACTTTCATCATTCTGACAGATGCGACTCAGTTTGGAAACAATTGGACTACTTATAACTTCATCCTTGGTTGCATCATCTCTTTGTGAAGCCAGGTAGTAAACAAAGCCACCATATGAAAACACATCACTATAGTAAATAACAAAACTGTTCTTGACACCATCGCTAATATCGTTTGTCTGACGATCATCATTTCCACTGCTCATCAATTTTCTCTCAAAGATTGGACGATCTGTTCTATCATCTCCATTACGATCAATACCACGGGCAACATAAAGTGAACTGCCTTCTCCTGCTTTCCCTGGTGCAATCAAGCCGACTGTTCTAAATTCCCCAGATGCAACAATATTTTCATGAAAGTCAGTATTAGTAGAGGAACTGTTTACACTCACATCATCTAAATTTCTTAGTTGACATCCCCTATTTCCACCAGAACTACATGCAACTAATTTCCCTAAAGATTCAGATACATCTAATATTTTGTAAATATTTTCTTCTCCTTCAGTTACAAGTTTACTCTCCACCTTAAGATTCTGTGACAAGTGGAAGAGTCCATTGTTTCCAGCAGCGTAAATATTGTCTGAATGTACAGTTAAAAGAGTTAGTGTTTTGTTCTCATCTTCTAAACTTAAAAACCAGTTCTCCACATAATCACTGACATCAACTGTATTGAGGTTACCGCACTGCTGACACAGGCCCCCACAGAGGCTTGCAAACAGAACCATACACCAGACCAGCCATGTTCCTTCCATTTTTCTTGACCTCCTGTGGTATGTGTGCATCACATCATCAGGTAGCTACTGCTGGTTGAAACAAAAAGAAAGTTTAACACAGTTATTTTAAGATGTATTATTGCGTTATTCATTGTAATAGCACTAGTTTATTGAAGTGTCTTAAAGGTCTGTGGACATGTAATGAATTCAGTTGTTCTACTCAACAAAGCTAGATTAAGATACCCTGATCAAAAATCCCTTAGAATTATTTAAATATCTTTAACCATTCTAAAGATATTTCTCTTCAAAATTTGACCATTTGTGGGAATTGTTCATTAGCTATGCAAAATTGTGATATGGAGTGTTGCACAGTATCTGTACTGTAGTTCTTTTGTTATTCCTTTATAAATTATGGGTTAATAAGTTAATAGCTAGTTTCTTGTTTGGTGTTTACTGTGGATATTTTCTAAGAACTAAATAGCTACTTCCAAAATTAACCCCTCAGGGCATCCCAAAATTACAGCTGTCCTTGGAATGAAGGCTAAACAAACAAAAGACCAGAAAGCCCAAAGGCTTAGTGATTCCTTGCCATAGAAAATGTTGGGATTTTCTTGGGAATTCTTGGGAAATTTTGCTTTTCAACCTCTAATGACCCCAGATGACCTTTGACTTCCACAAAACAAAAATGCTCTTCCTCCAACCATAAAGCATCCATGTATCACATATGAAATCTATCCAAGCTTCCTACATTGCTACCTTGAGATGTAGTGTCTACAAGCCACTTACAAGGTTTTTTGCAGTTTAACCTCCGGTAACCTCAAATGACCTTTGACCTCCACCGAAAACAACAGGGTTCTTCTCAACATGACGAATCTATATATACCACATATGAAAAGTGTCGGTCATTCCCCTTCGAGATATCGCGTTTACAAGGTTTTCAGTTTAACATCTGGTGATCTCAAATGAACTCTGACCTACACACAAAACAATAGGGTTCTTCTTAACATGACAAATCTATATACCAAATATGAAAAGTGTCGGTCTCTCCTACCTCGAGATATCATGTTTACAAGGCTTTCGGTTTTTGACCTCTGGTGTCCTAAAATGACCTTTGACCTTTGACCTCCACCAAAAACAAAAGGGTTCTTCCTCTCAACATGACAAATCTATATACCACATATGGAAAGTGTTGGTCATTTCTATCTTGAGATATTGTGTTTACAAGCCATTTTCAAGGTTTTCGCAGTTTAACCTCTGGTGACCTCAAATGACCTTTGACCTTCACCAAAAACAACAGGATTTTCTTCTCAACACGATGAATCTATATACCACATATGAAAAGTGTCAGTCATTCCTAGCTCGAGATATCGTGTTTACAAGGTTTTCGCAGTTTAACCTCTGGTGACCTCAAATGACCTTTGACCTCCACCGAAAACAATAGGGTTCTTCCTCTCAACATGGCAAATCTATATACCAATTATGAAAAGTGTTGGTCATTCCTATCTTGAGATATCGTGTTTACAAGCCATTTTCAAGGTTTTTGCAGTCTAACCTCCGGTGACCTCAAATGACCTTTTACCTCCACCAGAAACAATAGGGTTCTTCCTCTTAACATGACAAATCTGCATACTAAACATGAAAAGTGCCAGGATTTTCTTCTCAACACGATGAATCTATATACCACATATGAAAAGTGTCAGTCATTCCTAACTTGAGATATCATGTTTACAAGGTTTTCGGTTTTTGACCTCTAGTGACCTCAGATGACCTTGACCTCCACCAAAAACTACGGTTCTTCCTCTCAACATGACAAATCTATATACCAATTATGAAAAGTGTCGGTCATTGCTATCTTGAGATATCGTGTTTACAAGCTGGGGGCGTCACAAACACACACACACGCACACCCACATGCACACACACACACGACATCACCATCGCATAGATTCCTTGCCTGCCTTCGGCAAGGAATCAATAAAATTACACCCAGTTGAGAGGTCCCTCTCTGTAGTCACAAATTTGCATAAGTAGCTCATGTTTATTCATGTGTAGGTGAAAAACAGTAATTGTCTTGTAAAATGGTTAATATTTGATGGATTTTAATGGGAATTGCAGCTATTTTTACCATTTTTAATGCTTATTACACCAAACAGGCAAGCATCACATTTACATGTCTACAGACCTTTTAGAATTAAAGATAAAAGATATCTGTCTGTTCCTCACTGATGCAATGTACATTAAACATGATTCACCAGTTTTCCCACTGATATGCATACACAAAACCACTAAAAAACCTACAGCACACTATGAAGAAATTATATTTGAGACACAAAAGTCTATAATTGTACAGTAATGGAACAGAGATTGAATGTGTTTTTGACCTGTCAAATTACCAACCACTGAATAAAAAAATTATTACAGTATGATTAAATAAAGGTTTAAATCATACAGTTTACAAGTTAATAATGTATGGTACTCTATCCTCTTATCAACATCATTAAGTTAATTTTCTCTATGACTTAATACACAGTACTACTGTAGTTCCTATCCCACAAAGACAAAAATCAACATTTGGCACAATGAAGACTGCCAAAGCACAACATTTACTTAACACCAGGCCTCACAGTACGTCTTCTCTTAAATATAGGTTTCATTATAGGTTTTTAAAATTAAAAGAAAGATTTTTAAAGGTTTTCAAGGACTAAAATATAGGTTTTAATAGGCTTTTAAGATTTGGTTTTCAGTTAATTAGATAAATTAAGGAAGGAATTTCATCGCCAGTGATCATTCCATGTTAGATGGACTGTCCAATAGTAGTTATAGGGGAGGTAAGTAGGAGTGAAATAGATTAATTAATTTGAAGGGGTTGGCCTCAGCATTATCTGATACTACATAGTTAATACCTTGTGTTAAGCATTTTTTAAAACAAGTGCCCTTAAAGTTATAATGAAATGCCACCAAAAAGAGCTGTTTTCACTTGGCAGTTAAAGAAAGAAATCCCCCAATGAAAGATCCATTGGAATTATTTCAATATCTTTGACCATCCGCACGATACTCCTCCTCAAACTTTGATGGTTTCTACAGTCACTCATTGCCTAGGCAAAAATAATGATGTGGAGTGTTGCACAATGTTAAAATTTCTTCTGTTAACCCTATATAATTTATCTCTTTATAATTACTGTTCAGATGGTTAACAGTTTTGGTAAGTGATATCAATCTTTTCCAGGGAAACAATTTTCTTTTCCATGATTCTTCAGGGAATACCAATGCTACAAGTGTCCTTGAAATGAAGGTTGCAAAAACAAAGGCCAACATTTGCCATGTATGGTATGTCTCTCTTTGGAGTTGGGACACCACAAATTTGCATGTATAATTCATGTTTATTCATAGTACAAGTGTGGAATAGAAATTAGACAGGAAAATGGTCAATAGTTGATGGATTTTAGTGGGAACTGTGGCTACTGTCTGGATTTCTAATGCTTTTTACATCAAATATACAAACATATAATTTGCATGTCACCAGACCTTTAACAGACATTGTGACTTTTAGGTAGTCCAGCAACTTTGAACTGTTGGAATGGGTTTATAATGACCACAGCTACTTTGTAGTACTGCTATGTTATAGGTTTCTTCAACCTGTAACTAGACATGTTTTTGGCCCCCGCCAAAAAACTCTTGGTTTTAAATTTTGAGCTTCATCAGCAGTGGGACTTTTTAGTTTGTTCATCCTGGTCTTAATTCAAAGTAGGGAAATATGCTTTTGTAGAACATCTTGATGAGAGCATCCAGCTAGCTTCTCAAACCTTGTGAGTTGCTTCCAGTTCAGTTTTCAATCTAGTAATTTAACTAGGTAATTAATCTTTTTGGTTGGACATCCCTTCATAGCTTAGGAACCGTGCTTTATAAAAATTGACAGATTTTGAGTGCCAATGTCTAATTAGCAGAGTTTTTTTTAGCTCTGTGCAGAATACATTGTATCCTCATTGTTATAATTAATCCTTTCAGGGCTCTGAGGATTGATTTTGTGG
>WURT03000008.1:747507-790789 GCA_009936505.3 Holothuria glaberrima | reverse complement strand
TATATATATACCTTATATATACCTTATATCTACCTTGCATTTCTATATATATATATATACACTTTATTGTGCAAGAAGGAAAAATTTTTAATTAAAAAATCAAGGTAAGGGGGAAATTGCCTTTTGGGGGAAAATTGGCTTTCCCCCTAACGTTTGCACACACTGTTTCTATAGGACTATGAAACTGTATGGTAAATTCCACATAGCAACACGTAGTATGCTCAATTACTTTAATGTTGACCAAATAATGGACACGTATGTGTCAACGATTATGAGAGAGAACCATTTCATGCAGTTTCAGAAGGTAGCTCCTGTACTGAACAAATTGAACAAAACCTAAACGAAAAGGACAATGAGCGGGGCTGCTTATGTCGAGTCCATGGAACACTAAATTTAACACGCTATCAGTTATTTTTCGACTCTTATCACCAACGAACCTCCTGCCTTTGGGATAACATTCTTGAGAATTACAATTAAATTATTCAGCCAGCCTCACGTGCCCAGGTCCCCGAAGGCTAATAAAAAACTTTGAATTATTTAGCATACATTTGAATCGAGCTTTTGATTAAGGAGTAGTGCGTCCTGAATGTTTTTGCACTATTAGCTGCAAAATTCATACCAAGACAAATAATTGCAATAACCTGAGTCATAATTGTACTTTCTATCTGGTGTTCATAATATAATTAAAGTACTGTAGACAGTTTTATTGTTTATGAAATAGAAGATTGGGTAAAGTCCAAGCTTATCTCAGTTTGTAAGTTTTTTTCGGTAACTCAGCGTCACGTTGGGGTCATTGCTAATTCCCTGTTTACGTACAACATGATAAAGCCTACTTAAATTAATCTGGCGATAGATAATAACATTGCAACCAACACATATTGATTATTTTGACGTATATGTTTCTTCGTGTAAGTAACCAATTTCAGACGTACAGCCTACAAAAACTTGCATCAATCAAAAAAAAAAAAAAAAAAAAGAAAACAAAAAATGAACAAAAGTTGATACATTTGCAAAACCCTCATATGAACTAAAATATAGGTTAGAAAAGCGTTATGTTAGCCAATATTGCAATTCAGGTCAGTTCGCCTAGCTTATCGAATTCCAAAAGGTTTGAACGTTCAGGCTATTTTAGTTACCATCCTGACCTCAGCAGTAATCAACTTAAAAAGTTATCCAAATTTTATTCAAGGAGTTGTGTCAAGGTTTTTGCATTGTAATATGGAAGTCAAAGTTATTTATAATTTTAACTGAAAATAGCCATAGCAATTTGTGAAAGCAAATTTCACTGCTCGTGCGCTTAAAAATGAAACCATCTACTGTTTAGACGACCCAGTAGCTTTAAAAAGAAACGCATCTTAGTGATCGAGAGCATATTAACATGGGGTAAGAGATACATGGGGCTGAACGCTGAAACAATTTCCATAGTATATGTCCTTTGATAAATTTCTGAATTTGCGTTTAACTTTATGTTTAAGTGTCCAGTCACTTATGTTGATACATTTAAAATCTTCTCTACTCCTTGTTGTTGATGGCGGTGTTTTTTCACAGGACATAGAAATTATATACGTTTGTGAAGAAAGTAACATTCAATCAAGTGAATTGTGGTGCTTTTTTGTGTACCCATATCATGCTCTGTCCTTTTTTAAGATTTAAAGAAAGGGCAAGGACCTTAACGAGAGACGCATGTCCCCTAGAGAGGTATCCCTGTAGGAAATTGCAAAAACCATCTACATATGTCTTACCTTCATAAATACATCTTTTACCTTAGAAGAACTACTCTTTCACTAACTCAACCCCAACAACAATTGAGCGAAGCCTGGAAGGGATACTGCCTTTGCCTTTCTCTTTTTCTGACCATCTCTGGAAGGATGAGTAGCACATGATTTGGGGGAGGCCTCCAAGTAACTAAAACAATTTAACAAAGCACTCTGATGGGTTAGCACAAGTTAAGTTTTACAACGACAACCTTCTAAATTATGACACATACATTATGTAAAAGACTGAGAAATAGAAACTAAGTGATTGTTTACCCAATTTATCACGATAGCCTTGCTCGAGAATGTAGTACTATAGTTGGACAAAGTATTTGTGACTATAAGTGAGTGAAAAAATTCGCTTGGTGAAGGAGTCAAAACAGCTGGCAAGATGTAAATAAGGCTTTGTTCACACATGAAGCAGATAATTTGCTTTCTTATTGGGCTTGTTACTGTAAGTCAGTTTTGGTGCAACTATTTCTCAAAAACCCCTGGCAACGCCTGGAATCATCGATCCTCCCCAACTACCAATCGACTGTATCATCCAATCGGATTGTAGTTGGTCCAAGCATGACCGGCCATGTTCCAAGTTTGGTTATTTTATATAATTACCAAAGGGTATGAAGGTAGTAATTGCTTCATTATAGTACCAGTTAAAAATAAAAATAATGCATTAGTAAGTCCAAGAATTTTCCCTCGGGATCTCTAATAGGGTGCTATCTCTGAAGCCACTACCGAACCTTTGAAACATGAACTAAGTGTTGAAGTCTCGTTTCTTCTATTCCAAGTATCTGCGACATTCACAAGATGTACGAAGGATTTATTTTGCACCAATTTAAAAAGTCAGTTATAAAATTGTTCTAACATGACTTAAAGGGCAATGCTCGTCATCCCAGACAGTTCCACTTCTCCCAGTTATGCAACTTGTAGCCCTCCTCGTAACTGTACTATAAAGCTCCCCCTTGTGCAGATCGAAACCAATTTTATTGCTTCAAGGTCATGTCCTGGTGAGCACACAAGTGCACCTCATAGCCCTTAAGGCCACTCAGCTGCCACCAAAGTAACTGCAATCTAACCAAAGGCGGATTCTCAAATGACCATGTCTTGAGATGGCATCTTCTCGAAAGTCGAAGAGAGGTTAAAGAGGTTGTAGAATGACAACAAACATATTAAGTAACATAATCATATCTCTAAATACAATTCAAGTTAGTGCCTGCACATTAATTCAAACAATAACTTCACTCTGGTTGGCTAGGAATGACTTGTGCATGTGTGTGCACTCACTCGGCGAGAGCTCGAGGCTGTTGCAACTCCCTGGTCTGTTCTTGCTCACGCGCGGCTCGAAACTGCAATTGGCTTCCCGAAAATTCGGACAAGTGAAACGTATCACGCGAGGCCGCACGTGCCTGCCTTGGAAGAAAGCCCGCCCTTAAGCCATGTACGTCTACTGGCCTAGTTCGAGGGCATGGCAGCTCCGCTAATGGGGAAATCCCGTGAATTTCTTACCGAGTCTCATGTACTGCAGGACACCGCAAGGCAGGGAGGGTGCGTATGTGTGTGATCGTAAGGTTACACTCAGTATGACTAGGAGTGACTATAAGCAATGTAAGCTCAGTACAATCAGGGAGCTGTTGCGCAGTTCCCTGGCGGGTGCAATGTACTGCAACTTTGTCTGGGAGCTGCACTAGACAGATGTTCTTGTTCAAATTGGAGGTGGGCTAGAAATAAATTCAGTGGGGAGAATTTCACTGTCTGAGCGAGATTGTAGAGCCATTAATTGTAAGTGCAGCATGCGTGAGAAGGAAGCATGAAACGCCAAAGGGGCGAAGTTGATTATGAAGAACACTATTACGATGAATTTGGCTGTTTTTTTTCAATGATGATAACATTTTCGATCACGCAGACAACTATTTCGACGATGTCGGCAGTAATGGTGATAAAACAACCGCAATTTGTATGCTGGTGGTTAGTTATTTGATAATGGTAATGTACTCTTTGATTATGACGCCTACAAAAATATGATCAAGTCACAAAGAACGCCCAATTACACGATGAAGACAAAGTACAATATGGCGATGGCGCTAGTGCAGTTAGTAACGATAGAGAGATATAAGATGGACACTTCTGAATCGATAAACATTCATTAGTTTCAAACTCATGAAGACAATGGCGGTCTTCAGGTATGAACTCATCGTTCATACTATTCAGGGGGACTAAAGGTTCTAAATTGTCATCGATATGTCAGCCTTCTTCAATGCTTTTATCGAAATAACTTTATTTTATCCTCTACAAAATTCTTAAAATCTTGCAGCTGCAAGTAATGTGGAGGTTACAGTTCAAGTCTAAATATATATGATCATCTATGCTTGAGTCCTGATAGAAGGCGAGACAATGAAAACAACATCTTGCTTTAAATACAAAAGTCAAACAATGGTTATGGAAGAATGAATTGGGAAAGAGAAAAGCTGGGGTTAATTTTCTGGGGCAAGTGTGAGTAATGAGATAATAAAACATTAAAAATGGAACTAGTTATGATTCTGTTATTTAACTTTGCTAATTTATTGATGATTTTGTAAAACCTTGCCCGTCATGCTGGCAGTGCATAATGTGAAAAATGAAAAGATGTATTAAAAACAGAAGCAAACAGGTGAGATAAATTTCAAGGTCCCGTAAAGGGAACGAGCATCTCCTCTGTGCTTACCCATAGTTTGAAAAAAATATTTTTCCTTGGCAGGAGAGTTAAAAACCTTTGGTTTTTTGTGTAGTACAAGTGTTTCTCAGGGAGAAATGGCTCAGCCTGTAACTATCTATCACAAATCATGGAAAAATGAAGCATTCTTCTCATCGGGTGCCAAAGCAAATACCCAGCTCGACAGGGGCGTTTTATCCCAATATTCATCGAAGAATTATGTTTTTTCCAATATTCCGCATTGTTCAGACATTGTCTTGACCCACAATATGATATTACCTTGATACTGAAGCAGTGAAGGAAGGTACATCAACAATAACCTACAAGTTGAGTGAGAAATCGAATTGTATTACGATCCCTAGACCTCCCCTTTTCAAGTTCCTCGTCTCCAATTGAAGAGTGAAGTTGCTCATTACGCAAAACCCCTCCTCTATGAAGACTTGCAGTACAGCGGCTAAGGTTAAAATTGTCCACTTTCTGACAAAAGCATGACAATTTCCTCATAGGTACTTTCGAGTACGCTGATTCATATTATGCTTGGTACCCATCGCTAGCATCACGTGACTGGCTGCAATTTGGGATTTAAAAATGGCCGCCATTGAAATCCATTTACTAGGGTATCTCAGCGTTTAGACAACGTAGACATGAAATTTAAATGTCGATATCCACATTTGTAGTATTTTTGGAAATCCATTTTTTGTAATAAACAATTGCACCCGATGGTCTGAAGGGATCAAACGGCGGCCATTTTGAAATCAAAATGGCCGTCATACATGTATTTCATTCGGCTGGATTAAAATTTTGAAATTTTGAAATTTTTGACAAAATCATGAATTTTTGCGTATAGGTACTTTTAAGTATGGTTGTTCATATTATTCTTGGTACCCATCGCTACCTTCACGTGACTGGCCGCCATTTTGAATTAAAAAATGGCCGCCATAGAATCTATCAACTAGGGTATCTCAGCGTTTAGATAACATACACGTGTTATTTTAATATCGATATCGACATATTATGAGTAAGTGAATCTTTTTTTGTGACTGGGAATATTACCCGTCGGTCAGAAAGGGGTCAAACGACGGCCATTTTGAAATCAAAATGGCCGCCATACAACATGTATCGGATTCGGCTGAGGGAAAAAGTGTAAACTTTTTGACCAAATCATGAAAGTTTGCTAGTAGGCAGCCTACCATTTAGTAGGTTGATTCAAATAAAGCTCTGTATTACTCACTACCATCACGTGACTGGAGGCAATTTTGAATTTAAAACTGGCTTTGAATCATAAAATGGACACCACTGGAATCTATAAACATAGGGTATCTCAGCACCTAGACAACATTCACATGTGATTTACATGACGATACCTAGATTTGTAGAGCATGAGAATCCATTTTTGTGATTAACAATAGGCAATTGTCCAAAGGTCGGAAGGGGTCAAAAAACGAACATGTTGAAATCAAATTGGCCTCATACATTCATTTTATTTTTGTAAGCATGATTGTGACGGCATTAAAATGGTTTGATTTGAAAAGGTCTTTGTTCAAATTATGCTAGATGAAATGGTCATTTCATAAGATGAAATAATTTTTATCAAATACATTACAGTTTTCGTCATCTTGAAACTTGGACATTTATACTTTGACCTTGATTTCAGAATCCAGCAGGGGAGTGACGCATTTTTGCGGTTAACCTTAAGATACTGGGCATCCATCTTTGAAACATTTCCAAGGATTCATTTGTATTTCCACTTATGATGTGACTAAGATCGGATTAAGTGGCTAAATTAGTTCCCAAATGAATCATCAACCATGAAAATCGGTTCATATTTAGTGAAGTTATACACGGAAATAAAATTCAACAATGCAAGTCCAGTGTCCGTCGAACTGTGAATATCTGATCTTTGCGGTTAAAAAATTGGCCAAGTCGTGACGCTATCGGCCAAGTCATGACGCCCAGTTTTAAGGGGCGGATTTTTCTAATGAGTCATTATATTCTGGTTCAAGATAGCCGTCATGAGCTGATTTAAGATAGCAATAGCAAATCCCAATACATTCCCGCTTGACACACTATGCACTACATTGTAAGTGGCCTTTGCAACCAGTTGTAGCAGTTATTGCCAGAAACAAACAGTCCTTTCCCAAGACAGACAACAAGTTGGCCGTATCACAGCAGTTACAATTTATCATACAATGACCGCAACCATTTATTAGCCAGAAAGGCAAAATCTTTTCTTATCTTCGACCAAGTCTCATCACTCAATGAAAGCTTGATATTCCGCCACTGGCTTCTAAGGATGTAGTTCCTTTAAAATGCCTCGACTGACCTCATGTTTGCAACAATGATGACTCATCTACCCTTTCTGTAAAATAAAATCAGAAAAAAAATCTCATTTCTATCTGAAAATTGTCCGAAGATGTCCTCTTGTGGGAAATTTGGAATTTGGACAAGATAGGGGTGTGCTACGTTAAGATTTTAATTATTTCCGTACTGCTTCTACACTGTCAATGCACTACTTCGGGTATTAATTACATTGCATATAGCCTACTAAATACTTTACTTAACAATGATGAATGTATTGTCTGTACTCCCAAATGATGAGGATAATGTTGCCCAGTTAGACATACCATTATACAGAGAGCAGCGAACACTAGCCTTACACTTAATTGCAACTAACGATCATAAATACTAACAGGGACCCTAGCACTCTTGAGTCCATAGTGTTCCTCCCATGTGCTTTATATGATATCCACTACAACCGGCAAATGACCAAATAATTGCCGGCCAAGCCAGTGGGAACTAATTTTTCCTCCTAAAATACCTCCTCTGCCACATTGCGTAAATTTACTTTGATAACCTAACCTTCCAAGACCATACGCATTTGTATAACAAGCTATTCCAACGGCATAGTTGTGAGTGCTCATAGGGTAGTGACAGATACTCATAACTGTTTCCGTTCAATTCCGGAGAACAGTTACCCAAATCCTGGGCAGCAGCCCGGCACAGCAAAAGTAGATGTCATAAACACCATCAAAGGAAGGAGTCTTATGAGGTTCCCTGTGCGACCTTGTTGCAGTTGATAAAACGACAGAGGAGGCACTCCTTGAGGATTTTTGAGCGATTGCAGTTCCATATTAGTACTCAAAGTAGGGTGACTTCAAGAGCAGGCCACTGGATATCATCAGGGCCTGAGCATTCAATAACCTGGATGAAAGCACCATACGGGGAAAACTTTGTTTTCATTGACAAATATGGAACCACTTCTCGCAAGTAGCATTATTCTTCACTCTTGCACTAGATGATACAACTGCAGGAGTGAAGTCTATATTGTATCCCTCTGGTATGACATTCAAGAACTAAACGTTTCTTTTGACCATTAATTGTTAGCCATCTCAAAATACTGGGATTACGCATCAATGTGTTGCAATTTAGCTTGGAAATAGTAAGCACAGAGCCAGCTAGCTATGGGCCTGAAGATCATTCGAAAACTGAGGTCCTATAAACCCGTCTTTTTAGTACCAGTCGAGTTAATACCTTTTTCACAGAACCACTTCCTAAAGGAAAGCTTCTTGCTGTATTTAGTTAGTTAGATCAGGTTTAACGGCCCAGTTTACAACCAATTGGTTCAAGTCGAGCCGGCCACGGCCTTTTTTCCAGTTGTGGCTCACTGGCTTGTTTTCCCTTACTCCATTGCTTATGCTGAGCATCACGCACAACGGCAGAAGGTTCCATTTTTAACGTCTTTGGTATGACTCGACCTGGGAATCGAACCCGGGCCTTTTACTCGCAACATGCAATTAAATGTAAAAGCAAAACTTTTCTGCTGGCAGAAGATGTTTTTAGCTTTCAGATTTTGTAAAGTCAATATTAACAATATGACATGTTGCAATTCGTAGCCTATATTTATAGTTGTAGCAGTAAGGACCCTCTGTCCGAATTGAAACTTCTTTGGTCAGCCAAGTATTCCAATCATTTTGTTCACTATCCAGAAAAGGGGGTGTCTAGCTGATAAGCACCTACTGTGCACTAAGCCACTTTTCCTGTGCAAATCGAAATTACATGAGCATAAAACAGTACATTCGTGTGGTATATCTTATGCGACGACGTATTTCAAGTTAGGGTGAAAACTTCATATAGGATCATGAGATTGCAGTCTGGGACTCCATGTGACAGGACAACACTAGTGTCTGCTTCTCTTCGACCACCTTTTAAGTGGTGGGAATTTCAACCCACTAGTTGTTCGCTTGTACAGATACTTGGTACTTTCATGGACAACCAGCTCTCCTTTTATTGAGTTGAAGATAGCAACATCGCAACAGCTTGTTTCTACAAATCATCATAGTAGTCTGTTCGTATTGCCAGCTCTACTCCATACTCGCATAAAGAACTCCCTAACCAAAACATATGAACAACTTACATGGTAGAGCAGGAAGGGATGGGCTGGTACCTAGTCTTGCCCCTCGATCACTCCGGACACTTCCTATAAATTAGTGGTGATACACATCAACCATGATAACCATGGAAAAGAGACCACAAACTGAATATGGTCAAACCTTTGTCACTTAGTCATAATGCATAGCGGTATTTCAAAAGGGCCCTTTTCACCCTCTGGTGAAGATCATATTCCATCTGTTGCTACAGAAATGTTTGTTTTCACTATACAAATGTGAAAATATACATTGAAATTTCATTTTAATGTTTCCAGAAGCTAAGATTACCTCATTACTGAGTTTTTAAAGTTGAAATGGCGACCGGTCACGTATTTGATGATAGCGATGGGAACTTAGCTTTACTTGAAACAGCCTAATTGATAGTAGCTTACCTATAAGTAAGCTTTCATGATTTGATCAAATAGTTTTTTCCCTCGGCCGAGTAAAATACATGTTTGTATAACGGCCATTTTGAAATCAAAATGACCGCTGTTTGACCCCTTTCGACCTTCGTGTAATATTCTTAATCACAAGAATGGATTCACACACTCTAAAAATGTAGAAATCGACATTTAAGTCACATGTTTATGTTGTCTATACGCTGGGATACTTTAAGTTGATGGATTCCATGACGGCCATTTTTAAATTCAAGGTGGCGGATAGCCACGTTACGGTAGCAGTGTGTACCAAGTATAATATGAATCAACATACTTGAAAATACCTATATGCAAACATTCATGGTTTTGTCAAAAAATTCACAATTTTAACCTCAGCCAAATGAAATACATGTATGACGGCCATTTTTATTTCAAAATGGCCACCGTTTGATCCCTTACGACCGTCGAATGATATTTTGCATCACAAAAATGGATTCTCACGTACTACAAATGTGGGTATCGACATTTAAATAACATGTGTATGTTGTCTAAACGCTGAGATACCCTAATTAATAGATTCCAATGGCGGCCATTTTCAAATCCTAAATGGCGGCCAGTCACGTAACGGTAGCGATGGATACCAAGCATAATATGAATCAGCGTACTTGTAAGTACCAATGAGGAAATTTTCATGCTTTTGTCAAAAAGCACAAGATTCACCTAAAATTTGACCCTTAGCCGCTGTACTGTAGGCCCAACTGCGCACCATTTGCTAGAAAAGTGCGGTTACCGCAAGCCTAACTCGATTTCCCCTAATCACAAGCACTGCCGTTGTTTGCTGATACAGGAGAGCTGGGTAAATAAAAACCTCCATTCCCCTGTATTCAATGACTGTTTGAGTGTGCAGTGGTGCATGGTTGGCCAGATTAACTGTTTGAGTGTGCAGTGGTGCATGGTTGGCATGGTACCGTTTGAGTGTGCAGTGGTTCATGGTTGGCCTAATTAATTCCCTCCAGAAGTGATCAGGATTCATAGAGGTCTTTCTTGCCTAATGCTGGCAGAGACAGTCAAGTCATTGCATACCTCCACTACCACCTTCAATGAATAATGATTGATTGACAGATATCTCTTCAGATTATCAGAATATTAAGCCCATTGACTGAGGAAGGAGCGTGTTTTACAGGACCACATTTCAGCTCCTTAATTTGTAAGATGGAAACGACCTTTACGGGGGTAATGATCAGCTCAAATTTAGTTTCAGAAAAAAGATCTACCCAGAGATAAAAAGCCTGGTAGTCTAGGGTTACTAATTTACGTCAGAGAGACTTAACGACAAAGCTGTTGTTTATTTATTTTTCTTTATCTTATACCAGTCCATAACTCATTTATATCAAAATATTTTCCGTCCTAAATTTCAGTTATTACTGTGCAACCGTGAAGGGGAGGATGTCACAAGGGACAACCATTTGCGTAAGTTCTGTTTACAATACTATCTGAGCAATGTCGGGAAGTCTCACTCTAGGACAGCAAGTACTTGTTTAATAATCCACTCGGAAATAATTTTTATGCACTTAAGCCTTATTTTAGCCTTTTTACAAAATACCTGTAATGATAAGTTTTTGGTGTCAAATTTAACGCAAATACCTCGTAAATCAAACAACACTTTTTCCTTAAATTTAATCATACCTATTCTTTACAAAAATAGGTCTAGGAGGTTTCAATGTTCAGGCTATTTACCCGTCACAAATTCTCCTCTCCTATGTGTGAATAACCTCCAGGAAAGGTAGGTACACAAACACGGTTGGGTATTGAATTCAAGATGGGTAGACACGTATGCCACCTTCTTAACTGTTTATTTAAAAACTACCCCAAGCTGCTCGAAATCGTAGCCATGGTGATTAATTGCGTTACAAAACAACGGTGCTATGCTTTCTAAACTGGGTAGTTCTTTACCCAACACTTGTGACTGTTTGTATATTTTCCTATGATTAGGGAGTGATACTGAATGTTATGCGCTTTAAGAACAGTGCGGATGCGAATCATACTTAATTGTTAGTAACACTAATAATTCAGACTGCGAGGCTTCTTTTGGTAACGCCATGTGACCAAGAGTATGGAAGAAACCATATTGGGTCTCATGGATGTCTAACATCACGTTGAAGACTTTCAATTTAAAACTTTTCCACCATACTTTTTCTTAAATATTTGGAATCTTTGCAATTTGGAAGGCCATATCAGATGAGAAATGTATTGTCTGCTCAAGGTGAAAACCCAAACGCAGTTTTCATAACCCAAAGCGGTAATTGAAGCCAAATAAATCGATTGCTAAGTTTCATTGCTTTAAATGCAAACGCATTCCCCCATACAGATGATCAGCTCATATTGACGAGAAAATTACACGAAAGCTGTTTCAAAAGTTATATACAGGGAATGGTATGGCGAATTACAAATGTTATTTTTTGGACATAACTCTTTTTGCAATGTTGCATCTTTGGTTACTTAGTATTTATGTACTATCCAACCCTTCTCAATTTCACCCAACTGCAGTTAAGAATCAAATAATTTAGTTGCAAAGAATGCTAAGGAAAGGCCGGAGTGTCCTTTACATCACTCTGATGACATTCAAATGAATCACTCATTTTGACCCCATTTTTGTACAGACAGGGATCAGATATAAAGGAAAACTTATTGAGATCAGCTTGGAATTTTAAAGGACGGTGCACTTATGCCATATGTACACTTAAACCTTAACTGCAGTCAACCAGGAAATTTCTTTTCTGATTCTAGTTTTAAAGATTCCGTCATGTTTTTGAATGTAATTATAACCAAACATCTTGAAACATAACATGTTTCCTCCAGACCTCTTTACTTGGCTCGTACAGCTCAAGTTAATCAGTAGGTTATGCGTCTAACAGATACGTACACTTGATGGTTGCTGTTGTATCTCCCCTCTGTGCATTGTACCAAACAATTCTTGAATTAATTGGTTTATATAGGGAGTAAAGCTATTTAACTCCCTGGTTTATCGCTCATAGCAACTTCATGGAGTAACAAAGCCGTCAGTGAACGCATTTATCAACAATTCTGGAGCAAATTTTAGTTATTATCATTTTTTTACATACGTGCCAAGCTTTGCTAATATTTTATCCAAATTTTTGAGAATACATTGTATGGAAATAATTTTTTTCTTGTATTACCTGAGATGTTTTTTGTATGAATGCGACGTGTTGAGTGATAATTACTAGAATTTTCAGGTAATTAGTTGCAGTATTTTTGATACAATGATATTGTTCATACAAATAGGTTAGTCCAATAAACAGATTTCCGAATTTCAAAGCTCTCCCATTTAATGTGGTGGAAAAGGTATTTTCTTTCAGGTTATACATCTTAAGAATGTAATATGCAAGTTGGTTAAACAGACTCCTTTTGTCTTATTTCATAATAAGAGCTAACCCTTTCCTATTTATATCCTTTATTTTTGTACTTGACTGGTTTAGGACCCAAATTTTGACCATTATTCTCACTGTCTTCAGAACCCCCCCCCCCCCCTCGAGGATGGCATACCTCGAATCGAATGACAAAGAATGATTAGATCCCAATGCTAACGGGTCTTGCAAGACTACTGAGTAGTGCCTAACTCTCTTCGAGTGACTTTTATTAAATCTTTACTCATTTACACAGTGATTACTGCATGTGATCTTTCCTTCAATTTCAAGTTGTACAACTGCAGTGAAAGGATTCCTCTTCAGCAACACAAGGACCCAAAATAAACAATGAGGAATTTGGAGGCTTTGTAGGTTTGCAATTTTGCTTTCCTTGTAGTTCTAGACGTATAATATTAACTACACGTACTTTACTAACAGGTTACCGAAAAACGTAGTTATTACTGTTTACGATTGACAACTCACTCGTTCACAGATTCATGCAGTTACCAGATCATTATTAAGACAGGTAAATTTTACTTTTCAACTCAAAGTTTAAGAAATACTTTCCACAGGTATCATGTCTGTTCTACAGAAAGATCGAAAACCACAAGAGGGTTAAAAGACGGGTGACACTTTCTCTGATTGAAATTAACATGGGATTTAAGTAAGAAAGACCCACTAGGATTTGCCGAACATCAAGGTAAACAACCAGAAACCGCGGCAAGAGTGAAAGGTTGCCGAAAGGAAATTAATCGAAAGCAAATTTTTTATGCACAAAGATATAAAACAGTTTTCATTTCAATTGGAAAAATACAAATGTGTTTTTATAGAGAATTATTTTGGATAATAACAAGTTTTAATGAGAAAAAAGTAGAAATATTCTACATTTTATTTACAGCAAAATGAAGTACATCGTCACCTCGACTTCCGTTGTTGGCACTACATATTATTAGTCACCTTCAAAAATCCAGGACAAAACAAAAGTATTTCCCGGACCATCCTCGCAAACGTCGTGACTGTTACGATTAGTCAGGGGACCGTTTGTGACCCTCGTTAACGACGCAAAAGGAAACTCGTCAACTCGTCCATCGCAACAAATAACGTGGGGTTGAGCATGAATAAGTACTTGTCCTTACGGGTGTGGATGGCTCTTTTTAAATAAAGATACCCTGTAAAAGTTTCCTTGAGATATTGTTTGAGTGACACAATGCAGCTACCACCAAAAAGAGGGTTACCTTGGTGACCGCTGATGATGACGTTCGACGGAATCTATTCTTTGTATCGAATTGCATTCTTTTAGATAATTGTAGAAAAATTGAATCGGTTACCTCTGTTTACCATCAATAACGTCATAAAGATACGTCATTACCCCACTTTCAATTAAGGATTCATTCGGGAAAAAATTATAAAAACCCAATCGGCACTACATATCAGACACATTTCAAGCTGGAGATTCTCTTGACGCTGACTTCCTGAAACGATGGCTTCTCAAAAGAAAGGTGTCCATGAGTCACCGTCTGTTGTTTGCACTGTTCCACCAGGCTGCCCTGAAAAGGTAAGTCCAATAATTTAAAATTGTTTTGTTTCCTTCATTTCAATGCAAAAGGCTTATGTAGACTTTCTAGAGGGTCTAACACATATTTCATGCAAAATGGCCTTACGTGGCCTGATCCAGTAACGGTTCCGTACTCACAGAGTCAGTTAGTTAGTTAGTTGGTTTGTTAGTTAGTTAGTTAGTTAGATGAGGTTTAACGGCCCAGTTTCCAACCATTTGGTTCAAGTCGAGCCGGCCACGGCCTTTTTTCCAGTTGTGTCCCACGTACTACTTTGAGAATCTAGATTAATCTTATGTTTTTTTTTTCTCACAGCGTTAGCTTTGAGTGACAAACATCTCATAAAAAATCAATGTTTCAAAGTTACATAGTGTTTGACTGTATACGATGATGTCATTTATACTATAATCACTTTTAAGTAAACTTCTAGTTATGCTTATGAAGACCTTTTAGAAGGTCTAAAACATGTATATTTCAGGCAAATTGTGTTACGTAGGCCGATCCAATACCGACCTCTTACCTTCTACTCTGAGTAACTTTTATATTTTATCATGAAGTATTTCGCCAAGTGCTTTTAATTTTTATTTAGGGTTAGATTGTGTCTAACTTTATATCATATAAGATAGTTCCTGACTTCATATAATGGGTTGATTACACTACAATCACTTTTAATTGAACTTTCTCTACAATTAGTTTTAATTAGACTTCCAACAACGCTTATTAAAGAGTCTCTTCGTAAATATAGTTTATACCGCTTTGGCATTACTGACAGGATATTCAAAAAATTACTTTCCTGTTTCATCTTAGAAAATCTTTATTCGTTTTTCAATTTGCTAAAATGTAGGCAAATGTACTGACGCTTTGAAACTATCTCGACAAAAATTGTTGTAGGCCTATTGCATGACTCACAATTAATAACTACATCAGTTGTTTTCGACAAAATAGCTCATTTTGTTCAGAGATGGTGTCAGATACTTCATTTGTTGCAATGTCACTTGACTGTCGAACAATCAGAAGAATTACAAAAATAAATTTTAAATTACTCCATTGCAGTTTGAAATCCAAGTTGAACATTGTATTGAAATTTGTTCCAAGTGATTAAGCTTCTGTTTTGATTATTAGTGGGTAATAGTACACTGGACCAGGAAATTACCACACTTACAATCATGTTCACAGTCAATACCATCAAGAAGACCATAATATTGCCCCACCATATATACATACACATATATGTCTAAATATATACCCTAGACAGCTTAGATTAGACAAGTTTGTATATATATATATATATGTATATGTTTGTTTTTTATCAGTCTGCATATGGAAATATTCGAATTCGCTGTATATTTGCTCGTATATTACCACTACAGTTAATATAAGAGTTTTATGTAGTACATATGTGCATCCCATCGTTGCAGTGCTATAGGTTTCGTTTATGTAATGTTTGCCTAGGTGGTTTGATAAAATGTATAATGTACAGCAATCACTTTGCTCAAGTATTATTTCAAAGTTTAGACCAGTAGCCATTTTATTTCTTTATAATCTGAAAAAAAAACTTGTGAACTTTACCTTTCACTTATTGTGAAAACATTTTGGTAAAAGGATTGCAACGTCTTAAAAACACCTAATTTCTAAACAGATATTCACTGTAAAAGAAATCACATTTCAAAGTTTGGAATGTTAAAATTAATAATTGTTTGGATTTACTCTGTTTAACATGCTACTAGAATTCAATATGAGATTTTAGCCAAAATCACCCGACAAAAATTAACCTTATCTCTACATTTGCAGCAGTTATACCCTTTTGTAGACAAGCTGGGTCTGTTGATCAAACACGGTGTGAAGGGTCTAAGCCATGACTTTGTTTAGAGCTGTTAGAGCTGAAATGTATCACTAACATCTGTGTCTCACTGCAATACGACAACGAACCCCTTAATTAAAGCAATTGTCCTCTCGATAGGACCTGGTGTGACATATAGGAAACCAGAGTTGTAAACTTTAATTGTCAATGTTGGTTGATATAAAGTGTCAAAACTTGGAATAATGCACTATACGTGTAATCATGATTGATGAAAGTAGCTTTGTTGGCCATCCTGAAGTACAAGTAGTAACTGCATTGTTACAGTTTATCCTACATATGGACATATTGTTCAATCATCTTAAGAAATAAAAACTGCTGCATGTCCTACATATTTATTTATAGAGAACTGTTCTGATTGAATCTCTCCAGTTCTCCCTTATGTTTAAATAATGCCAATTAGTGTCGACCTTGTTACTTGAATAAGCTATTGGCACAGACGATGTAACATTATTTTGTGTTGTAAACAGTACAGTCTTGAATATTAGGATATAGTATGATGCAGTACTTACTTTTGAAACGCAGTCGTTTAGGCCACGATACTAGCATTAAGCCTAAGCCTATATGTTAATACAAACCACCGTTTTACGTATAAATATTTTCCTATACGCAAGTGTTAGTCTTACTCTACCCTCAAAAAGCCGAATCGAGGCAAGACCGGGACAGTCATCCAAATTTTACTTGTTTACGAAATAGTGTTTTTACAAATATTTTTACCCTGACCAGGGAGGTGTTGGGATGGAGACGAAAACCAAATCCATCAGACAATATGTACTTGAAAATGATTTAGTTCTTTTCAGGCACTGCCATTTGATTGACAGGTCTCGTTGTTCCTATTGTTAAGTCTCTGTTGACTTAACTCTTTTAATGATGATCTCCTCTTTTCTTTTCCAAGTAATCCCGATACAAAGACCGTTGTTTATACATGCTTTGAAGTGAGGTTTGTTTCCGTCAATGACCAAAATTTATTCAGAACTTGGAGTAAAACGACTGGCAACAAACGTTTAAATAATGAACCTCAATTATGCCCCTACGATTTTTATACATCACCTGCTGGAAGCATTGTTCAAGTCTATACCTTTTTTCAGTTTTTAGCAAATTTTAACCATCAATAAGAAACACACTCGAAAAGTACTTTGTAAAGAAATTCCCAGCTGAGTTTAAATGAAATGATATTTAGTGTGACGAATAACGACGAAAGGTAAAAATTTCACATGTTTGCATGACGGCTGGCAACGAAAGTGAACGAAGTAAACGTAAGGGATGTTTCCTCCCATTGTCATTTTGACAATCCATCATTGATCCTAGTTTATCAAGGTTTTGAGACAAGAATTTTGAGAAGAAAGACAAGGAGACTGTTGGCAACGAACATGACTTCAAAGAGTCTATAGAATGTTGGATCTCCTTCCTAACACCTCCCTGCCCTAACCAAAATTAAAAATGTCGTAAGTCTGGTTGATGTAAACCATTAACCAGCTTTTCAGAACTAGTCACTTTTTATTACATTACATGAGGTATGCCGTATGGAACGTTATTATGAGTCTTGTTTATTCGCTATAAAATACTGTTATACCGTTATAACATTCGCTGTGGTCCAAGTGTCAGCTTAATTACGCTCATCAACTACACTTTTGTTCAAAGTAGATTAGTACCATTTAATATGATCACAGTACAGCAACACTTTGTTAATTAATAAATTATTCCGCCTTGGAAACAGAACTGGTAACCTACATTGATTGATATTAGTCTTGAATTCTTTAGTGTACTTTACAGGGAATTGCAAACGTGCATAAGTAAGCCCCTGCAGAAAAAAATTTATTTATCAAACACGGCTGTTTAGTTTGACCCTAATTACCCACTAACCTGTATTTTTCTGTAACTGAAACGTGTTTCTCATCATTATTATATTTCAATCAATCTTTCACTTTGCAGGAGCAAAGTAGCGGAGACAAAAAAACAAGATTAAGGGTCCTTGGTGCTATAACCGTAGTAGCAATCGTGGTTGCAGGAGTAGTGGGAGTTGCATACTTGGTGACCCTTCCTAGCTCTTCCGGAGGGAGCATGTTGGATGAATCGAAGGATGAACACACTTCCGACGGAAATCGTCAGGTATGTTGAATTGAGTCTTTTAAGACTGCATTCTCTTAAACGTCCAATGAAAGTTTCTGATTTTGTCAAATATTCCAATAAAGTTTACCACAATATGTATCGACTTGACAAGCTCTGGGCGGAACTTAGCTGAATGAAGTCAACTATTTGAATAGACTGTATTTGTTGTCCCTATTGACTAGATTTTCATGATCTTTTTTTTTTAATTATAGATGATAGTATGGCTGACATAGTACAGTTGTGGTAAAAACGAAGCAACATTTTATAGGAGGAAGCGGAAACTATTACCTTACTCTCTTAGTAAATATCAGTCATTCTCACATATTGTAGCGTGGCTGTTATTCATATTAATTATGAAATATTAGGGGTGGTTTTAGGTAACTGTTGCGTTACTTAACATATATTTTGTAATGTCTGAGTATTCCAAGTCATAATAGCTTGTAACACATTGATTGATATTCGCAAATCATTGGAATGTGAGATGTACAGAAGTGCAGACCCCATCACAGTAGTCAGCGGAAAACGGCATTGGATGACTAAACTGTATGCACGCTCTGCCTTCGCTCCGAAGGAGCAACAGACTGGTATTTTAAATGGAGCATGATCTACAGTCAAAATCTGAACTAAAATCACTTCACTTGTGCAGAAAGAAATTATTAAGCCATTTATTATTGTGTAATGTTCATATTTTAGAAGCCTTTACCCTCAGCTTCTTTGGACTACTTTACTTAATAGAACTATACTGATTCAAATTAAAATTTTATGGCAATTTACGCATAATGTATGCCTTACCCTGGCTGTTTTAAACGGTACAAACAATTGAAAATATTTTCCTTAAAGTTCTTCTTTCGTTTTTTTATTATTTTCTCTTCACGTCCCCCTTTCTATGCCATCATTATGTCTTTATTATGCTGATTAAAGCTTGACTCTGGCTATTTAACTGTGATCTCCATTTAAGAACTACACAGGTGTGGTTATCTTTCTCTATATGGAGAACATGGCTATCTACTGTTATCTTCTCCCCCTTACTACGTTTGTAATGAGTTTCATTTTACTGTCTAACGAAACTACTTGTAACTAACCGTTTGTTGGAATCTGAATGTAACCTAGGTCTTCCAATACTTCTTTTGAAAAGTATCAAACGTTCGGTCTTCCAGTTATGGGAGCTTCTATGTTTATCATCCGTTCAATAATCTGACCTTACGGGAGAATTGCATTGCACCATTTTGCAATATCACCCTTTTCGCCTCCTAGACACCGTATTTGCTTTGGTTCCATAATTGAGAGTCATGCCTCTTCTCGCCTTCAATTTTTATATACCTAGTGCCTACGAATATCAGGTTGATCATAATAGAATATTTGCGTTAACACCGTTTTAATATATTTCTTCACTCGTTTCGATGCATCTGTTACCTAAACCAACGGCGGCGATTTGTTGTTAAGATTAGGGGGACATGACCCCATTTTCAAATGATTTACTGTGTGAAAATCAAAATCAATAGGCCATTTATCAAATACCGAGGGAAGATGTTCCCCTGTCCCGGGATCGCCGTCCATGACCTCAACGAGTACACAACCTTAACACCTAACACAGATAACTTTCCGTTTTGGAGTATGTGATTAGCAGCACCAAAATTAAGCTAATCCCTGGATTATCTGCTAACCTTGCCACACATATAGCAAAAGAAAACAAGTAAGTACAGTATAGGTATAACAAAGAACGTAACAACAGTTTAGAACAAAGGGGAAGAGAATGCATAGTTGAACTTGTGCGTATTGTTCCTTACGCTCCATGAACAAAACGATCATCTCATCACCAGGGGAGAATTCTGTCGGAAATTAAAGCCATTGGGTTGAATATATCACACTTAAAATAATAGAAACGTCAGGTTCAATGATTACCATTTTTAGCGTCTTCAATTGATCATGTCATAAGCATTATGCTAAGCTCTCCTCTTGTAGTTTTAACAGATTGCAACTTTATTCACCACGAAAACGGGTTTTTATTTCGTTTCTAGGAAGTTCTTGTGCAGTTTTACTACGAAGGTAAGCTTCAAAGTGAGATGATAACAAAAGATGAAGACGAAAATCTCGTAACGATCGTTGACGAAAATACTGGTTTCTCCGTTACGCAAGATTATGACCGGGTAAGACAAATCTTTCAATATGTTAATACGACTTTACACATTTTTTATGCTACCAACAGTAGGCCAGCTATTTCAACTCTACTTTAAGAGGTCCAGAACCAGACCACATCAAATCATGAGAAGTGTGGCAATATGAAAAATCAGCAAAATTGTTACAAAGAGAAATGAGCACTCCTTATCGTGATTTGATTTGTGAACAGAAGAAAATTGACCTGAATGAAGTGAATAATTTTTCAACCACAGGAATACCGAATGTTTTGTTTCGATGAATATTTCTAAAACATTAGCAAAAAGAAAAGATCTCTCTTCCTTAATTTCCGATTTAGGGAATTGTCCTGATAAAGAACACAACTTCCTCCGATTGCTTTTTCACTCATTTGGGGTATATTCAGACTCGTGATATGACGATATTGAAGCCGATTGTTGTTGAAGAAGTTGCCAATGCCACATCATCTTCGGTGAGTGTAATAATAGTTGTTATAAAACCCACTGCAAGTCCTCGTGGGATACAGTGCTTAAACCTAGAGAGCAGTTCTCGAAATTTAAACTTTCGATGAATGCTGCAGCCAGTTCTCAAGATATCAATAGCTTAAATTATTATCTCTCTTTCATCAGAAGTAAACTTGAAGCATTCCGGTGGAATGCTATCTTGCCTTCTCATTTATAAGAAATTGTTTTATGTTTTTTTCGTCTGTCAAATTATTGTTTGAACATGGATAAGGTAGAGAGTTGATATCTTTCAGAAACAATTAAACTTTTTATTAAAAGCATTAAATTAAAATCATTAGGGTAATTTCATATTATTAATGCATCAAGTAGTTGTCAAAAGGTCCAAGTTGGAAGTAAGTTTCACATTTTGTATCACCGAAATATCGTTCACTACACTTATGCGTAGGGTTTAAGCTTTATCGAAGAGACGTCACCATTGTAAATACACTAAACAGTATCTAATTCAATATTAATTGATTGTTCTGAGATTTTCATACCTATATAAAACTGATTCACAATTGAAATACATAGTGTCATCTAGCATTTTACAAACATGGGGTTGACCAAGTGTTACATTCTTCTGAATTTTTCATATTAAGTTCACAAGAAATTTAAGCTTTCAAACATCTTGAAAATATATTCCACAGGTTACAAACGATGAAAACACATCAGTTTTTTTGCTACGATCCGATGTCATCCCACCAGAGTACGTCCATGTGTCAAATAGACCTGTAATCTCCAAACAATGCGTTGATTCTACGTCGTATTGGCTGAAAGGAACCCCTCCTTCCTCCAGAGTGCGACGACGAGCTCCTCTACCACCACGTGCAGATATATTACCAGAATCTGAACTACCAGACTGGTGGACATCTTTCACTCTCGTTTTAATTGGGTGTTAACATCATAAGCAGACGGTCTGGTAATTAAGCTTTTCGCAGAATATCAATGCCCCTTGAGCAGATTTGATTAGTAAAGACGAAAAGTGCCTAAAGATTTCAAAATTTTTAAAAGACAATATAATCAAAGTATAGTTGAAACATACCAGTTGGCATATCACACTTCTTGGTACACCAGTAAACTTTCCAAAACAGAAGGGCAACTAAAAACTCAGATTTTCACCATGAAATCATGCATTGAATCATTTTAAGATTGTATTATCTGTCCGAAGTCTGTTGCCTGTAAGAGTTCATTCCTTTTTATTTGATAAATTGCTTCTGGAAAAGGTAAAACCAAAGTTAAGCAAAGAACTTTATATTTCCTATTTCACAAAAACATTTTGAACTGTCAAGTGGGAAGATATATTCATTTTATATATTAATTATCTAAAGCTGTTTTCTCATTGTTTAACCATCATTCGAAAGACAACCGTAGGATTGATATATCCTCAGGTTTACATATTTTCGTTAACGGTTTTATATTTGAAAAACTTGACTGGATAAAATAAAATGAAAACGAGGTAATACGGAATCAAAAGCTTATTTACATAGGGTGATTTAATATCTCTTGTGGCAGAAATTTCATCGAATCGGTTATTTAACATTTTGTTTTATATGTTTTTAGTATAATGGCCCTGGTTGGTTTCATGTGCACTGAAACAATTTCTTCTCTTTTACCTTTGTTTGAATATGGTTTCAATGTCTATATGCACAAACACTTTTGATTACGTAGTTACCTTTCCTTTAATTATATATCTATTCTCCTAAATGTAAAGTTGACTTCAAAGAGTATTAGACAGTAACTCTTCGCCAGTATAAATTGGAAATAGACTGAAGAAGACGGCAATCAGCGGCACTTCTTATGTCGCTCCAAGAGACACTCAATACAACATTCCCACAGAAACATTTCGATTCTACTCACCGATAACCCTCCTACCTTTAGTATTACAATGTTTAGTGTCGCAAAGTTATGTACAAGGAGGGGGTTAATATCACCTTCCTGTTTCAAGTAGCCTGATGTACCTATGTTGCTAAAAGCTAACTGTCCTTCCCTTTTGGCTCAGGCACACAAATTGGGATAACTATTTCGAACACAAAGTCAACGCGCTTTTCAATGAAGAGGAATGCACCCTGAATTTACATTGCTCATTATGAAACTTCATTCTTCCCTGTTCTGTTATCTCTGGTCAGGGATTCTTTTAGTTTTAGGTAGGGCTTGATGCTGAGTTTAAACTTCTTGGGGGTTAATTGTACGGTTTTTTTAACAAATTACTCGAATATTCGTACCAAGACACAACGAGAATAATAACAATAACCTTATTTTTTGGCTTCTCTGTCTCGTTTTGTCATCATGTAATTGTAGTATTCATTGAAGAAGTTCTAGGAATGAAATGAATGTTTGAGTAATGTTTAAGCTTACTCACCTTATTTTCCAAGTTTTGCATTTTATGTTCTTGTCTCTTTGATACATTTCCGTACTGACTTCTGTTATAGTTTGTTCGGTATCTCCGGGTAGTTTCGGGGTTACAACTGATTTTATATTTGTTTACAGCAGAAGGATACTTTACGTTTAATTGAAATAAATATTAACTTGGCAACCAATACATATTGCTTGTTTTGGCGAACATTTTTTTTGGTTGAAGCAACTACGGTACAAAAGTACAACTTTTGGTGACGAAGAAACTTTAACTTATGGGAAAGCCTTCTAAAGTAGCTCTAGAGAAAGTCAGAAATTGCAGCGCCCAAAAACTAAATGAATGATACACTTGCAAAGTCGTATATGCCTAATAATTATGATACTTTAACACGTTGTTACGTTAGCAACAATAGGAATCAGGTCAGTGTCAGTGCGTCTACCTCATAAACTTTCAAAAGTTTTGACTATCGAACTATTTCGATTACCGTCCTTAATCTAAACAGAAATCAACTTGAACCACAAAGCCTAAAGGCTAGTGATACCATGCTGAAAGGGCATGTTCATCCCTCAGATTTTCACTTCTTGTCCTTTTCATCTGTTACGATGTTTTCACATCTTGACTTTCGCTGCCCTCATATGACCTTTGAATTCTACAAAAAAGTGAATAACAAAAAAAAAATGAAAAAAAAAAAGGAATAGAACATGTCCTAGGAGGGAATCGTACCCAGCCGGACCGTCAGCGTGAGAAGTAGAGCTCTGATCCACTACGCCATTGACAAAATCCTTCATCATATAGTATTTCTAATCATCCTATAGTCACAGCATCCTTTCCACGTGTTCATAATTTAGTAATTAAAAAAGAATCGCTTTTCTTATAGATATGCTTGTGAAAAACAAAAACTCTCTTCCTCCATAATTGTATCCTTAGAATGGTACAAAATTTAACCTTAACGTTGCGTTTCTAAACACACCCCGTACATAATTTGTACGTACCACCCACTGTCTATTTAGTTACGAGGTTTTCGTAGTTTCACCTCTGATGACATCAAATCACCTTCGTCCTCAAAAAACCCGAAGTGTTCTCTTTCTGTTAAAGTAGCACATCTATATTCCAAATATGAAAGGGAATTGATCATTCCTGTCTTAAAGTAACGTGTTTTTAAAGGTGTTTGGTTTTTGTCCTCTGTTAACCTCAAATGATCTTTGACCTCCATTGAAAACAATATGGTTCTTTCTTTTAATATGTTTAAGTTATATACCAAGTGAAGATTTGTTATCATTGCTATCTTGAAATATCGTGTTTACAAGCAGTTTGTAAAAAAACTTTCTTCACCTCAGTGACATCAGATAACCTTTGACCTTTACCAAAATCAATAGGGTTTATCTTGTGAATATATCACATCCACATGCCAAGAATGAAAAGCTTTTATGCTTTCTACCTAATGATATCGTGTTTACAACATTTTCGGTTTTGACCTCTGGTGACCTCACATGACTTTTACCTTCACCAACAACAATAGGGATGTTTTCTTCATATAATAATTCCATATACCAAGTATGAAAATTATCCATCGCAGTTATCTTGAGATATCGTGTTTACAAACCATTCCTCACAAACACATATACACACCCCTACACACCCACAAGCCCGCGTGATTGCATATAGGCAAGTAATCGATGAAAGGTTTAGTCTTATCGGAATTATTCAAGGGATAACGCCAAAACCTTAGCTTAGTCATATTTGAGAGGAAGGTTTTATTTTGTAATTGTAATTCGCAAATTAGATACAGCTTTAGATGCGAGGTTTGCTGCTCTTGCATTATGGCAAGAAATTAAATACAGGCTATTTAGAAGACCGACCTGCTTACAATTTAAACGCATCTCAGTTACGGAGACATATTTATGGGGAAATAGATGGGAATGAACTCTGAAAGAGGGGTAGAAATCAATTAATGAGAAGTAGGAGAAGCTTCTCTCCTTCGCAATTCTCCAAATGTTTTATGTTCAGTCATATTTTGTAGATAAATGTAAGTTCCCTTATCTTTGTAAACTTGTGGTTTCAAATCTGTATTACAGGACATAGAAATGTTTCACGTCTGAGTCTTGCGGCGCTGCTCAGTAGCGACAACCATTCGACAGTTTGTCCTGTTTGTCCTGTTTTGTTGACTCTGAATTTTCTTTCCTTTTTAGTATCCGTCTTGCATACGCACACCAAGTTTCCTATAAAAGAGTTAAATCATACCGAGTATTGTTCGAAGTCCATATTTTTGTTCTGTTGTTTTTACTAATCAATGGATGTGCCGGTAGTAACGATGTCACTACTAGGCCTATCGTCTATTCACGAATTGAACTGAACCAGTAACGCTGCGATGGCTCAGGCCCAAAACCAGTTAACTACCAACAATATCCGGAGGTAATAAAGAGACGTAGGCGAGGTTAGAGCTTTCAGTAGGGAAAAGGAATCGGTGTAGGGGGACAAAACATCATTACCAACAGTAATCTTGGGGAACGTAAGATCCATACTAAATAAAGTGGACGAGCTAAAGGTTTGTGCTCATTACCTCTGTGAATACCGGGAAACCAGTTTTATGTGTTTTACAGAAAGTGTACCAGACAGTATTATTGACATCTCAAATCACACATCTGTTCGTGGCGACCGTACCATTGAATCAGGAAAAATAAGAGGAGGGGGTAGAAACCCAAAACTAAGATCCATCTGCAAAAAATCGTAAAAAATCTGTTTCAACGGATTTGAGTAAGTAAAGGTATCTAGATTTACCGAAAAAAAAAGATGCCGCCGGTGTCGGCAGGGGAACTTCAAAATGGCTTCCAAAATTGCCGCCGCAAGCATTTTTTTCGTAGGATGGGTAGGGCAAGTTATGAAGTAATCATATAATAACGTTGCTTGAATGGATTGAGAAAATGATACTTAGATTTAACTAAGTTCAAGCTGAATATACCCCTACTTTCACTCGGAACTTCCCTTAGTTTCTTCACTAACCTAACACCCAGAAACGTAAAACATTTTTTGTTTTTTGAAGTTCCATTAAGTTACCATATTCAATCAAAACAGTAGTCTCAGTGTTACTAGACTGTAGGTACTTGAGTTGCAATTAACCCCGGTGTAGCAACACGTTGTGGCCACTTTCATACGGAACATGAACAGGTAAGCTTGATATAAAGCGAGGAAGGAAGACGCTATCATCGTTATGAGCAAAAGACCTGAAAACTGTGAATTGCACAAATAAATCATAATATTCCTTTCGCTATCCTACGAAAAAAAATTTGCCCGTCGCACATGTAATTAATAATATATTGAAATAATGAGGAAACTATTTATTAAAAATATGTTGAACTCACTGACACTTAAAGTATGGCTTTGGTTCATGCCAAAAATTTAAAATAATGTTGAAGAACATTTTTATTGGAATTGAGGTCAACCAAGATGGCGGAAAAGCAAAATGCCCGCTAATGATAAAGTAACAATGTAACATAAAAATAGACAATAATAATCTTTAAAAATGTATTTCGATTGAAAACCCCATAAATCTTCTTAGCAGATTGTACATACAATTCAAAGCATCATTTCTGATATTTTATTCAGGACTCGCCCCATACTAACGAAGATGGCGGAAACAACAAAATGGCTGCCAATAGAATGATCATAATGTATATAAAATAATAAGAGAAATAATCATTAAAATACTTTTGACAGATCTGACCTTAATATCTGGGCTGATTTTATTACAAACAATCCAGAATTGTTTTAAGAATATTTCGTTTGGGATTCAGGTCATTTAAGATGGCGGAAAAGCAAAATGGCCTTCAACGCAATAATTATGTTAATTTATCATAAAAATGGGAAAATAATCATGAAAAATACATATGACACAAATAAAACTGACATGTGTCCATTTTCTGTTGATATTATTCAAAAGGTATTTTTCCGGACATTTCATTTAGGATCTGGGTCAATCAAGATGGTGGATGTAGCAAAATGGCCGCTAATGTTAAAATTTCAATATATAATACTAATAAGAAAAATAACTCTTAAAACATATATTCGTGATCAGTTGCTCTTTATATTTGGCCATATTGTGTGCCAAATATTCAAAAGAATGTTCCAAAACGTTTTGTGGGAACTTAGGTCAATCAAGATGGCGGAAGAAGCAAAATGGCCGCCAGTGATATAATTACAATATTTTATAATTATAACGAAAATAATCCTTTCAAAATATTTGTAACACATTAAAACAAAAAACTGTCCATAATCTTTAGAAAATATTAAGAAAGTAGTTTTCTGGATAAGTTTTATAGGTTCCAGGTCAAGCAAGATGCGGAAATTCTAAAACGGCCACCTATATAAGTATTACAGCTAAAAAAAAATTGTTATTGTTTTTTCCGCCATGTTGGTTGACCTAAATTTCAACAAAAAAGATTTGATCATTTTGAATGAATCATTGCCATACTTTTGAGGCTTTGTGTCCAACATATTTTTCATAAATATTTTTGTCATTTCTCATAATATTTTAATAATTACATGGTCAGCCATTTTGTTTGTTTGTTTAAGTCTATACCATTTTCAGTTTTTAGCAAATTTTACCATCAATAAGAATCACATTCGAAAAGTACTTTGTAAAGAAATTCCCAGCTGAGTTCAAATGAAATGATATTTAGTGTAACGAATAACGACGAAAGGTTAAAATTTCACATTTTTGCATGACGGCTGGCAACGAAAAGTGAACGAGGTAAACGTAAGGGATGTATCCTCCCATTATCATTTTGACAATCCATCATTGAACCTAGTTGATCAAGGTATTGAGAAAAGAATTTTGAGAAGAAAGACAAGAAAACTGTCGGCGACGTACATGACTTCAAAGAGTCTGTAGAATGTTGGACCTCCTTCCTAACAACTCCCTGTTTATACTCAATGCATTGATCCGCCTACAAGGAATAACATTACACTGGATTTGTGTTATGGTAATACCAATGGACGTAGCTACAAGGTAAAAATCCTAGCTCAGCTTTGCAGTTCTGACCACTCTATTATCCACATGTCACCTACTTAGCGGCGTGAGTTGGAAAGATCAAAGCCCATCGTTAAGACACAACTAAATTGGAATAAAGAGCTTGTTTACCAACTGTGCGGATGTTTTGAGTGCAAAGACTAGTCCGTGTTTGATGATCAAAGCATACACGACACCACAACAACTGTTAAAGAATATATAAAGTTATGTGTTGACATGATAATCCCTGAGATATTATTGCGTATTTTCCCAAATACTAAACAGTGGGTATGTGAAAAGTTTAAATCCCTAGTGTATGAAAAGAAGGCTGTGTTCTCAAGTGAAGATCGGGATCTTGTTATAGAAAAGCAACGGGAGATAAAAAAGGAAGTCAAGAGATATAAAAAAGAGGACGGAAAGAAATTGGAAGGTAGATTTGAGAAGGGTAATTCCAAAGCAGCTGGGCAAGTGTTGCCTTATAACTAGTTATAAGGGGAAGAATAAATGTGGAACAATTAGAAATGGACAAAACTTGTAAATGATTTAAATGAGTTTTATTGTAGGTTCCATGTTAAAAGTGACGAATTGGCTAATACAGTAATTGAAAACGAATTGCTTACCACCACTGCCTGTGCCAACACTACTGACGGAGATGTTGTAAATGAATCGGATGTTAGGAAGCATTTTGCTAATGTTAAGATAGGTAAGGCGTCAAGCTTAGACGGTCTCACCTATATGTTAATTAAAACTTGTAGCGTTCAGTTAGCGCCAGTGTTCACGCCTACCTTCCAAAGATCACTTTGTAAGGGAGTTAATCCAGAGATATGATAAACCTTTATCATAATCCCGGTTCCCAAAGCAAAAGTGTCTTGAACGATTTCCGTCCAATATCACTCACATCAAATGTCATGAAATGTCTAGAAAGGGTGGTCCTGAAACTCCTTCTTGCTGAAAATGGTGTTACTATGGATAAAAATCAATTTGCATATCAAAGCAAAAGGGGTAGAAGAAGCCATACTTGTCTACTTACATGAGTTTTTGGGGCATTTAGATCAACCTAAAACATGTGTGAGGTCAATCTTTACTGACTTTTCTAGTGCTTTCAACACTATTAAAGCAAGTATACTGGTACAAAACCTGTTAAATATACAACTCAATAATAACATCGTACTCTGGTCCTGAACAATCTGTGCTGTAGACTTCAGATGGTTACAATGGGTGACTTCAAATCTGATCAGTGTGTCATTAGTACGCGAGCCCCCACCCCCAAGGTTGTGTCCTCTCCCCAGTATTGTTTCGTTTGTATAAAAATGATTGCCAAATATCGAGAGATCAATGCTACCTTATCAAGTATGCTGATGGTACTTATTTTATTTATGGTAATGATGGTTCGTGTTTTTATCAATGAAGTACAACTCTTTGTAGGCAGGTGTAAAAAAGTCTGGTGTTAAACTTAGATAAACTAAAGAACTTGTTATAATTAATGGGGAAGCTGTTGATAGGGTAGAAAGCTACAAGTATCTGGGAATATATACTGACTATAAACTCAACTGGAATGTTCTCACATAATCTGTTAAGGGTAAAGCCTGCCAACGACTTTATTTCCTCAGGAAATTGAAACAATGCAGAGTTGATGTTACGATAATGAAACCGTTTTACCAGTCCATAATTCAAAGCGTCCTGACGTTCAGCATTATCTGCTTCTTTGGTGGTATGCCGAAGAAACACCGAGATGAGCTGGAACGTATTCGTAAGTCAGCTGAACGCTGTTTTGGTTCAAGCCTTCCATCAGTATCACTCATAGATGAAGAATGTCTTATCAAAAACTAGCTAGAATATGAGAAGACAGAAAACACCCCTTCACAGTTTAATCTTTTTTAATAGATCAGGTACTAGATTAGAGGTGCCTCATACCAAAACATCAAGGTTTCGAAATTCTTTCCTATCAGAGGTTTTACATCTATTCAACTCTTATGTAATCTTGTGTAAAGCGATCCGTCCAAAGTGTAAATTTTTGATCTTTAACTATCACTTCTCTTTATTCGCGATTTTGCATGTCTCTTCTTCTAACGAAATATAAATGTGTAAGTAGAACATAATTTAAAAGAGTCTACCGACCAACGAAAATGACATAACAAAGTACGCCAGGTAGGATGGCTCGGGTACACTTTCTTGTAAATCAGGCAATACGCGTAGTGTAGTTGTTTAGACAAAGATAAAGTGCACGTGTCACCGAACTGAACACGATAGTCTTACTCGATATTATGGTGTCATCGTCGGACAGTATTTGCAACTGGAAGTTAGTGCACCAGTTTGTGGGGTGTAGAAGCCGTTTGGAAATAAATTAGGGTTGTTTCACACAATTAAGGGATAATTTGCCTTCTTATTGGGCTCCTCCCTGTGGGTCAGTTTGGGGGCAATTATTACTCCAAATCCCTTTGTAACATCTTATATCATTCATCCTCATCTAAAAGCCAACCACACAATCAAATCGGATTAAAGTTGGTCTAAGTTTTGCCCTTGTAAATAATAGTTAACAATGCAGATTATGTTCTGACTGGTGCGTCTCCAAAGCCATATGATGGTAGCGATTAATTCATTCTAATAAAATTTAAGTTAAAAATGCATTAGTCTAAAGATTCTTCCTCAGGGTCTCCATTGGGGGGTTATTAGGAAGCTTTAGATTACACCACTCGGCCAAGGCGACGAGGCGTTTTACCCACAACCAGGCGTGTAGCCAGGATTACGGGAAGGGGAAGGTTTTTTGGAGTGTGACTTGGGGGAGGGACATAAGGGGAGGGGTATGTCTCTCCTTTGGGGAAAAGGCTTTTTTAGGTCTCCAGATGCGAAATGGTGCAATGTTTTTGCTTCAAAAGTAGTGACGTTTATCGTGGCAACGTATTTTCCGCAAGACTCTGATTTTTGCAATTATTTTTATTCAAGTGTGGGTCAGGGGGCGGTTCAACCCCTCGAACCCTCGCCTTGACTTCTACCTTGCCCACAGCTCACGTCGTCGCCCTGACGTCCGCTCCTTGGAACTATAACACTTTAGATTTCTACGACGGGGAAAATAGCCGCCATGTGACCAGGCACTTGCTTTCACTCCATTGCAAAGGTTCTGTTTCCACATAAGTTTTTTTCGATATGAGACCGTAAGTAATAGGTAACAGAACTTCAAAAGGTTTGAAGCAATTGTGTTTAGTTATTTAGCCGAAAAGTTGTATGAAAATGATTCATCTTTGTTAAAACCTGATTTCAAATTTTCCTAATACAAAATGTTTGACATGCAAAACAATCTACCAGTAAGAATTTTTTCATGTCATATATGAGAACACAGTTTTATGTACAGAGTTTAAAATTTTAGCCCATAGCGTATAGCCTAATTGTAGTTTTCTCACGAGGTCTGTCGTGTGAAACGGTAACAAACTCGCATAGGGCAGTTTGTCTATTTCATCACCTGGCAGACGAGGTGAATTCCATACAAAGTTTAGGGCACAATTACTCCGACAGCTGATCAATTTTTGCACTAAGTGAGAACAGATTGTTTTTTGCCTAGACCTATCCTAATTTTTCGCGCTATACCCACTATTTGAAATCATATTAATAACACTAAATCAGCTCAAAACTCTGCTCTTTAACTATCCCCTGCAATAATATGATATATCGCAAACGCTTTCCTTCATCCCCGTCGATATCACTGTTGTCGGGGTTTCGGGTCCCTGTCCGGGAGTGTGTGCTCTGTCGGATAAATCCCGGCCTCACCCCTGTCGGTCATAGATATTTCTTGGTTACTACATATAGTGAAAGAAATTCCAGACTGCATAAGCAAAATGTTATTTTTTCTATTGCTACATGGCATACTGCGGCAACAGAGAGAAGTTTTGCAGTGCTGAAAAAGTTGGACCTTTCTTGTTGCAGTAATGATGTGAGCTTGCCTGAACATCAAATGCCCCGTTCTTGCTGTAAAAAAACGCTCTGAATGCACTCTTTGAAAGCACTAGCTTATTCTGAGTAGACTTGGTTTTATGCAAGCTTACCCTAGAAACATCTGCCGTATTGTCTTTGGAAGTTGCACTTCATTTACATGTAAATAACTTGTTAACTTCTTTTATAATTATTTAATTAATGTTAGCACATTATAAATGTTGACTTCTCATTTCTCATTTTATTTCTTTTGATAACACTGTAATACTGGATGGTTTGAAAACGTCTTAGTTTTACGAGCTCTCCCCCCAGGTTTCGTCTTTCTATTAACTTTTCCGTTTTCCCTTTCAAACAGTACAAAATATCTGTTCCCTCTGTCGTCTTTACTGCACATCCCTCTGAATTATGTGTTCAGTGAAGTTAATGCTATTTACAAACATTTAGTTTAAGCTTGTACGTCGTAAATTAGGGGACGAGGTGTTGTAGCCAAAGAGGGAAAGTTGGTGTCTCCCATCCTCTTTTTGCCCCGTAAAAAGTTTTGAGAACAACTTTTAATACAAGGTCATATATCTAGTTCCTATGAAAAATATTTCAAATGCTTGCATACTTCGTGTGACTACAAATAAAATACAAGGTCATGATGGGACGAGCACTTAAATACTCCAGGGCTAGACTTCCATGAATGGCTTATCTCTGCACTACTCCAAATTAAATGTTTTTATCTTCTTTTAAAGTTACTCCACTTTGATGACCTTGAAAGTTTACTTTAGATATCTCTGGTAAAGAAGAGAATTGGACCCATATGGTCTCTTTACTTTGTAACATAAAACATAGATGTTTTAAGTGACAAAGATATAAGGCAACCAATCTGTGCATTAGTAGGGTTTGCGTATTGTCAATGGAGTAAGCTATGTATAAAGTGGGGTCACTTAAACCAATAATCTTTAACTTAATTTTCAGGGGTCCTTATCCGCCAGTCAAGATTGTGGTGGGCGGAATTATTCTTCCACTTGTCATCTAAGTTTAAAAACGCTTTATTTGTTTCCTGTAAAAGTGTAAACTGTTGGCAATAACATTTCTTAACATTTGTCCAAAATGATGCAAAAATTGCATCCAAGGACCCTCAAAGTTTAGACCCCTCCCAGGTGGTATTTTGAAACGACTCGAAGTGCCTCTACCCCTGAAATTGTATCTAAAAAAACATTTTGATTAAAAACATGTAGCCTCTCAAGAAAAATGCCATGCCAACTGAAAAATATGTGCTCCATTCCACACTCGCAGTAGTGAAGTTGTTGCCTTCACATTCATAAGATTTTTTGTCCCCCCAAGGCCATCACAGTTTTGAATTATTTTTGTGACACTGAGACCCCCCCCCCCTGCAAAAAAAGAAAAATGAAAACAAAACTGGGCGTATTCATCATTTGTGCTTCATCAGTCATAATAATTCAATTGAATCCCAATTTTGCATATAGGCCGTAGCCTACAGTTTTAAGTGGTACAATTGTTGTAGGCCTACATGACATGCAGATCAAGATGGCATAAGTAAACTCCCTATCATCAGGTTACACTGTTTCCATATGGTTGTGTTCAGACACTCAAGGTAATAGTTGTTAAGGGAACCCCTGGTGTTGTTGTAATTTGGTCAATTTACAGGCAGGCTTATCTTCATATGTTAATTGCAGAAGACATTAGTTTGCAAGGGACTTTATAGGAGTGCATGAACATCTCTCATTTGCAAAATATTTTGTTATGTAAGAAGATTTTACCAGTCCATGCCAATTACGGGGGGGGGGGAGGGTGGACAAATGTTTTCCCCTAGTAGATCAAAAACTTCCATTGTCTCAACTCAGTTATCCCCCTCCCTGAAAAACATTTTGCCCCAAGGCTACTCCCCATTAAACAAGCCCTCTTCAGTACCTTGTCTAGCAATAAAATCAGGGCAACCATCGATGATATCCTCTTGGGAGGAAGAACCTTGGAAGAACATAATGAGACCCTTACCGAGGTACTTGACAGAGCAGCAGAACACAACGTAACATTTAACAGGGAGAAGTGTGAAACTGGAATGACAGAACTACAATTCTATGGGTAAAAGTTCACCAAAGATGGACTTAAAGCCACTAAGGAGAAAACAGAGCAGTAAAAGAAGCCAAAGCACCTGAATCAAAGGAAGCTGTCAGAAGTTTTCTTGGAATGATTGGATTTCTATCCAAGTTTATACCCAATTATGCAGACCTGACAGCACCCCTCAGAGAACTGACACATAAACATGTTAAGTTCAAATGGGAAGCCAAGCAATCCAAGGCTTTCCAAGCTATGGCTTACTTTGATCCTAGACTACCAATTATTGTTAGAACAGGGGCAAGTTTTCACGAAGGTCTCTCAGCAGGTCTATTACAGAAGACTGAGAAAGGTATTCAACCTGTACACTATGTCAGCAGAGCCTTGACCGAAAATGAGAAAAGATACAGCTAGACAGAAAAAGATGCTCTTGCCGTAAAGTGGGTCAAGGACAGGTTAAGCATTTACCTCCTTGGGGCGCCCCGATTTAAGAATGTCACGGCACACAAACCTCTCATTCCGATGTTCACTAAACCAAGAATAGAGAAATAGAGAATAGAGAAATAGAGAATAGAGAAATAGAGACACACACAAAAGAAGACGTCCAGTTTCAAAAAGTCAAGCAACGCATCAAATGCAGTGACTGGGACCAGTGCAAGAAAGAGCCAGATATCATGCCTTTCTACCACATAAGACATGAGCTCTATGAAGCAGAAGGTCTAGTCTTCAGACTTCACCAAATCATCATAACAACCGCTCTACAGAGAAAAGTTGTGAAAGTTTTTTTCACAACATCGGCCATTTAGGCATGACTAAAGCAAATAAAATGCACCGAGAAAAATATTGGTTTTCAGAATTGGAGACAGAAAATTGACAGGAAAGATTTTTGGACAATGTTTTAAGTGTGGAGTCACAACAAAGGAACATAGACAGGAAGTAGATAAAACAGTGGAAATACCAGCTGAGCCATGGGACACAGTTGTCATAGATTTAAGATGACCATATCCTGATGGTCACTACAACTTAGTAGTCATTGACAAAAGGTCCAGGTATCCAGAAGTGGAAAGACTAAGATACTCCACAGCATTCAGACCGACCCGAGATAAGTTGAAGAAAATATTTGCAAACCAAGGGATACCAAAGAGAGTAGAGACGGACAATGGACCACCATTCTGCTCTAAAGAGTATGCTGAATTTGGAAGCCAAGAGGGTTTAATCCATCATCTGGTAACTCCAGAACATGGTAGAGCCAATGGTTAAACAGAAAGCTTCATGAAGTTACTAAAAAAATAGAGCAGATTGCACACCTCCATGGTAGAGACACAAATGTTGCTATACAAGAGATGTAAATGGGGTTCAGATCAACACCACTCCCAGCAACAGGAGCAGCACCATACACAGCTCTAAATAAGAGACCAGTCCGAACAAAACTAGATCACGTACAACAAGAGGCCACAGCAGAACCTGACAAAAAGGAAATTACAGAAAATAACAGAAAGTTCCAAAAAAAAGTCCAGTGAGAGACGACACTGGAATGTCTAAGAACACACATTTGTTGTTGGAGCTTATGTCTTGCTGAAACAACAGAAAATAAAAAAAAGGTCAACAGGATATGAACCAGCATTCTATGTTGTGTACCGTATTAATGGATCATCTTTTGTAGTCAGAAGAGTATCTGATGGACGACAAGTTTATCGTAGTGCATCCAAATTCAAACAGGCAGGCCAGTTTATCTGTAACCAGGATGACAACGAGGACTGGCGAGAAAAATTGCCTCGAGACATTCCAAATGAACCTGATCAATCAGAAAACAAAACTCAACCAACAAAGAGTGACCAATCAGAACGTGACGCACCATCAAGCCCGGCAGATGGCATTACAGTCAGCTCACGTCCAAGGAGAACCATACGTCAGCCCTTGCATCTGAAAGATTTTGTACTTTATTAATTTCAATAAGATTTCACAAGAACAAATGACAGTACTTGTGATCAAAAAATAATCGCATGACACTTTTTATTACTATGCCGCAAGCAAGCAAGAACCATTTCAAACAGATCAAAGCGGCACATTGGGCAGAATAATCCCAATGACCTGAGGTAGTCCACCCGAGGAAGGTCAATAATTATCCTTACAGTGTTATATTGTGTTTGTAGTATTTTGCAGAGTTGAACATTTGATTTTGAACTCTTGAACTGATTGAATTTTTTCCTTTTTGAAGATAGTGAAAAGTTGATGATTTCTCAAAAAAGGATTGTTTGGAGAAAATGATTGTTTGTCCCAAAATGATTGTTTGACGAAAAATGATTCTTTCAAGAAGAACAATTTTTTTCAAAGTAAAATGATTGTTTTGAAGAAAATGATTGTTAGAAGGAAAAAGATTGTTTGAAGGGAAAATGGAACAGGTGATATGAGGACATTTAAGCAATACCACGACACTCCACCACAGGTTGCACTGACACAAACGGAGACCTACCTACGACCACTCTTGGGAACAGACTTACTGTACTCCATACATTGTATGTTTTCTTGTTGAAAAAGTGGTTAATAACGCTATCTTTTAAAAAGTGGAAAAATGTTGTATCCAAAGGGTATTTACATATGTTATAATGCTACCCCATATGCATGTTTCAATAGAGCGCCACCTTTACAAGATGGCTACCTTAGCGACACAATAATAAAGTGATGAAAGTCAGAATTATGGACTTACAATCATAATTGTTTATCGTAGACCCAACAGGAAGGTTGATGTCAACTGTAAATGAAGGGGTTAGTAAATTTTTACGTAAATTCGGTTATGAGTAGAAATGTGTGAGCAGAACTTTACATAGTCTACGTGGGGGAAGGAAGCCAAGAGAGTTATGTGTTGTGGCTCGTTGAACATTTAGAATAAAAAGCCTTCCATACGTACATTTTTCTCAGACAGCCCTGGTGCAATATTTTGCAAGTGTGGGGACTCAATACCGAACAAATTCATTAGCTCAGTGTTGTTATGATAACTCACATCAAGTAAAATTGGTCTTATACTTAAATAACTCATTGATTCCATAATGACATGTATATGTACATAATATATATATATATATATATATATATATATAGGTAGAAAAAATATCTACACAATACTACCTACACAATACTACACAGGACTCGTTCTTTTGACGTAACAATGAAAAACTTAACGCAACACTATTTAAGCTCAGTTGACCACGTTCTGATTCATAGGCCTCAATGACTCAGTGGTCAGAGCATTCGCCTTGTGTGCGGGAGGTCGCTGGTTCGAATCCTGCTAGAGTCTAAGTTTTCTATTCATTTCTAACATGCTCTTTCAGTATAAGGCAAGTGTCTATGTTTGAGAACAATGGCCTAAGGTATTTGAGCACATATATATATATATATATATAACTCTCTTATAAGCATTTGACCGCTTATTAAGAAAATTTAGAGAACCTTAGAGTAAAAATAAAACACTTTATTACTCATTCATACGTGATTTACCTCAGGATTTAAGCTACTGCCTTTTACGGAGAAATGAAAGTAGATGTTGCCATAAAAGAACTTCCTAGCTTTATTCCTGAGCTCAGGTTATTTTTTCTCGTTGGCTTCATCACGGTTAACGAAGTATGAAGATTGTTAAGCAATTTGGGCATACCTGAATGCTGTCACCACCTTGAAATAGTGGCCAATAAAACTAGTGTAGACTGTTTTAGTAGTATGGGATAACTGTGAGTGTGCCCTTAGTTTTTTGTGACTAATATGGAGAGTTGTAACTCTCTAAGGCTATTTGAAAGTAGTCTTTTTAATGGTATGGGTGTTAGTCAAAGGGTGATCTTGTGACAAATCAGGAACAGAACTTGTCTGCAAGCAAAAGGCTCATTCAAGGAGAGATTAGAACACCTGATGGCCATATCTTCTCACTTAAAAAGGATCCCCTTTACAGGGCCCCAGTAGCTGATTTCACATTTAGTTAATTGGCGTTTTTATGTATTGCCCATTGGTCCATCGATTCCTTACAATGGTGTTCTAGATGTAGGGATAAGGGCAGCTGTGTTGTACTGCGGAGTACCAGGTGTATGCAAAAACATCTACCTCCCTGACTTCACTTAGATGTGCAGATACTGAACCTTTTGCAGACAGGGTCAACGTAGCGCTGTTAGATGATTGGAGTACCTCTCTGTAATAAATACCCATGCTTGATTCAGCTAACCATCTTTTAAAGCTATCGTCAGACATGTGACTCAAACGAAATGCTTTTGCTTGCAATCCTTGCAAACGTTTTTCTTTTTTCCTTTTGTATTTAAATGAAATAGGAATTTGTCCACTTCTCCCTCTACAGGTAATGATGTAGCAGACGCTCGATCAAGGAGATGAGACAAGAGTGCCTTGAGTCATTATTACCCTAACACTTAGCCATTTTGTACTGTAAGTCAAACGATTCTACATAAGTAAGGAACCTAGTCTATTTAGTATATCTCCCGGCTCAGTTGCTTCAATTATAAAATGAAAACTCAATATTTTGAACTTCCGCCCTGGTCAAATTGTCCTCTGAATTTGAACCGCCTAGGGGAGGAAGTTCATCAAGCTTTAGAAGTAGACCACAGGAAATTGGACCCCGGAAATCGAATTATTAACCCTGCTGTATGTTGCTACTGTTGAAGGGGTGGTTATATATGCACCGGCATACATTCTGAACTTACTTAATTTCAAAGTTTTAAGTAATGTACCCTTGGTTGGTATCCTACTAACTGCAGTCTAACAAGGTGCATTTCCAAATGACCAGGTCTTGAGAAGGCGTCTTGTGCGAAGTCTAAAAAGGGTTAAATGTGCTGTAGCATCATCTCAATCATATTTAGAAATAAGATAATGTCTCTTAACGCAATTCAGTTTGGGCCTGCACTTTGACTGCCATTAATTCAAAAGATAGCTTCACACAAGTCAAGGATGACTTTTACGATAGGTTGTGATTCCAATTTTACACTTTGTACGGTTGTGTAAATGTGGTCATGAGTAATCAAAACTAGTTCATGCAACTGTAATTTTCGTTCTGTGAGTAGTACCACAAAGGTTTTATTTAAACTGGAGGATCGGCTAGGCGTTTACTTAGTGTAGAGCGTTTTCTGTCTGGGTGAGATTGTCGAGCTTTTTATGGCTCCGAGCATTGTCACCTCAAAAACTCTGGGCTCATCTGGACTGTAAGTCCCCAGGGCCGTAGCGAGCGGGGGATGTGGGGGTTTCACCCTCCCAATATTTGGTCGCCGTCGTCAAATTTACGGTCTGTCGACAAAAAGGAGAGAGGGTAAAAAGAAGAGGAAAAGAGGAGAGGAGGAAAAGAAGAGAGAAAAATGGAAAGGAAAGAGGAAGGAAACGAATGAAAGGGAATGAAAGGGAAGACGGAGAATGGAAAGAAAAAGAGAAAGAGACAACAGGAAAAGAGAAAGAGACAACGGGAGCGCGTGGCCTGTCTGTTGTCGGCTATTTCGATTTTCGGCTCTTCATCTAATTGTCCATTCAAGTTGAAGGCCCTTCGGCAAATTGATCATGCATCTGACGGCCGTATGAACGGACAACGGCCTTCGGTGCAATTGGACAGTGACCGAGTCCGTCGGCAATTCGGGGAAAGAAATGGAATTGAAGGCTTCCGTATAGGCGTGCTATTTCGGGTGATATTATATTCTTGAAAACCACTTTCTGGACATTATTTCTCACCTTTATCCTCACCATGGAATCAGTAGCACCCGATTACCCATGGAGAGGGTATCCAAGTTAGCCCGTTCTCTAAACACTAATCTTGACTTCAAACCAGAGGCGTAGGGATGGGGGAGGGGGCTGTGAGGTCGGAACTATGCTTCCGTCCTCCTAGATCCAAAGACTAAAACCCCTTTTTTGCTTCTTCTGTAAGAACTGTAACTGGCCGGCGGGCGACTGCTTATTTCGAATACTACACTGGTCCGAAAAATGCGTTCATGTGTGCCAGAAAATAGAAGAAACACTTAGTTTGTGTATGAGAAAGATTCATGGAATGATGTCGATTACAGTTGTGCATTATTCAGGAGAAAGAAGTAGTTACAAGAACGACTTTTGTACCAGAGGGAGAAGGTTAAGTAACAGCTCCCTGGTCAGCCTATATAGGGAGGTGTCCTTTCCTTGTGTATACATGAGTAATAAAGTACCGTGGAATGACAAATACAAGCTCTTAAGTTGTTGGAAATAGGTGCAACTCAGTGATTTAGGGCGTATTAGCAGCATGAATTGAAAGGCAGGGATTGAATAATTAAGTTTAACATGGGTTAGGCCTAACCGTAGCAGAAGTGGTGCCTGGGGCTGTTCCATTTACCCCAATTTCTATTCTGATATATTCTTTCCTTGTTGTTTGTAATACAGTGTTTAATTATGTCAGTAATATGTTATAGGTAGGCACAGAATACATAAAATTACAGAAGCAACTCATCTTGCTTAAAATTAAATGATCCTTATCTTATTACCATAATCAGCTGTCTAGCAGAAAATCAGTCATGGAGAAATGTAGCACATATATCATGGCATGCAATTGCATGAAACAGACGTCAAAGAAAGGGGCGTTATTACAAAATTATCGTCAATAAGTAGAAATTTTTTCGATACCTCATTAGACAAACTTGTCTTGGGCCCCGGTTTAATTGTAGTACCCCAATGTTAATGGATTAAAGCCCTGGTCACACCAAGCACGAATACTGAATCCGACACGAACACGGCTTTAGCTTAAAAATACTTACCGTACAATTTCAACAGAGTGGTCACACCAAAGCACAAAAAGAATAGAAAATCGTCTCATTACCGTGCAAATTGCTTGAAGAGCGAAAAACACAAGACAGAACCATACGATAAAATTCTAAGCTAATGAGATGTTTTGTTAACATGTGACGTAGCATATCTCTCCGCTCGACAAACGACGACCAGCCGCCATTACTGTACACCTACATTGTGCAAACGCTGTATACATACATCACAGAAATGTAATGCATGTTATGTAAACTGTGTGTGCTTAGGCTTGTTTGTAATACGCTTATTTTATAGAGGGGGAGCCCGGTTCTGAAGGATAAACAACTCCATGGCTTCTCAAGATGAACGAAATAAAGCGCTCGGACATAAAGAAAGTGGTAACCTGCATTTGTTTAACATGTTCGACTCGTGGTGATACGGTATAGCTTGCGTAGTTTGTTTACAGGCACATCTATCCAGACTACGTTCTTGACCTCAAGAGCAGGCTATACATCTAGTTTTGAAATGGCGTCCGAAGTAACCCGTATCATAGCTGACCTTATTTATTCCTTGAAAGAAGGGATTAGTGATTTGAGAACTAAAGGGATTGTGTAGAATAGTCCTTGGGGTTTCATTATTTGTCATCGAAGCGTTCTAAGTTTGTCTGGCTTCGCAAAATCAGCATGAATTTCGTTGTTGGTGTGACCAGCTCGCTACTACTGAGCGATAATTCGTGTACAGTATCGGATTCAGTATTCGTGCTTGGTGTGACCGGGGCTTAATGCCGAAGGGTTCAAGTTATATAACGTCCAATTCGAATTGATCTGAAAGTACACAAGGGGTGCCAGTAACACCCTCTTTAAGTTTCTTCTCCAAAGTTGAGTAGTGTAAAATGACGACAACTTATTGGTGCAAGTACAGGACAATGAATACGAGGTCGGGTCCGGGAACCAAATCATAAGAACGGGTACGACTCAAAGAAAAAATAATTTAAAGTATGAGTACTAGTACGAAGTCATGAGAACGGGTATGAGTTTGTGGGTAGCAAGTCATAACTGCATTACTGTACTGTTAAGTAATTAGGTATTTGGAGAGACTCAATCCCCCATATTCCATATTCGTCCTTGAAAATTCCAACACTAAGCAGTTTCCAGTCCACCTAGTGCCCCCGCGTACGAGACCGGCCAATCGGTGGATAACCCCAGGACAACTTCCTGGACAATCTGATTATAAAAGGCAAAATGAGCTATAAGGATAATTATAGTTATTTAATGTTTTGTTGAAGGGGTATACGAATCTAGAGGACACAAAGATCCATACTTGAAAACTTAAATTGAGCAGGTGAAAACTGTCTGGAGACGTTTGTCACGTTTGGTAATTGTCTGGAGACGTGAAAGAAGGGGGTGGCGTATGATAAAATCATGTATCGAGAAAGACGACCCCGGCGAATTCAGTTTGAAATACCTATAAATATCCCCAAATGTGTTGGAGCGGTGCAAAGCACTCCCCCATCATTTGTGATCCAGGTACTTACCTTACAGCTCCAGTTGGGGTTCAGGGGTATGTCCAGGAATCCCAAGAAGCTCTGGGGTATGCAAAAAATCTTTGGCATTTCAATGATGCATTTTAAAGTAGCTTCTTCAAGTGCCATTGGACTGTTGGATGCGCACTTGAAAGACTACAAAATCTCGATTAGACTGTTTTCACTTATAGTTCTACTCCGTATGACTAAAAGCCAGCCGGACTGATGATGCAGAGGGCTGAAGGAAGGTGGGGAGAATGGATTATTTCCAGGGCTTTCCAGAGAGAGAGTTTTCCAGAGCTTTGGAAAAATACCTTTAACGAAATTTTCCAACAGCATGTAAGTAAGAAAGGGACAACCAGTACCCAGGAGGAAATTCTCATTCGGTCTCATTAAAAGAATGGGACTCAGTGAGACTTTTGCACAGGGGTGGCGCCAGGTGGGGCAGGGGAGGTCATGCCCCCCGTCAGGGACGGCTGCCCCTCCGTCGGAGAATTTTTACAGTTCTGTGGGGGAATTTTTACATTTTCATTAGAGAGTCTTAATCGATATTTAGAGTATGTGATCCCCGACTGTTTACCTGTTTTTTTTTTGTTCTCAAGAGGACAATTTCTCTAAAGCGAACCCAAAATTGTCGGCGCGCTTCTCGCGCTGTAGAGTCGCTTCGGTTTCTTCAATAGTTCCATTCCACATACCTACATAGCTCAAGTCCTGTCCACCTTACCACGTAACATGTAGGCACAGTACTCATGACAAAATTTTGAACCACTAGTTGTGACTTCGTCCCTTCCACCTGAAGGTGACCTACTTTTAAGCTGAAATTCCTACTGCTAGCAATGTTTACTTTTCCTGAT
>WURT03000008.1:724631-735746 GCA_009936505.3 Holothuria glaberrima | reverse complement strand
TGGAAGCAAAAGTAGAAATTTCATGTTACATTTCAAGGACTGCAAATAGGGATTGAGAGAAAGTTTTACCAGAGTGCTATAAGTTGCTCTCTTTCATAGCAAAGGAAATATCGGTCTGGATTTTAGATTCTCAAGAGGTAACATGTAGGTCATTTGCAGCCTACAAGGTGCACTAAAATGACCTGCAAAAGGTTGTAGAAGTCCAAAATTTAGAAAAGAAAACAACTCATGTAGTAAAGTTCTAGCCATTGTTATAAAGGGAAAGCTTTAGCAAAAGTAGACCCTTGGCCAAAACCACTTTAGAACCCCTTGTCTAGACTATGGATTCAAAATGCAAATACAATGTGTATTACCATGTTCGGTGCTTTGCAATTGTAATGGTTTCATGTATGTCCCTTTCAGGGAGGTGGAGCAAGGTTTACACGTTACAACTGTAGCTGCATTGGTCTCGAGAAAGGCTGGACCCTGATGCATCCTGGGAAGCTGACCCATCAGCATGAAGGTCTACCAACCACCAATGGCACTCGCTATATCATGATTTCATTCATTGATCCATAAAGTGGCTTTTAACAAAATGGGCTAAAGAGCAGACAAGCAATAGGGAAAAGTGTTTGGTACTTTCACAGTGTTTACAGTCTATTTTTATAATGTAAAGTGTCTTTTGTAATGTAATTTGTCTTTTTGTACCACTTGGGCACTTTTATGGAGAATTGAAAGTAAGTTTTATACTGCCCTCACTATGGTGCTTTTTTTAAATGACAGCTTTCATCCTCCATTTGTGGCTTACAACAGAGCAAAAGCTTTCTTGGGGCTAAACATAACAGTCGCTGCTTTTGGCTCAAAGATTTTGGTTATTATCTTGTGAAGATTATTTAGAATTAAGTGTTGCCATTCAGCTTACTGAAATCTGCTAAAAATATTAGCATGCTATTTGAGATTGCTAGCAAGAAATCATGGATTGTAGAAAGAAATATTTATGAAGGGTGCTTTTGAAAGTTTGTATGTTAATGTTATTTTGATAATGAAACATGGAAATAACCGTTGGGAGGGTAGTTTGAAGAAATCTCTTTAGAATGTAAAATTAAGGAAAAATAATCCCAATTAAAATGTGGGGAAACTTCTCTCCCCTTTTTTTACCCCCATGATTTTACCCAGACTTTAAAAATGGAAACTATTGCCATTGTGCCTGGTGCTCAGCAGAAGCAATGGAGTAGGGAAAACAAGCCAGTGAGCCACAATTGGAAAAAAGGCCATGGCCAGCTCGACTAAAACCAGTTGGTTAGAAACTGGGCCGTAAAACCTCATCTTACCTAATCTAACCCATGATTTCCACCTATGACACAATATTTTTTGCCAAAGCAAGGAAGTGAATATTCAAAGTTAAGCAAAATTTTTCATGTGTAATATTTTTCTGGTTCCCAAATTAGAAAGCTTGTGAATCATGTGCCATTAGTCTTTGCAAAATAGCAGCATCTTCATAAGTGTATGAGTTTTTAGCAGAATCTCCTTCTTGCAGTATCATTACTGTAAGGTTCAAGAAGGTGAGGACACTGTAAGTATAGGAAATAACTCACTTAGTGTTTGTTTGGTATATATGAAAGTAGCAACAGACAATCATAACTATTCAATCACTTTTGAAAGGAGAAACAGCAACTGATACTAACAATACCAGGCAGATAACACATGCAGCCTACTGATAACACTACTAGGCGGAGTAGGAATTTGTTGTTCAAGAAGCAGGTTTTTGTTTTAAACCTTCCTGATATTGTAAATGAGCTCACTGCTTTAGGACATACATTATATGTAGCTTGGCATACAAAATATACATTTGCCATTTCCAATTTGACTTTGCCCTCAGAAGGAAGTTTATAGAAACAAAGAAGTCTGAAAGTTAGGAGATAGCCCTCCCCTCCTCAGAAATTATTGCATTCAAAAAACAAATTCACTATGGACTCCTGTACACCTTTTCAGGGCAGTTTTCTCCAAAAGATTTAAAGTGAGCCACTCGGGGAACAAAAGCAAAATATTAACCGTGATAAAACTATGCAAGCTAGACGTTAAACTCAGTTTTTCAGATAATTTCAGGAAAGTTTTCAAAACAGAGATTTATGAAAAGTGCTAATGAGGTGGACTGTATTTGCTGATGGGGATGAGTATATTTTCCTGTAAATAAATTGGATGCAAACGAGTATAGTTTAGCTGCATTCGAAACAGCGATAAACCATAAAGTATTTATGCACCTTTGTTTGTTGCCACACTGTTCTTTTGACAGTGGGTGGGTAGGGATTAGGGGAGGGGGAGGTTAGTGAAGTAGTAGAAGGGGTTAATCTTATAATTTTTTTTTAATATTCACCTTATCTTTTGTTCAGGTATATCCAGTCTGAAAACAGAATATTTTTATCTTTGCAGAAGAGCTGATTTCATGTTGTGAATACATCTTTTGTTGTTTTTGGTAGAGTTACTCTTTGTAATAAAACTTACAGGATACATGCAGCCAATTCAAATTTTTTTTTTTCTAAAAACATCTGCTAATTATGTTACATCTCCTGTCGTATTCCGATCATGTAGCGTTTATGTTTCAGATTATAAGTTTGAGTTTGACATGGTACACATTATACAAGTAGTTGCATGCTACTCGATTCTAACACTTTAAAATGAAAAAGATTAAAAGTAATATGAGCTTGGGTAGGGCATATGTAATCCAAATAGGGGTGGTTGCATTTGCTTTTTAAATGTTATATAAAGTGCAAGTCAAAATGTATTTTTCATGGAAGTGCTACCATCCTTTCAGAATTATTTTCTGTGTGGAAAAATTGGGAAGTGGTTGGGCTAGGAGTTACATATTTTTCTTGAGTGCACAAAGTTGTTGTCCCATTTCAGTTTGCTTTCTTTCTTTTTCTTTCTTCATTTTCTTTCATATTTGCTTTCCAATATCTTGCCATACAATGTGCGTATAAGCACCCGAGGGGGGTGAGGAGGAGGCTTAACAGTTTGGGGACTCTTTTCACTTTTGCAGGCTGGTCTTGTTTTACAGAACAAATTTCAATGGGTATTAGTAGACTTTTCAAGTTGTTTTGTTCAAATTTGGATGTTATTCCTGGTAGGTGTTTTTGTACTAAGGATATGCAAGTGGATGTACTTAACTTGTTAAATTTGTAGACTTACCGAGCATTTTTATTTTGACACCACCTGACAATTGAAAGATCATGTATTGCTGTAGCTCATTCTTGCTCACATTTACTATAATTTATTAATAGCTGAAATAGTTGTTTTGCCTTTGTTATTATATATGCAAAAAGTACAGTATTTGAGAAATGAACACCTTTCTCATATTAGCATATTCATGCCACGGTTTGATTTTGCCAGTGGCTTAGAGGCTCTATGCCAGAAACTTTACATTGGACCAGGAAGGCATCTTGAGAAGCAGGCCTGGAGGAAAGTTACACTGTACAAAGTACATATTGAGAACGTTTGTGTCAATAACTTTCTTGCCTGTTCTGTAGCTTTACAACCTCACTGACCCTAGTGGTTAGTAGGAAATGCAATCTTAAGTTATTGTTTTACCCTGGTCCATATTTATGTGATGCAACATTTTATTTTTGCCACATACATAGTTTTATAAAGTACACAGCCTGCATGGGAAAGGGATCATTTGATAGTGGAGTGAAGTGACAGTAACATGCATGAGAAACCTGCATTGTGAGTTTTGATGTTAAATTTATGTCCTTTTAACCAATCTCTAGTATAAAATATTAATCTGTGTGATTCTAGGGTACCTTCAGGAGTTGTAGGACAGTCAAGGGTTATTTAGTTATAGCTTTCAGTACAGTTGGGTTACACTGATGCTTACCTGATATATCTACAGCCACAACTATACTAATGTGACCCTGATACGTACTAGATCTATGCACAGGTATACAGACGTAGCACAGCACTTTGAAAATGTTAGTGTGTGTTGGGTATTGTCAGACATGGTCCGGTATTCTCGGATGCTTTGCTATTTTAAATATTATTAGGACTAAAGATAAAAAACAAAATCAAATAATAGAGTACTAGAAAATATAATTTTTTTTAATATCTTAACACAAAATTTAATCCCAAAAAACTTTGTTAAGTTTTTTAATAATCATTTGGTCTTGCCATTCTTTTCCACTACACATACATACATAGGCATGCGTATGCACACATATTAGTGTGGACATGTATAGCCTCTATAGGTGTGCGTTAGTACTGTCCGAAAACACCCAACTCAGACAGCACTACTGGATGGCACTGTCTAACTTCATGAAAGTACATATAGCACAGTCTGGTGCATAGTAACGTTTTCACAAACCCTGTTGCAATCAAAGTTACTTTATGTCTCATAACTTGAATTTTTCTACAAAATTTTACAGCCCGCCACAAAAATTTTCAAGATTTTGCACACTTGGAAACGTGCCAAGCAATTGTCAAATGGAGAATTATTGCTGCAATTATGTTCCATTTTCTCAACAATTAGAAGGCTTCTTGTGCTAGAAACGAAACTGTGTGTGTAGGCCATAACCATACCTTTGATATGTCTGCCTAGCTAGTAAAACATTCACACTAAGTGTTATTGAGTGACTAGATTATAGCCAACTGTCCGAAAACACCCATCGTCTGAGAATACCCGAAGGAACCCCACTTCCTTTCTCTATTACTTGTAGGGACACAACATCATCTGAAGCTTTAATTCTGTGTCCAATTATGATTATTATGTAATTCTCAAAGATCAATCTCATAAACATTAAAGTTACTCCATGCTGGGGTGTTTTCATAAGAAAAGAAATTGTATTGAACTTTCATTTTAAGCATTAAGTCATAGTGCAAGTCCATATATGCATCAATAATTTATTCAACCACATGAATGCACCCTTTTGATACAATCTGAATTGAAATTTAAAATAAGTTTTTCTTTAAATGAGAGATGATATATGTAGCAAATATAGGAATTGGTTGAAAATTTTAAGGTATGAGTCAGATGTAGAAAGGGATAACAAAATATGACAACGAACAAAATTTGAAATTGACAGCTATTCACTTGCACTGCTTGCATTGTGTTGGCTAAACATAAAAACACGTGAGCCAGATGGACAGAGGGCAGTATGCAACATTGCAAGTTGCAAAGATGTTGGACTAAAATGGTGAGAATATTTAACATTGTCAATAACAATGAAATAAGCTAAAGCGTAAGCATGGACAGTTTGTAACATGGGCTGTTGAAAAAATCATGCAAAGCTTAATAAACAAAGTGAAATAAAACAATTCAGGTTTTTGAATGTTTTTTGCGTTTAAAAAGCAGTAGCAAGATTTCGTGTATTTTGGATGTGACATCGCAGATCCCATGTGTATTCAGGGTAAGAAAAGGCGAAGATCACAGTGAAAATAGATTTTCCTTTTCGTAAAAACATGGTTTCACTGTTGGAGAGGTACAGTAATATCTCCCAAGCTGTTGATGACCAGGTTTGGAAATATGACCACAAAACGGCAGAATGGGGGTCGGTGGAAGGGTGGAGGTGATGGGGAACTCTTGATTGGGCACTCCTTTCTATTCTACTACTCGCTCAATACATGGTAGATGTACAATCGTGCTGGCCCTCCTAGGAAGGGACAGTAGAACTAATATGTGTTTTAAGAGCCTAAATCTGAAGCATTTGACCTCATGTCAAAGCATGTTGGTGTTGAGGTTGACTCCCATAATTGCCGCCCATAATTCTTGCCAAGAATCCTGATGTGCTTTTAAACAAAGCTTTAAAGATAGGAATAAGCAATATTTTATTAAATTATCATGTTACCTTTGAACATATCTTACAATCTTTAAGTAGTGTGATACTTCTATAAAAAGAAAAAAATCTTTATGATGAGTTCACCACGCAAGTTACAAAATATGAGATAATTTACAGGTCTCCACCTTTAAAGGGCAATTCTTGTCATCCCAGACAGTTCCAATTCTCCAAGCAATGCACCTTGCAGCTCCTCCCATAACTGTATAAAGCTTCCCCTTATGCAGAAGCAGACCTATTTTATTGTTCAAGGCCATGTACTGGAAAGCATGCAAGGCTATAATGTGTAATCCAAGCACTCTCACTGTATTGTGTGAATGTGAACTTACTCTGCACTTTTTTAATTTTCAAAATGTGATGTCAATCAAAGAGCAGCCCCGCCAATTGAGGATTTTGATATCCCCACACCAAAAATGTTCTTTGGGGTGATAACTGAATGTTTTTAATTATATTACACAAAAAAGAAGTGGAAGAACAAAAAAAAAAAAAAAAACAAGGAAACGTTCTCTACAATATTTGTCTTCTACCAATTCCACCCATCAAAACGTACTGCCTTGTCCTGCAGGAGTAATACCAAATCTCTCATTTCATTTTGGTACTCCAACAAATTTGTGTACGGTTTGAAAAGTCACCCAGAATATTACTGTTGTACTTTCCATCAAATATACAACACAAGGGCTTGTAGCAAAAAGGCAACACTGCAAAACGAATAACAAAACTTCGACTTAGGAAAATAAATGTCTCTTCAAGTTCATTCGAAGAGACATCTCTTCCCACCTTTTCTTAAATCAATCGTTTAAATAGCTTTTTAACACTCTTTTTTCAGCATTGTTTGAAAATAAACCAGTCACCCTGCCTTGCTGTATGCGTGTATGGAGCTATTCTGTAATAACTCTATAATGGAAACCATTAGTCTAACTCCAAAGGACAAGAAGGGGGTGGGGGGGGGGTTGTGACTTTTACCTCATATTGGTGTTAATATTGACTGAAAAGGCCCTGCAAAGTAATATTTTACTTCCTCTTTTGTGATAAAGGAACATTTTGACCATTAAGTTGCATAACACACCATTATCGATTTCATAAAAAACACGAAATGGATCATTTTTGTCCAAAAAACCTTTTGTAAATTGATACATTTGTATAGCCTTTATTGAGTTTTCGGTGATTTGCTTTGCAGACTTTATGTAAGTGTCATTACACAACGATAACACTTTTGTTGAGTCATTTTGACCATTTTCGGACAAATTAATCATTTTTGTGATTTGACGCCTTTCTGGCTGTCATTTCCCACTTATAACCTAATTAAGTTGAATATATCGCGTTTATGGTAGTAAACGTTTCCGTTTCTTTAAAATAATCACTTATAGAGCGTAGGAAGTTGTTTTAGACTGGGGGATGAACGTTGTTTCGGATCGCTGTCCTGGGGGAGGGATCTAAGGGGAGGTGGAAAATATTTGGATTTTTGAGGGACCTTAGATGCAATTTGGTGCATCATTTTTGGACTAATTTTAAGTTATCTTACTGCAAATTTTTGACGTTTCTTGCAAAATTTTTTGACTTTTGAGGGACTTTAGATGCAATTTGGTGCATCATGTTTGGACAAATTTTAAGGTAAATGACTGCAAATATTTTACATTTTCAACAGAAAAGACAAATAAGGGGTTTTTGTCCTTGGAAAGTGGGGGAGGGGGTAAATACTTCCGCCCCTACAAATTTCGCTGGGGGTGGAGCCCCCAATGATACACACCACAAAATTAGGTAGCTAGGTAATTTTGTTTTGTTGAAATAAGATTCTCGCAAAGGGAAGTAACTGCCTATAAATAGCTAATACTTCCTACAAAATGTGGTATTCTCAAATGCAAATTCTTATCAGGCCTATGTGAAAGCATTTAAGTAGAAAAGCTGTAAAGCTGTAGACCTCATGCACTGAAGTCCCACTGACGTCATGTTGGCGGACAATGAAGCTACCTGAGTAAAGTACATGAATGCACGCAGTGTGTACGAAGTAGCCTTCGGACGGAAACGTAGACTTGACTAGGTATCGAATCGATACTTGGTTAAATTCATAGAGCAGGATCCTACTGTATGGTCAAGACGTTATTACCCTTTTCCCTCTCGTTAAACTTGTCATTTGCGGACAGATTTTGCTTCAGAGCTCAGGATTTCTGAAGAATGTAAGGAGGACGCGAACGTTGCACTATCTAGCACTATAGGGTCTTGACCAAGACCAACCGGTACTAAAGATCAGCCGTTTCCATTAATGTTGGTATAAGTTAAAATGCTACAGCGTTTATCTTAGTCTAGGGAGGAATTTCTGTTTTCTGTGACGTCATATTCATAAGGTCTTTTACCAGAGTTTATTGATGAGACTGAATGGTTTTATAAATAAAAAAAACTTATTTTTTGTCTGTGTCATATTGCTGCAATTTAGACAGAATATTCCCCTTCAAAGTTATTGCTGGTCGTATATGGGACCTCTGCCAACAGTCTACAATTGGCTAAAAAGTTGGACCATTTCCTTTACATTCCATCCTCCATCATAAGGAGAGCTATGGCCATTAAAATTGATTCTTTAAATCTGACAAAAGCAGGCTTATGTCTAGAAATGGGCCAAAATGACTGTAAAACCCATCAAATTTTAGAAAAATTATCGCAAGGTCCCCCGAACTCTGCTTCTTACTTAGGTGTGCTCGGTGCTCGCGGTAAAAGCTTTTCTTATGGTATTTGCCTCTTTATCTAAATCTACAGTAAGACATCTAGCACTTTTATTTTCTCAAGAGGTCATAGTTACATTTTTTCCTATAACAGAAACCTTTAATACAAACAGAAAGTTCAAGTATTTTAAAATAATCCCCATCAGACTGACTAACTTTTGCTCTAAAATCTTTTTAATAAATCATATCTGAGCCTGGTAATCTACAGTCTGTTTAATTAAGGGAAATACTGTGCTTATACTACATCAATGTGACGCACAGACAGGAAAAGAATATAAATCCTACCACAAGCAAATCATTCAGTTTCACCGATGAATTCTGATGTTGTCTTTGCTTTACAAACATATCACGATTTACAACAGTTTTGACTCATGTATTCTTTAAAAAAATTGGAAAGTCTGGGTGAACAAAATTAAACATGAGCTACAAAACAGGGAGTTTCTCAATTCGTAAACCTTACTTATTATTAACAAAGTTACCCAGCAACCTCGTGTGAATTACCTGTCATGCTCAATTTGTAAATCATGATTTTCAAAGGGGCTTATTGAGTTGGTTCATGAATTTCATTCCTATTTGTCACGCCTGTGGAGTTTTATTCAAATCTTGATTGTAAATGTAGATTCTGAACATCTAACACACAACTGAAATGGCAATGATAGGGTAATTAATGATAAAATCAAACCGTGACCAGGCACTTTTTACCACAGGTATGAATTTAACACAACCCATGTTCAAGTACAACGAATGAGTGAAGCATATACCAACTTGATAGATAGGCTCTCAATTCCTCTTACGAACAACTGTTGTGATCGAGATTTCTGTTGTAAGTACATGTTGTATTTTTCCAGTAAGTTGTTGGTCTATCAAGGGTTTTGACGAGCATCACAAACCATGAGCTCTTAAACCCATAAAAACTACAATTTACCACGCGTTTGGTAACTATAGAGAGTGGTAAACGACTGTTGAGGCTAATTAGAAACATTGGCATGCAATAATTTTCTTCAAACTCATCACAAAATATTGAGTATCAACTCAATGAGCCCCTTTAATGATTTAAATATTTTCAGCACCACAAACTGAGTACTCCCTTTGTGTTCAATCAAAAAATATTGAAGAAATGCAAGGTTTGGTCCATTAATCATCCACTATAGACCTTATGCACTGACGTCACGCGACGTCATTTTGGAGGCAAAACAATGAAACACCCTGCACAAACTACGTAGACTTTGCACGCATTTGTAGATGACTACACGCACATCTGACAGGTGAACAAATCAGCTGTCTGCATTTGTTGGTTTAAATTGCAATGATACGAGCTTACCTCATTGGGGGCGCTCTTTCTGTTCTGTGACGTCATATGCACAAGGCCTATTTGGAAATCGAAAGCGGCACCGATTCACCTGCACTTCTAGTGTGCGAAAATGTAATGTCCTGTTTGTCTCTAGATTTAGATTGGCTGTCAACTTTATTCATGCTTTTAGCAAAATTTTTACGTTGTGTATTCGGGGAAACATGTTTCCCTGAACCAGGAACTGTGCTTTTTCCTTTTGATCGGCATTTGAAAAATGTCCACCATCTTCTCAAATATGCTTGCACTTCCTCCTGTCTGATGCAAAATAAAAGGAAAATGAAAAACCCTTGAAAGGAATTGAATAGACAGAAGAGGATATTAAACGTCAGTCTTAGACTTCCAATGGCCAAGAAACCAAAAATCCATGTAAGGCCAACTAGTACTGAAATGGCAAATGCATTTTGTAACCGACGTAACATTCCACTCCTGTTGGTGTGACTTTCAGAGATCTTTTTGCGGGTTATCAAGAGATTCCAAATGATGATGCTGTAAAGGATGATGTTATACGCCTGGAGAACACCAATCAGTCCAAGTACGCCAAATTTGAACCAGGGTGAAGAAGGCTCTGGAAAACAGCTAAAAAATAGAAACAAGAAATATGTTAAGACCCATCGAGTTTGTTGTATCGAATCTATGCAGCGGTCAGCGGTTCTCTGTTCATGGAATTAATGTAAAGTACCCGGATCCACTCTCTGTTACTACATTCCTTTGATTTAACTTTTCAATCACCAAATTTCATCATTCCATCATTAAACGTAGCACACGTGACCATCTTACTTAGTTTCCCGATGACGCAAATCCTTTACGTTTGTAGAGAATGTTTTGCTCACTGAATACTTATTATGTGTACAGGGAGGTATCGCAGCCTAAGTTTGAGTTGAAACTGACAGGACAACATCATGGCTTTAAAGTACAGAACTGAATGTGATTTTTCATTATATGTCTGTAATACATGACATGCATGATCACTTCAACTACCGTTTTCAATACTTTTGCTGTATGACAACAAAATAATTAAAAATCTGCCATTTTGAAATTCAAAATGGCTGCTACAGAAAAACTGCCACCTTTCTTCGTTGAGTCCAGAACAAAAAATTGACAAGGTATACACAATAAAATTTATATTGGCACAAAAATCTAATTGGGTTACAATTCATCGTCTACTATTTAGTAAGGTTTTAAACCAAATCCTTTTGCTGCACAGTTGGTATTTGAGTTAAGGAAGTAAGACAAACTACAGGGACATGAC
>WURT03000008.1:673897-684772 GCA_009936505.3 Holothuria glaberrima | reverse complement strand
TTAACGAAAATTATTCACATATAGCAAGTCAAAAGGTTCTGTTTTTATTAGAAATATTTTGTGAACCTGAAATCACGAAAAATTGAAAAATTAAGTTTAACTATTCAAGTTCTGATATTGTTAGACATGAATATGTATTTTTATATAACAGGACAGAGATCGTTCAATCAGGACCTAAACCGACGTTAGATGAACCCCTCTAAGAGCAATTTAAACCACTTTGACGATCAAATATTAGAACAGAAAAGTCGAAGACTTAAAAAATATCAAAAAATATCTCAATATAACTGAGAATTGAACCCGGGTCCTGTGTGCGCAAAGAGAGCATTCTATAATTACCTTATCACTCCTCTGCCTATTTTCGGGAATTCTTTCGGCAGTCAAAAGGGGGTAAATTACGTTCACTAAAGGTTGAAAAGATAATGGAAAAAGGGAAAAGTTTAAGTACGGTGCAACAAATAGTCAATGTGTTACTGATTGTGGGGTCAGGCATTAATGCACTAACGCTTTATTAACATAGTGAGACTCTGAAAATTGATTGTTTTACTAAAAAAATCTTGAATTGTTTACTCTAAATGTATTTTCTTGTGGCACGAAGGCCCTTTTGGAAATCAAGGATTTTGGCTATTATTTCGACGAAAAAGTTGCAACACTTTATAAGCTGTTGACTCATCTGGTTGACTTACAAGTTCAAGTTTCCGTATGTACTGCAGTGAAGTGTCATAAAAATGAGTGCTGCGAAATATCCTGCAATAACGTCAACATAAACATTAAGTGCTATGCTAGGTTGCAATTATCTACCGTACATAGCTCGACTCGCAGACGCGGGGCGCAACGAGGTTCAAAACACAATACCGCTTGGCTGTGCAGTAATCACTTTACACATTTTTGTTGCAATTTCAAAATCCTAAATCCTCCTGCAAGACTTTTGACTTTATATTTGTTGTTTGAAAATGTCATGTTTCAATGCATTCTTTTCACCTTTTTTTTCTTTTCAAAAATTGTCCTTATTTGAAAACAACCTTGGCAGATTACAAACTAAACTTCTCTTCGTATATATTTTAGTCACAAAGGTTGATAATTATCGCATGATTGCAATTGCAAGCAATTGAAATGCTGAACATAGTTTTATGCGTCTATTTTTAGCGTTTTATAAACCGACAAATGGACAAAACAATAGTTTTTATAATATTTCTAAATATTCTGATTAGTTTGGTAAAGGCAAGTTGGTACAAAGGGATCGACACTTTAGAAGCATTCGATTCGATGACCTCTTTAGTCATTTTTTTTTTTTTTGTTTTCAGTGGATACTAATTTGATTACGAAGTCTTTTCTTTTAGAGCGTCATGCATCATTAAAAGTTTTTGATTGTTTGTCTAGGATTTGAGCATAATCTCTATTTTTATCCTACTATCGAAAGATAATCAGTAACTTCCTACTTTTTTATCTTACTATCCAAACATATTCAGTAATTTTCTTAAATGGCTATTTAATATGCCATGGTAGAAAAAATGATCTTTTTATTTTTCTTTATTTTCATTTCAGGGTCTTTTGCAGGGATACGTTTCCTAACAGAGGATAATGTAAGTTGAACTTTGTTAGCGTGGCACAAATATGAAAACAACAAACTAGTTATCTAATATTGCATGAAATTCTTCCTCCGGCATGCTATAGTGGTAAAAAAAGATTTCTAACGTTCGAAACTTGGTTTGCCATTTTCAATAAAATAAGCATAATAATTGAACTGTAAAATTGCTTTTCTGTCAGGTAGATCGGTTATTTCGACAGAAAACAAGTATGCGGTGTGTTTGAGAGGCTTAGCACGGGATATCTCCTAAAGGGTTCACCGGTTGATGAAGACGAAATTTCTACTCATTAAACGAAGTACATGGATTCATCTGAAACTATGTTGCCATATTTATATATAAAGCGAGTGGTTTTGTAACTTGACTTAATAAAGTTATGGTTGGGTATACTAGTATATGAAAATGTTTAGGCAAGCAGTATAAATCTTTTCTGCAATTGGACACTGCATTTCTTTTTTTCTTTTTTCTTTTCTCCCCTTGGTTTTGAAAATATTTTAGAGCATATGCACATGACCAAATTGTTCAAGGTAAACATCGAAAGTTAGCCCAGAAATTTGTACAAGGTTTCGATACCTTATGTAGAGGGAGAAACTGACGACGGGTCCATTATGAAACCAATTTTCTTGATAAAAAAAATACCCCACTTATCGTTTAAGTTGCTAATTAAACCATCATATTTGCTCAAAATGTCTAAAAAGAGTTAGCTGTACAATTTACTCTTAAAGTTTGTCAGGTAGACCTTCTGTTCCATTTAGTTTCAAAATGTCCTTCATCAAACAGCGACACGTGCTTCAAACATGATGTTGGTTACCCCATGCCATTTATAATTTAATAAGGGCCGAGGATGGCTTAAACCAACGCTCTTTTATATTTCAGTGATAGCAAAAAAGTTCAAAGTATATTTTTTTACATTTAGTTTTCATGAAAATGATACGATAAGACAAAGAATTTCTTACGTTGGGGAAGAACATATACGAAACTTATTTCGATGGTGTGAGACTTGTCGTTCGAGACATTGATTGATTACTCGTCATAAGTAAAAAATTCAATTTAACATTAGGTTACTTAATACCACGACCACAGTCACATAACTAACAGTTTGGTAATGGTAAACATAAAATATGTAAGCTGTATGACCAAGTATCTGAAATATATTATAAAATTTATCATTTTCATCGTCACTTTTGAAAATTCGTTGTTTTCCTTATAAGGCAAAAGTGCAACAAAGAATGAAAATAACTGACCAACTAAGTCACTTTTTCAAAATACACTGAACTCATAAAAGGGTATTTGAATAGACTTTTATGACTTAAATTTAGTGATTAAACACTGAGAAATTTTCATTTTCATAATAGTAAAATAAGGCATTATCTACGATAACTACAATGAATTTTTAAACATTTATTAAACAATTTTATGAATGGTTTAGTCTTCCCAACTTCCTTGAGATTTTTTTGATGTTTTTTTTTTTGAGTTTTTCAAAAGCAGGATTGTTGAAACTTAGATGTTTTACTATAATTTCGTAAGTGAAGCAAATTTATATGAATCCTTTTGTCAAAAACGAAAAAATTAATTTAGGTAATGTAAAAAACTATTGGAAAAATTTCACAAAATGTCCCGAAACTGCACGACACTTTTTCAAAAGTATTTCCTGACTAATAACGAAGTTTGTTTGATAAGTAAAAGAATATTACTTTATTGGCTATGAGTTAAAAATAATCCTCAATCGTGTAAAGATATATTCGTTCAAAATTGTCACTACAAGCCGGGAAGAATTTTGCATGAACAAAACTTCTTGAAAACTATCTCAAATATAAGGATAATAAGATGAAAGTAAATTAAATTAAGCAGGGAAAGAGAGCTATATTTTAAATCCAGAAAAGAACACTACCTTGCACATGCAAGTAGTCACGTGTAAAAATACATTTATAATATTCAAATACGACGAATTTCAATAATTGATAGCCTAGGTCTTCTTCTCAACTAACATTAAAAGAGGCAAATGGGTGATGGCTGAAAGTGAAATCAAATTGTAAATGTCATTCATAAACAATCCACAACCGAAAACAGCATTTCAAAAGAAGCTAATTTTTAAAAGATAAAGCACCATTATGTTTGCTAATAAATTAGTCTTAACGCAGAGGAGGCTTCAACTTTGTACGCCCGACACTTCTCCATATGTGAATACCGCCGTTCTTTTGGCTTTGTTCGTCCACTTAATTTACTATGTTGCACGAAATTTTTCATGAAAATAAAGAATCGAATGTGAAAATTATGGCTCTGTCGGATCAAACTCTTTGTAGAGCTTAATTACATTTATGATTAACTATAATTGCATTACGTATTATCAACTTCAAAACTGCTTAAAATTACATTTAAAGCTACATGTTGCACAGCTTAAACTAATGGTGTAGATTTTCTGGACGGGAAGGTGGAAAATTTTACATCCCTGGGTTAAGCATGAAGAGACTCTCTATTGCCGTAATTGTTGTAAAATGTTGGTTAACACTCAAAACCACATCATAACTCTCACCAGTGTTCATACACACAACAAAGATTTAGTCTTTGGCCTCTTATTAGAGACCACTTTGTTTTACAAATTAATGACTTCAAACAATGTATCATTCGTTAGGCGTATTTTAGATGGGAAGAATTTTTCAGCAAATTATTTTGCATATTCCAACTTTCAAACAATTTTGCTGTTTTCTATTTACCAGTCATTGCTTTGAAAATAAAACAAAAACAATAACAACTTAAACGATTTTCCTACTTCGTTCTTTGTCTAATCTGAGTAAACGTTCTTTTGGCCCGTTTAGCTAGAAACAAAGCAGTCTGAATGATGTTACATATACAGGGCACAATTACTATCAATAAAGGTTACACCTATAGAAACAATTTATTTTATTTGCAAATAGCTTTCCTGCAAACCGTGCATTTGATTGACATTCCTTTAATTTACACAAGAACATTTTTGCCATGGTTTTTGTGCCTTTACTTGTAAACGCTTCTTAAGTTACATTGTGAATGATAACATGTTAAATGTAATACAAAGCATGCGAAAAACAGCACAGTCGACAAAACCCCGTGTCCCTTATCGTTACTACTTTGTAGTGTTTCAAGTAATTTGGGTTTGTTATTTGGTGTTTATGCATAAAAATCCAGGTTCTTTAAATTAGAACTTTATCGATTGAATGAAATGTGTCATTAATTATTGAGAGCCTTTCATTATTGTAGTTCAATTTAAAATAAATACTTTCCTGCTTATATGAGTATATGATCAATTGTAAAAATCATACACCGCCTCAGAGCTTACAAGAAAGATTGCGGCCTATATGAGAATATGCCCATTTGGAATAATGTAGGCCTACACCACCCATGAAAAATGGATCGCTCACAATTAAGGTATGTTAAACGCTTAGTAAGAAGAAATTTGTTGATCAGGCCTGAAAATGTCTGAATTTGGAGAAAACGTTCGTTAGAGGAGGAACGTCCTCAAATGAAATGTGTAAGCAACTACCGTAAATGTTAAAAATAGGACAAATATAAACAGGGGTGATTAGTGTAGACGTGTATAGTAAAAAGGCTAGGTGAAAGGACCAAACTAAATCCCTTAAGTATTTTATGAATCTAAAATTAGGTGATTGCTCCCGCTCGGAAGAGTGTCTTCTTAAAATGACTTAAAATGACCACGACACATCAACGAGATTATAGGATAAGTTCTTAACACACAACTCAGTGAATTAAACAGGCAGAAATTAAAATTCCATAGCCTAATTGAAATGTAGTCATTTCGTCCACAGTTATCTTTATTTTACTGTAACGAATGATAAAAATATTTTGTTCCAAGCTATTCAATGTATCAAAGAGTACAGCTTGAAACCAGTTGAAGAGTTAAAACATGCACTTCAAGTGTCCAAGTACCATTGACTCAATGGGTGTTTAGAAGAAAACAAAGTTCAAACAGCATAAGAACTGAAGGGCTTATCCTACGAGTAAGAGAGCAAAAACTATTTAGCCAATGAAACCACACTGGTGTTGAGAGTGTAAATCTAATTGTTTTCACCCTTATTCAGTTTTAAGAATCTTCAGACAAAAATAAATAATCCAGTCTTGAAACTAAAGTGAAGTATTTACCGCTCAAATAATCTCTTTAGTTTTTCGAGTAGAATCCACTTACCGTTTCTTAGACACCCTTCTAGATTCTGGAGAGTTTTTGGATAGCGGAGCACTTCTCGAAGCAAAATCACTCCTTACTGCTGATGATTATCTCTACTGACGAAGTAAAATTGAGTTAGCGGAGATGGAAAAGTTCAGAACCTCCGAGTTAGCAACTTGCAAGACTAATGGACATTAAGTGTTCGCCCTCTCAGATAAATGCGCCGTTATTTCTTGCTCTTTGAATCTAGATTTTAACTTGTCAATCACGTGTGTTAATAAGTTACAGACAGAAGTTTTCACTTGTTGATGGGTATGGAAATGCGGAGGTGGATTTCTATTGGTCGATTAGACAGGGACTGCGAAATTGAACGGTAATATTGGATCTAAATTAAACTCATTTAATAAGTTACATATCGGCTCTTAACTGGTTTTATCGGCAAAGTATTCACTGGCTGTAGTCAATGGAAGCTTATACCAAAATGTGAATATTGATGGGAATGCAGTAAAGAAGGGAATTTTATTGTAGGTTAGAACGAGGAAATGGCGGAGCTACTTTTTTGTAGGGTAGGAATTTTTATTCATTGTGATAAAACAAGGAAGAGGGTGACATTACAGTATGGTAGGCTGCTGGCAAATTGCTGCCTTTATCATTTAGGAATGTATACTATGCATAGTAGTAGTTGTTTTATTTCAACCATGCTAATTATAAAAAAATGATATCCTATTATGAAAGATAGATAAAGAAAGAACAATGTATGGAAATTAAGAATGAAGCTAAAACATTAAATCCCAAATATAGCACCGACAGTGAAATTCAGGCAGAAAGATAAAATATGCTATGTTACGAAGAAACATGAACAAAAAATTCTACACTATTTGGAAAATCATCAAATGTAGCACTTAACATTTTTCTAAGCGTTATTGATTTTCACGTCATTACTTCGAAAAACGAGTGGGCTTGTGTCAATATTAAGATTTGCTATGTAACGTTTTCAAGGCATTCATGACATTTCTCTCACTCTGTATAGTCAATCACCATTTACATTTTAGCGCTGTACTACCTTACGTCATGTTCCAGTGTGACTGAATGCGCGAAATCCGAGAATACATTGTTTCTCATTTAGAGGGGGACAGATATGTTTACATTCTGCCCTGAGTGTATAGCAAACTCACATCAAGACTTTCGGCACGGATTCTTTTGTTTTGGACTTATAGCCTATTTATGAGTCTGAAATTTCGCTCCCTTTAAATAAATCGATTCAATGATTCCCTTGCTTATTTCTAGTGTTGCTCAGAAAAATCAGTTACAATTTCCCCTGTAAAAATTTGTACAACAAATAATAAAAAACATTCACATACGATAAGTAAATGGTTTACCCGGAATGTGACATAAAGAACATAGTCATGTAGGTATATGAGGAAAGATATTTTCTTTAAACTAGGTGGTGCTAATTGTGGGTTCGACTACCTGGAATAAACGAAATTATTTCTTTTATTTTATTCTTGTTTTGAAGCAAATCTCATTGTTCTTTTTTCTTTATAGTGACATGAAATATAATTATTTCTAAACAACATAGACTTTTGCCAAGACTTTTGACTACTTGTTTCTAAAAAGCTGGTGTGTTACCGGTATTTCCTGATTATTTCTCCAATTTTTTGTGATTCTTGATGACATCATATGGTAATTTAATCAACCAAAAGGAATTTAGGTCGTTAAACTCTTAAAAATCACAGTATAAGTTGTCTTGACCGCTTCATCCTTGCAAGATTACACAGAGTCGGAAGATGTGTTTGCAGTTAGGTGCGACGGCACGTATAAGCCTATAGAAGAACAGAATTTTAACAGTAAAAGAACATGACCGTTTCTATACGGCCCTTTTATCAGTGATTTTGCTTTTAAGTGGTAAGGATGAAAGAGTAAATCTTGCCATATGGTATATCGTGATGAAATACCCTAAAATCTCTTAGAGCTCAAACTCGTCTGGTTTATGTTGACTACGCACTCGACCGCTATTGACTTTTGTACCGCAGCGGCTTAGCAACAAGACGTAAGTAGTCGCGAGGGTATCTCGGCAAACATTGGCAAGCTTCGCTTCATTACAAAAACTAGCAGAACCGATCTAATCACAGCCATAAGCAATCGGATTAACATATGTTGGCCATTTTCGTTTTTGCAGAGTTTCATATTTTGCCAAATGGAAAGAAGGTTGGTTTCGACTGGTTTCTAGAAAAAAGTAACTTTTTATCAACTGCCAGTTAGAAAAAAAAAAAAACCAGAGATCGTCTTCGAAGAATTTGAGGTGAAATTATAACCACTGTGTATGCACCTTATTATACTTTGAATTTAGTTCATAAATTAATTATAAGAGCGTATCAAATTAATCAACTACACTCTTAAGCTGTGAATAGCAACTTGCGGTCTCTCCTTCATTTGAATTTATAAGCTCCTCTGAATTTGTGTTGAGAAACATCTAGTAAGAGGAAACAGAGAAATTGTATATGAAAGCACAATTGAATAAGATTAATTAATTGGGCACATCTCCAACAGTGTTATAAAAGCGCATGCAACACCCAATATCACTCCATAAATTACACCTTGTGTTCGGTCACTGAGACCAGTCTAATGACCCAGATCTAGGTAAATTAAACCATTTTTGATTGCAAACCTCTCCAAACAGGAAAGCACAGTATCCATACATGCAAATCATTTCCAATGGCAACAAATTATGATTGCCAAACTTGAAGAGGCTTGGTATCGTGAACGGACGGAAGGAAACTTTTAAAAGTCAAAATCGGTTTTGCTTGTGGCGATTGACATATGTGTTCGGATCATTTTGGACAGAGAATGGCAATCTAATATTTCCAAAACATGATTAAGTTGCTGTTTTTAGGCTAAACCATGTCACTTTTGTGAGCGATCGGACTAAGAGAAAGGTAAAGGGAGCGCGATTTTTTTCTGTAACAGAAGGCGAGTCTTCTCGATTGCCCGTATCGGATCACCATTAGTATTCATCGACGCTCGATAGCAAAGCGTGCGGTCCCATCCAACCACTTTAGACGACTTATTAGTTTGCCTTGCACCCCAATGAACGACTAGAGTTCGTGGAGTGTCACTTTATTACAATTGCCCCGATAAGGGGTGCGTTGAAGTCATGGGATACGAAACCCACTTCAGACATTAAAATAGGACTCGTATAGTAAAATACCACACTACGGATGTCTTCCGGCCGACCTGCAGCCTAATGTTAAAAGCACCAGTGTTTGGTTTTCCCGCTTTGCTTGTTATGCAGTTCTTTTAATGGTCAATTACTGACCTAATAATCTAGAATGCTTTCAATTACAGATGCACTGATAACAGGCTGTACATCCTTATTTCAGTGCACATGTAGAATAGTAACAGTGAAGATAAAACAAACTGAAAAAAAACGAGTATCTCATCCTGAATACTCGATTCCATTGTGTTTGGAAAAAGATTTACAACACAGGTAATGCATCAGGAAATAAAAAAAGGGAAAAAATGGAGAACTATGTTCGAAACCTTAAAAAGTGTGATCAAACAGGGTGAATACGTGGATTAAGCTATGGTATCACCGGAGAGGACGGTACTTTTTTACCATCGGTCATAGGAATAAACGCCAGTAAAACAATTTATTACGAAATTGTAACCATTCTCGATAATAAGATCTGAACAGTGTATTCACTGGTCATAAAAAGTCTGTCACGAAAAAAAAAAACGGCTGTTCTGCGTGAAGTATATTTGTTAATTTTTTTTTGTCGTAGCTCAGTAGAAAATCTACGTAAGTATCAACCGGCGTAAATCAAACAGATAAGTTGCGATGGAAAAGCGATATTGAAATCGGGAGAAAGATTTGCTTTTATGTTTGTTGTGAAGGAATTGTTTGCTCTCAAATCATTCCCCATCTGGCGCGGTGTTACAGGGATCGTTTATCGTTCTGAGTGAGGCTTCGTTAGACGTCGTAAAGGAAGGTGGGTTTTCGTATTTGAAGAGTTTTTTACCTTATAATCTTCTACTTCATGGGGACATTATAGGCAAACGCAAATTACATCATAAGATAAGTTATGGTCGTAGAGCATAACGCAGTTAAACACAAGTTTCTTACTCCGGGGAAGTAGAGGAGAGATGCTGCAGGGAAATCTATTTAAAAATATTTAAAAGGGCAATTGAGAGTTTTGGGTGATGCTTTGCAATTTGTCTCAGATTTGAGAAAACAATCAACGTGAGTTTATAAATAACATTGCGCTTTAAATCAGGTTTGAGAAAACATGATCAAACATGTTATTTAGGAGAAGGGCTACTTCACTGAATATACACTACTGCTATGGAATTTCTGTAATTACATGGATACTAATAACTTTTGACAAAATATAATTATTATCTGCTAAAAATTTGGTTAAATGTAATAATTAAAAATCGATACAAAATCATAAGTCATTGCTCTCAAAGCATTCCGAATGGCTAGTTATAAAGCCATCTGCGATTGAAAGGACGTAACCTATTCACTTTATGTGAGCAGGGACTTTTTATTAGAGCACTTCCCTGATGTGAGAAAAACTGATTTTAAACCACTGTGATGAAAATGGGCAATGCCATTTTAAATGAAAATAACTTATGGGATGTTACCAATTAGTTTAAGGAAAACAAACGAAAAATTTATTAATATTATGATGAGGCAACAATTATTTTTGAGATATGTTCATTTCAAATTTGATAGCAGAAGACTCAGTGCATCAAATCTAACTTGTACTTTTTGAGTTTTCATTTCTTTTCATTGCTAACAGACCCCCCTTTATTTTCTTTGTGTTTTGTTTCAAATTTTTCTTTTTTTAAAAGAGCACGTACTTGTTTGACTATCATATTTCAAACCTATTGTTCACATTATATGTATTCCTAAAGTTAGTGTTTACTTGGTTAGCGGTATCACTGAATACCATGGTTTCATGTTTCTATAGTTTTTAAAGGAAATAACCAAAAGCCTGTAAAATGTAGTTAGCTCATGATATCATACACTGTAGAAACGCTTGGGTCAATTTGACCAAAAAGTGAGCCACAACTGGAAAAAAGGCCGTGGCCGGCTCGACTTGAACCAATTGGTTGGAAACTGGGCCGTTA
>WURT03000008.1:659433-673797 GCA_009936505.3 Holothuria glaberrima | reverse complement strand
AAAAGGCCGTGGCCGGCTCGACTTGAACCAATTGGTTGGAAACTGGGCCGTTAAACCTCATCTAACTAACTAACTTGACCCAAAAGTGGGTCAGGAGGGAACCGACTAAAATTATTGGGTCAAATGATGACCCAAATAAGGCTACATTTGACCCCATTTGGGTTGCAACTTGACCCAAAATATTTTAGAGTGCATACTCCAACTGTCGCATGATCTTAAATGGTAAATAGCAGCTCTACAACCAAAAAAATTATGAACACACAATTTATGGCATTTAATTAAGAAAGTGCTCTGCCTGGTAACATTGTATTACTGAGCTTTCATTTCTTTACAGATGTTTCTTTAAATAAAAGTTTAGTATTTAAAGTAGAAGATGTTTTAGTTAACTACATTGAATGTTGAAAAACATGCTCTGTTCAATTGTTCAGTTTCGCACCTTTGGGGAAATTTTCATTTCTGGTAGCTCTCAAATAAAGGCGTATTTTGTAGTAGTCCTTTTTGGTAATTAAAAACCAGTGGAGGTGGCGCAGCCGACTAATATCTGCCGAAGAATATTAAACGCTGTTGGCTATTGTTAATAACACTTCTGTTTCTTTCAGTTCGTCACCTCATGCTTCAACGTAATCTATCTTTGTAAAAGCTTAAGAATAAGATTCTAAACCAGGTTTGACGTACCTGTGATGTTACGTAATTTGACGAAGATAAACCGTTTAATATATCAGCGTTCAGTATACAGAATGTTTTAAAGATAGAAAGGAAAAATGATTTATTCATAATTTCTATGACAGTTATATATTTTATGAAAATATTAATTGCTTACTAAATGTTTAATCAATTTTTTGATACAATCATTTTTTGTGGTATGCGGTAAATTGAAATAGAAAAGATCCCATTTAAACATGAGATTATTAGAAAAAGATAGACTCTCCTTAAGAGTTTACAATGAAACGTTAAAGAAAATATGAGTTTCTCCAATATTTTTAAAAATATGTTTAACTTTAAATCGCGCTTAGCACATATATCATCGTTACAATAAATATGACTTTCCAATCACTCGAGAGGAAAACTTTTTTTTCCTTGTTGGCTTTCCTTGAATGGGGTCAATTTGACCTACATCCGAGACTGGAAAAATCACAAGAGAACATAGTCCATAACGAATATCTCTGAATCCCATATCATATTCAATAAAAAGGGGGAATAGCCTTAGTGACTTAATTATATCTTACGGTAAAAATAATTGTAAAACATTGAAAATAGTGTTTTCAAAATGCAAGGCATTGATACTAGAACAACTCAACCATTCCATGCACCTGCTAACGTAAACACTTTACTTATCCAAACAGTTTAACCTAAATTTGGTCGTTTTACAAATGGGCAATATTTTCTGCTTGGCTAACTCTATGAATCGTAGATCGCGACAGGCGAAGACAAAGGAATGTGCACCCTGAAGAAAAGTATGCGCGCTAAGCTCTTTTTCGACGTTCAAAACCTTCACACTTGGGTTGCTTCGATGGGCGCTCTCCGTTCTACGGACGGTCGCCGCCAAACTCTTCGCCATATGGCGAGGCTAGCAACGGTGCGAAAGTTAAAACTTCTGTCATTAGTCGAGGGAGGATAAGTTTTCGTCGGGGAGAATTTCAACGTACACTCGTAAACCACAGTAAATGGCGCACCAGGCTCTGTGTTGCAAGGGCGACAGTCGTCGGGGAAGAAATATGAGAGTGGAAGAATTTCATCGCCCGAGGATTATTTTGGAAAAATGATAAATTAGTTATTCATGAGAGATATTCATAGATGTCCATCAGTATCTGGAGAACGCCTTGTTTTTAAGAGGGACAGATGTACCGGTAATTTTAGAGCTAGAAAAAATCACGGAATCCTTCTTTTTCAAAAGATGTAAAAGACCGAGCTGCTTTTAAACGTTTCAAGGAAATCGGAGAGGTATTATGCTACATTTTTGAAAAAGTACCAATGGCAGTTGTGGAAATGAGAAGGTAGTTGTTCATTTACAAGATAAACGACACAGAGTTATTAAAATTTAAAAGGCGTAAAGAAGCTATGCCCTGTGTCGTAATGACTAAAATTTTAAGAAAGTTCCTTGTGCACCTTGTGCATAAAACTTTTTCCGACCAAATTCACTAATTTAAAAATGATAAATTACAAGTGTAGCTAGGAAATAAACGACAAGTATTGGTGAAGAATAGAGCTGGAAAGAAATACTGAATATGCACGAAGAATGCAGAATCTGTCAGGGTTACAGAATATTCCTGCATGGCTAAAAAATCAAATTAAAGAAGTAGGATAACTTTGAGTAAGACGAATGTGGCTTTGTTGTAAAAGCTGTTGTAAATTTGTAATTTTAAGTATTTTTCAGTTTTTGAAGTGGATAAAAAAGGATAATTTAATTACGAGAATAAGGGATGATAAAACTGGCTTTCTTTCAATTTGGACTAAAGGTATCAAAATACGCGTGAAAGTGCAACACAACCGGTCAAAATTTCTTTCTAATAGAGAAAAGGTCACAATTGTAAGGTAGTGATCTTTTTATGGGGACGAGCTCACAATCATTGCCAACAAAGTTGAAAGCAATAGATACTATATTCAAAATAGTACTTTAGACTACTGTGATTTTTATGTTTACTTTGAATCCTGTAAAAGGCTGTATCTTTTAACTTCAGATCTTGAAAAAAAAAATCCCTCCAAAATGCAGATTTTAAAAAGAGAGACAATTTCAAACCTTTCCAGTATTCATGGGTAATTGACGTTTTTATAATGAGTGCATCATTTTTCGTTTCAAGAGAGCTAAAACGTAAATAAGTTCCCGTCTCTGTTTTAAGGTAAGGTAGTTAGGCTCTATGTTGGGAAGTAGATATTACATTGGTAAGTGACTCGAAGAAGTGAAGTCAGGTCCAAAACCAAGTTATGTAATGTAATAAAAACTTATAAAACTCATTATCGTTTCCTTAGGTCCTTTTCTGACCGTACTAGGCTCCATGTTCCGAAAACACATAGAAGAAGCAGTGATTCTGCCTTTAGCGTAGCAGGCCCACGTCTTTGGAATTCCCTCCCACGATCAATAAGAGAAGCCCCCGCTCTAGTAGTGTTTAAGAATCGTTTAAAAACCTATTTTTTGATTAGTATGGTTTTCTTCTCTCTTTTAATTTATGCTTTTTTGTGCTTGTATTGCGCTTAGATCTGTGAATAAGCGCATTATAACTATTATATGTATGTATGTGTGTATGTACTTAAAAGCCACTGTAAATGCGAGCACACACCTAATGAGATTTACACAATTTCATCGAGAAGTGTGTCTTAAAAAGCCTCCAGGCTAGAGCCAAGTTACGTAAGCAATAAAAATCACTGTAAGAGCGAGCACACACCTAATGAGGTGTGTGCTCGAGAAGTATGTCTTAAAAAGCCTGGAGTGCCCTATTATCCTATGTTTAAATTTCATGAAAATATTCTCCATAGATGACGATGAGGGAAATTTCCATACAGTTTTCAAAATATCCATAAAAATAGTCCACTGCTTGAAATATGTTAATTAATGGAGCAATTTTAGTCTGCGTCATGATTGACAGTAATAACTTTCTTCAATTCATTTCACGATTAATTCGTTTTTTCTCCCGCTGACTTCTCCTCAAATAAACAATTTACAACAAGGATCAAAGCGCATGTGTACATTACTCCTTGAATATTCTTCATCAGTTAGCGTTTAACCGTAATTAAAGGCTGATGTCATTTTTTAATTCAAAATAATTTCATATAAGATTTTTTCCCTCTGAGTTTCTTATAAGATAGCCTATGTGGACCGTTTCTTCCTCCCGGTTACTTAATTGCGCGCCAGCCCACCCTCGATGAAGCTCGAACGTCGAGTCTTGCTGAGATTTCTCTGACTCTAGAATGCTGATGTGTGTTCAATTGAGATAATTTAGACGCTCCTTTCAGATTATCGGCTGATCGAAGAACACGTCAATCAGTCATAAGCATCAGAGACATCTAGGCTAGAAATATGACCGACCAAATTTGTAACCAATATCACACCAAAGGTGACAGAACGCGTAGATTGGTAAACACAGCCCAGGAAACCCCTACATAAGCGTTGTTTTTTACCCAACTGTAGACGAGCGGAGATGCAATATCGCACACGCGCAAATTTGGTGGGAAAATTCTTCCTAAAAAGGCCAATTAATGACTTTTCTTGCTTTCAATGCAAAGAAAAGGGAGAAGAAAGCGGAAATTAGGGATCGGGAAAGAATAAATAAGTTGTCCATTTAGAAAGGCTAGGAAAGGAAATTAGAGACAGTAAGTGGGAAGAAGAGAGAGAGAGGAGAAAGGGATGAAATTAGGTGGAGACAGTGAACATGTTCTATACCTGGCTACCCTCGTGAAGAAAATAATGGTTTAATGCAATATATGGCAAGGCAGATTCAGAAGTGCTGTGTCAATACATGTTGAAGATGCTATAAATTGAGCGATTTGCTGTCCTTTTCTTTTAATTTTCCTTACAATTTAATTGGAAATTTTTGCGTTTTAGCTTATTAGATCTAAAGGACAGGAATAAAATCTGTTAAGATGTCTATTAATCTGAGAAACACCATAACAGAGAATTTAATAACAGAAGGCGTAACATAATTGGATAAGATTGCAGTATGTGTTTGACGCAGTCTGATATTAAATTTATATTTCAAATTCAATGACCACAACCCTGCTGGAAGCACATTTTTGTATTCTAGTGTGGTTAAAAAGAACCTTTTCTTTTACTTTTTCACTATTAATTAAATATTCATCGGAAGCCGAATTTTGGAAATATTATGTAAAAACTATTTTTAAACTTACGACAATTAATCCTATCAGTTTCCTTTAAGCAACAGCAACTTTTAATCGACCTTTTTCATTTATGAAAGGTCACAGAATCTAGAACTGGCAATCCAAAACAGTTTTAAGTTTTAATACTAAAAGGGCATTAAATGGAAATAATCCCAACACCAATGACAATAAAAACCTGAACAACTAAAATGGCACTGAATAAAAAATCCAATACCAGTTGTAATGGAAATAAAAAATATTTAAATATTTTCATTTGGTCGATTGATTCTCAGACAACTGATAAAACTTCTAGCAAACGGCATTACTAGTTTATAATTAGTATGGTAAAAGTACAGTTATACTGATGAAAAAACAAAAGGACAGACATTTTGGCATAAGCAATGTTCCAGTTAGTTGGACTGTTGGAAGATTTGAAGCATAATATAGGTTCATAAAAGATGGGTCATTTATTTCAAAAAATATGAGGAAACTTGATGATTTATGTTTAAGATCGTAACGAACTTTACCTATTATTTCTGACTTATATCGGTGATGCATCTAATTTAATTGCTTTACTTAATGGTACAAATCGATAGTGATTTTTGATATGGTTGATGTGGCCCAGATGGGCGTAAGCAAAACAGAGAAAAGTTCTAGAACCTTCATTTTCAGTCGAGTTATATTTCTTTGTGACCGAGAAAAACGTTAGCGATGATAAGTCATCTTCAATAAAACTGTTATTTTGTATCTAAAATATTGGGATTTTATTTATATTCAAGACTAGTCTAAGTAGGTGACTTCTAAGGTGAGTTTGAGGTTCTCATCTTAGGTGTATTTTGGTGTTTTAGTTTTAAAGGGATATATATATATATATACATATATGCAAAAAGCTTTCAAATTTTATAACCAATATTTATGAAAACAATATCATAGGTAATTCAAAATGGTGCAGCCTGCCAGCTTTCTTTCATGAAATTGTGTTTCAGCGGAAGAAATTCAGTGATTTGTTGCTCAAGAGTAATTTGTTGGCCCAAACTTTCAAAATTTCGAATGATGCAACATTCGTAACTCTTGTAATGCATAATGTTTTGAGGAGAGAAAGCTGCTGCTGCTTGAGTTTATTGGTAAAACTGAGCGGTTAAATAATGATCATAGCTATTTTCTCTGTATGCCATGTTGGTGCATTTTAAACGCAATATTATGTTCCCTTTTATCAAATGTGGAGCTAACAATGAATATTCAAGTCAATTGAATTCAAAGTCCATACACCCATTGTTCTTGTTGCTTCATTTTTATCGTTTCCTCTTTTCATTAAATAATTATCATACACCTTGATGGTGAAACAGATTTCTTAGTTTTATTAAAATTTTTTGTAACTTAACTTTATGTAAGATCAAACTAATATACGCAGAAATTCAGAATTAACGACAAAATAAACAGTTGGGGTGTAAGCAAAGCTTTACATCGCGTTTCCTATTTGTGGGCACTCTGTGTAGTTATTTATTTGAAGCTGGGAGAGAAAATGCTAGCCTTGATTATAAAAGTGTATAATGAGCATAAATAAAAAAACATTAATAAAAATTTGAAATGTTTTTTTTTTGGGGGGGGGGGGATATTACGTTTTTTTTATACTCTCATGTGTTTGGCACATTCCTTCACACAAATTCCTTTCACAGTAAAAACTATCAATTGCCGGAATCACTTGTTTACAGAATCACTGACTCTGTACAGTCCCACAAACCAAACCACAATAGACAGAGTGGTTTGGGTACTATTTTGAGGCTAATGTTTGTGAATGTGGGTGTGAAAGTTGAACATTGTATTGTCTCTCTTCATTGTTAAAAACAGTTTAAGATCGATCGATCCATCAATAAAACTTCTATTGTGTTTAAGGCGCGATAACAAATAAAACCTACCGAAACTTTTATCAGACTCTGAGAACACATTTTCACTCTACAAAACTCTTCAAAAAAAAAAACTAAGGGAGAAAACATACTCAGGTTTTCCTTTTATTTGGCAATTAAAGTCTAACTTATTGAAAGTAAAAGACATCAATGACACAGTTTGAATGTTGAGATCAAAGCCTATGACTTTTTTATATTCTGAAGAATGTATATTTTTGTTAATGAAACGTGTATAGATTCGTTTTCAAAGGTTATGTTTATTTTGTTCATTAATAGTTAATTAGTAACAGGCTAACAAAGGGTTAATTGCTTTTATTCCAAGTATTTAGTTGAATTGTATCGGTTTCAATATTTCTACAAAAGGATACTTCCGCGTACAGGTCATGATTCCATATTCAACAAAAATGAAGAAAACAACTGATTTAGTATTAATATATAGCTATTGTGACCTCAGATTATAATTATGATTTTTTACCGGTTTTGCAATTACAAATGTTTCTATTTTGACTAATACCTCTTCCAAAATTCATTGTTAAGAATTTTAGATTTATTCAATTGTTTACATTTATCTTATAACTTTGTGTCTTCCTTTCCTCTTGAAAATGTGTATAGAAACTAGAGTAACAATGGAATATTTCCAGATATTGTTAATGAAAGATATTGAGCATATAAAATGGATATCAGATTTTACTTGGTCATCAAAAATATCAGCTACCGATGTAACATTATTAGAAACAAAAGATGAAAAGTATATAACTTACATAAAAGTTCAGATTTAAAGTCAATCGAAACGTGTTTCTTAAAAGATTTCTAAATCATTTCAGTTGTGGCTATGGTGATCGTACAGTAACCACATGCATTGACCTTGACAAAAAAGCAAAATTGATCTCTTTTCATGCTTATCGAGAATGTTTATTTTTCGGTAGAGAACTTAGGTGTGTACTTAGGAATGCAACCTAAAACACAATTTACTATTATCCTTTTTATAATGACCAATAAATAAATCTTATATCATTTCACTGAAACTAAGTCCAATAGATTTAACAGAACCCCTTTAACTCGACTTCTTTTTGCTTTAAAAATAATCTTTTTGACAAACACACGGGTTTTTGTTTTAAATAATAAGACTCGTTCAAATCAGGAAGTTGTTTTAATCAACTAGTTTTAAGTAATGTGGAACTACTTGCAAGTTCTTCTATTCCAGATGAACAACGCTCCGTATCTTGCATTTTAAATTTTATTCTTAATTATCAGTATATTTTAATCGTACTTTTACGGTAATTATTTCAATGCTTTCTGTCATCATTAACGACGCTTTTATTTCATGCATGAATGCTCCAACTGTTTTCTTTCTTCTCGTGATTCTTAAAAGAAATAAATAAAGAAAGAAGACCAATAATGGCAGAACCACCATCACTGATCTATGCTTCTTCATTTAACAAATTCAGGTTTTGCTGATCAGCTAACATCAATCACTTGCTTCCAGTGACAGACAACTCAAAATGTATAATTGATTACAACCTTCGACTACGAACTGTTCATTCTACTTATACCAATTCAGATCGGCTAAGGCGGACAATTGTAGCAAATTTAAACAACTTTGCACAGATAACTTATCTTAGAGTAACGAATTCTTTTTGATGGAGAGTACTATCACTTTATGAATAATACAGTTTTTTAATCGTGAATGGAATTAACAAATTTTGGCCTTTAAACTTAATCTCTTCTAGTCTTAGTTTCGGCTTTGAACAATCAAATGTCTCATTGTGTGATTACTGATGTCACGTTTATCTAGGTAGATTTAGTGTAGTATTGGGTTGAGTAGAACTCAAATGAAGAGTTTTCAGAGACGGGCTGAAAATGTTAACGAAATTACGGTTACCGTGCCAATATTTCACATGAAATTATTCAAAAACAAAGCTTTTTACACAATAATAGAACAAAAACAGATTTAATCATGCACGTCAAGATCATGGCTTATGTTTTCAAAATATGCAGAAGGAAATTAATGTTATGAAGAAGGTCTCCGGAGATAAAATCTATTATTTTCAACGAACTGTTATCGTACATATGAGCCATCTTTGCTTTGAAATATTCTCATTTTTTTGTCTGCCAAGGTTAACAGCCCAAGATAAGATCATTAATTTTTGTAAAAAGGGAACCACACATCTTTTCATTTCAGATTGTATTAAATGTCATTGATGTGAAACAAAAGTATCATAGAATGCCGTACATTAAAACTTACTTAACCGTAAAACAGTGGAAAAGACATAAATCTCCAAATTTTTGTAAAATAAATCAGTCAAAGGAGCGGTTTTTCATCATATGATGCATTAGTTTAATTGAGGTTTAATAATTGATCCCTAATTTGGCTAATCGGCGTAGTTTTGTCCTGTAAATTTATTCCAAGCATGAGGTTTTTTTATTGTTGCCAAAAATCAAGTATTTGGTTCTACATGAATAATTTATTTGGACATTTACAACCCGCTTTGGGCTATATTAGACAACATGTGTAAAATACATCATCTAATATTTCTTCTGTACAGGTAATGGATAACTACGGCTTGTACTAGATACGTGCAAACACAGTATTTACTTTGTATGACATCATCAGAACACAGGTAGACTCTTCAAAACACAGACTTAACATGGAGGAATATATGTTCGTTGGTTCAGTTTTACGTCATATAAAAGTAAGCTTGGCACCATGACGAATATTACGTCAATATTACGTAACTGTAGGAATGAAGTCTATTATGACATTTTTTCCTAAACTAGAAAGTTTTTTTTTTTTAACTCATGAGACTAGCACCTGCAGTGGTCATATATCAAGGCTCTTATGCCTTAGATACTTGACAGTTTCGGCACATCGAGGTTTTGGTGTTTTAACGAAACACAAGATGTAAATTTCTGACATTATTTTATGATAAGTGGATGTCAGCTATTCAATTAAAGTGATTTTATTTGTTCTAAACCACTTTAAAATGAATACTCTATACAAGCCCACAAAAAGTTACAGTAATACATTTTTTTGTGTTATTTTTTTTTGGGGGGGGGCTACTTTTACCTTATGAAACTCTGCCACTGCATCAATGCTTTGAAGCAAAACAAAACATGCAATGTTCCAAAATATTCACAAAGAGACGTGTGGCGTTTTTAACTTTCCAACTTACAAAAGTTTCGTAATGCAGTACGTTTAAATACTACACATGAATTTGTAAAACAAAAAAAATATTCATTTTTCAAATTTGTGATTGGAATCTAATCTAATTTACGAAATTTGAGAGACTTAATTTTTAATGGTCGAATGATCATACCAGGGTGCACCTCCCTAATCAAACCGATAATACACCTCACTATAAGTCAACACTTGTAAAAGGTCGTTGCTAGTCTTACGCCTTAACGTCAAGTGGACTGCTCAATGGTCTGTATAGGACGAAAGTATTTGTAGGCCTTGTATATGTATACAAATCCTTATAGTTGTAGAGGAATCAATTGAGAAGCAATTGATTCTTCCTCTGAATCCTTCTCAAAGTTCAACTATGTCCTCTTCAAAGTTCTCCTCCAATCTGAAGGAGCTACTTAAGCAACTCCTAGTTATCTCGCCGTCTTGTATCGTGCCATCTCCCTCCTATCGTCAATGTATGCAATCTCTCTAAAGAGTTCGGCCTTTTCGCTGATCTCCTCTACGCAATGGCCATTGTCACTACAAGGCTTGTAAAATGGAATTCATCCACAACGTGCACATCAAGTCAAATAGTGTAAAAATATATAAAAAATACATAAGGAAGGAGCCATCAGGAGTAAAAAAACTAAAAGAAGTGTAAGGCTGTAGGAATCATTGAGTAGGTAAAAGTGTTGCCTGTATACCGACCTGTCTTTTTACGATAATTGGCGTAAAGAGTAGTCTTTGAATAGTACTAAGTGCAATGTTCAACCAGAAGAAAGACAAAAAGTGATGTTATATTTTGTGTATTCATGAAATCGGGCGTAAATCGTCCAGTCATCCGTCTAGTACTCATTGATGGCTTGTATCGACGAAACGCGATTTCGTCGACGCGGGAGCCCTCGAGCTTACCAGCCAAATAATCGCTCCGATAGCACGCGGGCGTGACTAATTATCGCCTGTCGTACGACACATGTTTAAATCGACGTCTCAGTTAACTTCGGCGCTTTGCGCTTTCATGTCGAGCTTTAAATTAACACATCTTCCGTTATTTGTTTGTTGAATAAAAAAACTTTGATCCGTGTTGCTGTCGTTTTACTATGTTTGATAGTTCTTTATCATAAATACATTAGGACCGTTTTGACGAGGTGATCAAAATCTTCCGTCCGACAGACCGGCAGAGTTAAAACACAAAACGGCATTAGAAATTTATCAATATGGTCCTTTTGTAAGGAAAAAAAGTGATGATATTCGATTTGGCGACAACTTAAATTCCCTGCGGAAAAATTACAATACGCATCATTTAACCCCTCATAAGATTTGTCCGGTCAAAGGGAACTAAATGCGATCAATAGCTATGAATGTTGATTTTAATGGAAACCAGTGCATTTTCTTTGCTTAGATTCGGTTGGTTAACTAAACTTAGCGTTAATGTAGGATTCAGTGGTAAGAAGGTTAGGTCAGATATTATGTTATTTGTCATATTTGGAAGGAAAGACTTTGTAAGATGTTGAAATATTTATTTTTGTGATTTTTTCTCAAGTATTTATACACTAGGGAAATAAAATTGTACGTATACTTTTCTTTGGATGCAGTTGAAACCGGATGAACAAATATTTCTTCTGGTTATTAGAAAAAAACTCGTTTTACGAAATTTAACTAGGTACAAACAGACCCGTAAAAAGTAATACAAATGTTAATAAAAAATGATATAACGGAACAAAATTCCGAGTTTAAATCAATGAAATACCTGTGGCAAAATGTTGTTTCAGTATATATGACATTAAATCGTCTGAAATTATGCAAATTAAAGGAGATGTATTACAATGATCAAATCTTACAACGTCAATGCATAACTTTTCTAGAACATGACCTTACAAAACACAGCGATTATTTACTTTTTAAATCCTGTCAAAATTAAATTCGAGAACATCAACTTGTCACCAGGCATCAATGGTCGGAGGATACGTTGACTCTGCAAGTACACCAGTGATGCGTTTAATATTGCTCCTCTATTTATCCTCTGGGTAAGTCACCGGTACAAGAGGAAGCAAATTAGACACAGCAAATTTGGAAAGATCAAATAGAACGATCGCCGGCGGCTAAACTTTCCTTATAGTGCACGTACTTACTAAAATGCTCAGTTAAATAAGAAAGCGACAAAATTGCTTCCCGTTTTCCGGCCTTTCCTAATAACAACTTACGACGTTTTAGAAAAGGCCTTTGATTGATCGATATTTTTGTGCTTTTTTTTCTTCGCAGAGAGCTCGTCGTTGTAAGCTTTGAGAAAAAAGTCATAAAGTTTGTGACGAAAGGTACTCAAGAAGGTGACAATCAAAGGCAAACGAAATGTACTCGAGTAGAATCTCATATTTCCCGCCTTCATTTGTTCTCCCTAGATTTCTCCTTTTGAAGCAATCTCGTCAGAACAAAATAAGAAGTGGTTTGCTTCATTTGAAAAGAAATGTAAAGCAGAGGAAAAGGGTGAATCTGCAATTCAAAGAAGGGTTGCACAGCCATGTTTGAAAGTGGAGTGTGAAGTAGGGATTAATGCATACCGAATGACGCATACAGATTAAGATTCTGCAACATGTAACAAGCAAAATTTGGAGGCATGGTCCCGTCTCGACCTGCTCTGGAACCCACATTTCGACTGTTGAAAAATCAGATATTTCGCTCAAGCGTGAGTCACTAAGCAACAAAAATCGATACGCAATTATTGACGACGTTTTTTAAAAATAGAGGGAAAAATATCTCGTTGGATGTTATTTGAATGCAGTTACCGCACACACGATCGAGTACAATTACACACATGATGTATTTTATCACTGGAGAATAAATTTGCATCATGGATGCATGTTAAGAGATGTATTCTCCATCGCTATCAACATCTCATGTATAAAAATTTCGTGGCAAGGAAAAAAAGATTCCTCGTGGCAATTGCTAAAGGTTACAATTGTTTCGGGTTTCCATTATTAACAAATGCTGATCTATGGATTTACTTGTCCGAAAGCTATTGCACTAAACAATAGTATATTTTCGTTGCATATTGTATTTGTTAAATTATAGACCTTTGTTTCTTTGTTAAAGATAATCGTACAGAACATTTATCGTTTTTACCAGAAATGGCAAGTTTCTTGTCACATGTTAATGGATGCATTTATGCAAGCACCCTGAATATAGGGTAGAATGTTTTCTTCTCGAGCAAGTTGAAACCAATAACGCTTTAAATCCTTACTATTATGGATAAAATATTATTTCCATACCTTTCTTTTTAACGAAAAGCTCTCAGACAACACGACCTATATGACTTGTTTTTCCGTGTGTGCATTCGTTGGCAATCTCGGCGTTTAATCACTCGCAATATGTGATGAATACATTGTTAAAAAAGATACTTTCAGTAGACGGTTGCACTCTGCAAACTGGAGAGCTCCTTTCACGAAACAAATGCGGCATAAAATAGAGCCCTCTTACTATGCGGTGGAAAAGTGACATAGGAAGTCATGCATACGCATTGTAAGGACCTTGAGCAGAATCTTGCATAATCAGGGGAAAAGCAAGGGTTTAAGCGCCTTCTTCTTAATTCTTTGAGCATTTTGCTAAAACCAAGAGAATAAAAATGTAGTTGACAAGCAAGAGGTCAATTTTCAAAGTCATATGATCACGTTTTTTTTCAAATAGTGTTTCACTTTCAAGGATGAATAGGTCTAGGTTTGGTTGTAGTTCACATGATTTTTGACAAAAAATGCCACCTATTGTCGTCAATATAAATGTACTACAAAAGTTCCATATTGTTCTCTTACTACCTCTGCCGGTTTTAAGATGAGTAAATTTGATGAAGTTAGATGATATTTTAGTATACAAACTGACAAACAGTAACTATGAACCCTTGACACATATTCTTATTAACGATGTTAAAACATTCACATGTTAATTTACAATTCAAATATACAGTCTTCCAATTATATGTAAACTTAAAAGAAATGTGAATCCCCGAAATAAGAGTTTTAAATGACAAGTTCATCCATTAATTGATTGATTGATTGATTGATTGATTGATTTATTTATTTTTTCATTCATCAATCAATCCATTCATCCATTCAGTCATTCATTCGTTCGTTAGTTCATTGGTTTGTAAATCTGTATTTTACACCAACTTGGCGCCTTAAGTTACAGTGTCTGATAAAACATGAAACAATAATAACCTCTTCGCGGTTTACGAACTGGACCATCTATTTTGTCTTATACTAGATGGTGTTTTAGAATCAACTTGTATTGGTTTATTCTTTGTTTGTATTATTTATTTGTAGTAGAATGCACAAAAGCTATAGAGTTCCCGTTTAATGATGAAATGCAAAGAATAAAACATAAGAAATAGTCATTTCGCAGTAACTTGAATAACATTTTTTAGAAAATGCTAGCCCCACATTTTAAATTGTGTCTGTCTTTACAATTCGATTGAATGGCTCAGTATAAAAACTATGT
>WURT03000008.1:647492-659333 GCA_009936505.3 Holothuria glaberrima | reverse complement strand
TAGAAAATGCTAGCCCCACATTTTAAATTGTGTCTGTCTTTACAATTCGATTGAATGGCTCAGTATAAAAACTATGTTTGCGATGTTTGGGGTGGTGAGGTTTTACAAGAGCACTTGTCAATGGAATAAATTTTCACTTTTAAGTACCTACATTTTGCTTAAATTTAAACAGGGAGTTGCAACAGACCTGCCTGATTTAAACCATGAAAAAATCTTTGGATCCTTTCATGGATGGTATTTACATACATGTACTGCACAAAAGCGAGATTTTGATTTGCTCTCTTATATTATCTAAACAGACTTTGAATTGCTATTTCTGGTAGATGTCCGTGTATTGAAGTAATGGATTTTTTACCAGTCATTAGAAAAAGATTGGGTAATTTTTAAATTGGTACAGGCAACGTTACTCATATCACAAGCCTTCTTTGGAACCAGGAAAAGTGATGGAATAAGCCAGTTAAGAGTTTCTACTGCGCATGTGCTGCATCTTCAGGTCATAGGTGATAGAGGTATAGAACTCAATCATAATGTACACACTGTGCGTCTGCATATGTTCACACATCAAGAGACCAGAATTCTCTCTTGAACTCTGATACTGTTCACCCATTTAGAGACCAGAATTCCCTCATGACCTCTGACCTGTAATACGCAACTGTGCCTCTGAACTGGCTCATTTGACAAAAGCCGTTTACAAAACTACTTTTTCATCACAAAGTGCATGACAAAATGTATCTAATATCTAATATATCATATCACTGTGAAATAAACAAAGAAAATTTTCTAGATTCACTGTAAGCAACCGAAACGGCGTCTTTAAATTGCCAAACGATTATTTAGGGGTAAGTGTCATAGTCGAGTGGATTTTGAATGTGGTACGATTCGTTGACCCTGACAAAGATGATTAATTGTACGTTTTAGAAGAAAAAACAATACAAAGCTGTACAATTAGTGGTACAAACCAAAACCGTATCCGAGAGGCTGCAGGCCATTTATATTTGATAATAAGAACAATGCCGCAATGTGTTTAACACTCTCTCCGCTATTATAGTCTACACACGTAGAAGCTCAATCCTGCCTAATTGGCAGAATAAAACTTATCAATCTGGGACTTGACACACTTGAGCGATTTCATTGAAATCAATAATATTTTAAGTTTATTTTCGAAACGAAACTCCTTAGTGATGGGGGCTCAAGTTGTTTCAAAAACTTTAAATGAAGCAAAATTGAAAACATTTTTCTTTCATGTGAAAAGGGGTGAATGGTACTAACATCTTCCTCCTTTCACTTCAGTCCTGCTCAATATGGTTGAACTTTTAAAAGTACTTAAAATCACCAGCAACATAGACGACCACTTTCGATTGTTATTGATATAAATTGTACTATGTTATTAAGAGGTTATGACTGGTGACTTTTGGTGTCACGTGACCTCACGCTAGCTTAAATAGGCCTATTTGAATTTTATTTCTATATAATTTAGAATCTAAAGATGTTTACACAAAGAATCATTTCTCAGATTATAAAATTTTAAGCATTTATCTCTCTCTCCTCCCTAAAAAGAAATAAAGTGATGTAAAATTATATCTTCCAATATTTACGATCAGTATATGAGAAACTTAAATGAGAACCATAACACATTATTCAAATTACTGGTCATAAAACTAAGAGAAAGCTAAAAGATGGATTTCATTGCAATTCACTGGATGAGTTTTAAAGTAGTTCCTCAAAAAGTTGATTATCTGACACTTTACTGTTACATGTGGTTATACCAATTAAATGTTTCATTGTTATGAGACAATTGAACGATTTGTTGCAAATTAAAACCTGGAGTGTATTTCTCATTACAATTGAAATAATTGATACAAAAATTGGTGAAGATATCCTTAAACAAACAATTAAACGGTTATGAGTCATTATAAAAAGTTAAAAATTAACTTTTTTCAGGTTTTTAAATGAAGTTTTGAAGCACTGATAGTAACCTTAAACCATTCAGTTGTTCATTCAAGCAATGCAAAAGAGCACTTTACCTTTGTCTTACTTACCAATTTTGGCAACTGGAATCCAGACCAATCAATCCATCGTAAAAATACATAAGTTGAAAAGTATCAACTACTTTAAATGATGAGTAGGTCCCACGTAAAAAAATGAGTATCTAAAGTTTCTAAGTATATAAAAAAAATCTACGCTTTTCTTTCTTTATTTTAAAGTTGGCAACAGTTGTGGTCATTTTTCAAAAGTCATCAAAGATTTTCTTCATCGAATTTGATATATTGGGATTACTATTATACTGTAAAGCGATCATAGACAAGTTTAAAACTCGCTAGTGTGACCATAATTTACCGCAAAAATTGACAAAGTTGGTAAGTCTTGTTATTCGTCATTCTGAATCATCTGCAGCCATTTATAGACAACCATTTCTATGTTTTGCAGTCAGAATGTGAGGAACAATAACCAGTCGGGAGATGCCCCCTTCTGGGGGAATCTAGTCTCCTCCGATGGGAAGAGAATTGGTCATGGGTGCCGTAATTTTGCCTAAATTACCCACAATTCCACGCGTTTTGTACATTTTCAGTGGCGAATTGTTTTTTAAATCACCTTGCAAAGATGATTGGTCTAATATAATGGAATTAAATGCATATTTGGTAGGTTATTGACATATCTGCAGAAAAACACACGTTCTTGAGTCCTCTTCTTTTTTGCAAAACTTTGTTATATTGAGGTAGAAAGTATATATACTGTGTTGTATAAATGTTCTCCTAGTCGGAACTTGGAGTCGGGTTTTCTCCCAAAAAGCAGAATCTCACGGACTGATGATAGCTTGTCAATGAAACTACATTCTCGTTGGTTAAAATTTTTATGCTATATGTATAATGAAAATATTTTATTCCCATGTTAATTCCAGATAAGGGAAAATAGATTGTATTTCGGACGACTCACTCTTTTTTATATAGAACAAAGCTTAACTTATCCCATTGTTATGGTACGTTTCTCTTATTTTTGAACCGTTTAAAAACTTTGCAAGGGACTGCTTCGAACAGCTATGATTAAAGATTAGATTAGATGAAGCTTAGTCTAAACACTTTCTGATAATACTTTAACTTTTACTTGTCAATTTATACAGTTTCACAAACATCAACAAACAGTGCACTGGTATAGGCCTAAAGATTATATCAGGGAGTTGTCCAAATAACAACTCCCTGATTATATACAGGTTAAGTGGATTAAGGGCGTTTCAATAGATAGGCAGTATAACGTATGTCATCTTGAATGTGCAATTTTCATGAAGAAGTTAACTGTTGGTTTAACTCTTTGAGTAAAGAGAACAGCATGATGATACATTTAAGTGTATTTTGTTCTTTATTCATTTCTGGTGCAAAACGTATTATTTGTTGCTTTTAATGGCCAGCAAATCTTTCACTTGCCTTTATTCCTTGATAAATTAAATTTATTTCATTTCCTTCCCAAATTTAAGTCATATGTCCAAATTGGACGGAATACGGTATTTTAGATTCATTTTCATAATGTTTTAATTTATGCGGCATTTGCGGTGATTGCTTCAAAGTATCACTTTCAATACACATTTAACTTGTAAATAAAAACATACGTCTATTGGCTATATCTTTCAAGGCCTTGAGCATTTTGAACCAGTCCATGGGTCGCCATTGTGGCTGGAATTCTGTAAATTATTTACTGATCTAAAGAGTTTTTGAAAATTAATGAAAGCTGATGAATACAAATTTGGTTAATGTTTTATCATTTTATACCATCTTTGTTTTGCTAGCCACTTCAACAGATAAACTATTAAAAATAAACACTCGAGTTATCCCACAAATAAAAAGTTCTTTTCACTCTATTACTCTGGAAACAAAACTTAAACTTGTTTTATGGGGCAATGTTGACAGTTGCACTTTTAGTGAAGTATTGTGTACACTCCACCGTTTTTAGGGAAATAAACAATCCGCCCAATGATACGTTGAAACGTCAGCTATATGTTGCAAATTTTCTCTTACTTTCCTTCCCTTGGAAGATTTTCTCAAAAGGTTTTTACGACGTAAATATTGCAAAACAAAAGTTAAAGCAAATGAGATATTTTAATGCATTTAACAATTCGAAAAAAAAAAACACTTTAAAAAAGGCCCCTTAAAACAGCCTTTAACCTCTCTAAAGTGGTCTCTTCTTTTAAGTATAATCCTTTTTTTTTCAATGCAAGTTTCCACGGAACCCCATAAAATGTTATTTACCTCTCCGCCCTGATATTATTGCACTTGACTTTATCATTATAACATAGCCCCATTATTGACTCCACATATCAGTGTGATATGTAGAGCATACCGGTATGATAAAATTAAAAAATATTGGCATTGCTAATTTGCGCAACTCAAATCTGCTTTTCCTGTTTCGTTAAATTATTCTCAAAGCGAAGACAGACGGTTTACTAATTCTTCATCTCAGCTGAATATTCAATTCGCTGAACTAATATCACTAATCCGTGCGTAAATAACTGTAGCTTGCCATGATATCTACAAAGCTATCATTTAATTTTGCTACGGGATCAGTTTGTGAAACAAATATCTCAGAGTTGGTTTTTAATTAGCTTCAAGTCCTCGGTACTTTTAAAACAAAGGATACTATTTATCTCAAGACGTTTTTCTCTAATCAGTGGACAGATGTAAGAAGTTAATGTTTTACTAACTTGTCATTAAGAGAGATGCTTAGTTCGCCTTCAAACTTATCTGCTACGGAGCGAGTATCCGGTGAGCAACCGAGAATTCTACCTTCAATCTGATCTTTGCTCGGAAAGAGCAAATAAGATTTTTGTCTACGTAGAAGGTGTTCGGCTGCCGCGGTAGTGTAAGGGTGTATGATTAAACGGTCAACAGTTGGCTGTCGTTTTCTCGAGAGCAGAACGAATCACTGCAGCTGCTTGGGTTTACAATGAAGTTAGTTTCAAATGTTAGCCGCAAAGACGGGACTTAATATTAAAGATATTCTAGTAATATTTGAAGACCTTAATATCGATCTGTTTGTATAATTCATTAAGTCTGAAGGTTACTCGAACTATTGTTTTTATGTTATAGATGATTATCGGTCCTAACGTGTTTAATTACTTGTAAGCCTAAGTTATGCATTTATATCTTGGAGAAACTTTCGTCATGTTGGCAAATGGGCCTATCGGCTATAAAGGTTCCGCAAAATCTACACACTTTATAAGACGACAGCTTTGTATCCGATGCTGCAGGTTTCTTTCAGTTTACTTAAAAGATAAAACAGTCAAAGCAACATTAATTATTCACATGACAATCATGTCGACTAACTAAAGTCAGATTAACTTTTGCGGCTAAATAACTTTTGTCATGAAGCCTGTCTCTCCTATTGCTCTTTTTAAAACGCAAAACATCACAAATAATGAATGACAAGAACATACCATAAAATCGCACATCAAGCAAGATTTATGTTTACAATGTAAACTATCTGCAGGTATGTAAAAGTATACTCTCCAAAAACGCCCTGGATAAATTAACCAGGAGAGTTGTCACATATTAACTAACCATGTTCTGGTCAAAAAAACAATTTCTGCTTAAATGTAACCAGTAAAATGATTTTTGACTAGGATTTGTCACCAGTCCTTACTTAGCCAGCAAAATATTCACGCTGATATTTACCTTGTGAATTTTGATTACAAAATGGCTTGAAGAGGTGACAACGATCATGTTTAAAACTAATCAGTGTGACTTAACGTGTCATTTAAATATTTCCCTCTGGAAATCTTGATGAAATAAAAACTACGTAAAATGCCATTTTGTGCTTTTCGACTAATTCAATTACTCTTGCCATAAACGCAATAAACTCCGTATTTTATCATTATCAGCCTATCAGGTATATATCACTACCGGTACGTAAGAGAAAGTAAAAACAGTGGAAACTAAGCTGACATTTTGTTTCCAATGTGTACGCTCGCCAGCGGCTAGGTTGGAGAAGCTTCGGGGCTTCTCTTGCAGGCGGCTCTCTACACAATGACAAAATGCGAAAACATACAGTTACAGGTAAAACATTACTTTTTCAAGGTACAGTTGGTAAGCCATCATGGTCAAAGTAGGGACCCTGAGCTGAGTAGGTTATATTAGGTCAAAGTGCATCCGTGGAAAACTATAGATGACAACCAGGCAGATACAGATTTCCAAGGAATACTTGCTCAACAATGTGATAACTTTAGTGTAAACACGATCTTTCCACTTTTTACATCTATTAAATTTATTTCAGAGTACTTACCAGGATAAGAGCTGTAACTTCCAGTTCCTTTCTTGTAGCAATGATGCTGTCCCCACTTCTAAATGGTTAAACTCCAAAAATGATAAGAGATACTCCAAAACTCTATCGTAAGATTCTAGTGTCCAGTATTGTGTCACCGAGAGAGAAACACTCCAATTTTGTTCGTTTTTGCCTCTTAACTTGTGTTGTTTTTAATAGTTAGACCACCCTGACAAAATAGCGACTCTTCTCCGCCCAACTGGAAATACCTTTCTCACTGTTTTCTTTGAAAGTTAATGTGTGCCAACAATATCTTTTAGCCCCTCAAAATAAGTCATTTAGAGCCTGCTCATCCAATCGGCGCTGGCCTTTGTAAAAGTGTCGCCATCATTGTCCGCCTCTCGCTAACTCGTCCCAACCACGTTATTTAAGTCCTTACGACGCCAAAGCCCAAGACGGTGAACTGTATTCAAGCTGTCTGACTTGAATTCATAGACCGGCTCAGTCAAAAGGTTATTTGTACACATTAGCGTTTTGACTAATTAGCCGAATAGTAGTTTATCAAAAAGTGGTGCGTAATGCAATCCTCAGTCAGCTAGGAGTTAAATGGTGTTCTCATTGAGGTTATTCTCGAATGTATCAGTGCAATGATTATAATGACTGCAGATTTCGAGTGACCACAAAATGTGCAACCCTTATCTTGTTCGATCATAAACTCGATGACTTTCACCATAACGCCCTAAACACTTTTCCTCGTTAATAAGACAAATTTTCACTAAAATGCGCTAGATAGCAGAAATTCCCTTGTTGCGGTGCACTTGAAAATTAATTAAATTTCCCCTATCTATCAATCATTTTGGTTTTGAACTACGGTTTAAAACGAAACACTATTTTGAAGATTCTTTCGCACTTTCTCTAAAAGCCATAGTACCTACCATTTTAAAGAAAAAGGAATAACTACTTACATTCATGGTATCAGAGGTATTGAAGCTAGAGACAATTGAATAAACGATAAGCTCATTCCTCTGTATAACGTAAGATATAACAAAATCACTTGTTAATTAACATATGGAGAAGGATGTATGACATGTGCTCCATGAAATGTGAAGTTCAAACCTAAAACAAAACTATAGATTTTTTTCTTCTTATGTATCAATTTCAAAATCAAAATAGTTTATCTCATTTACAGTAAGGCACTATTTGTCATATGAGCCTGATGTTGATACCCAAATTCCATATGGCCTCCGCGCCGTTTGACCTGAGTTAATAAGTAATGTTCAAGTGGTTATGGGTAAAATGACCAGCAACTAACTATGGACGCAAGTGTAAATTGTTTTTGCTTTAAGTTGTAAGACAGTCTTCAAGGTAAAACAGTGATATACTACAGTAGCAATATATACACTAGATGGCCTTTTTCAGTGAGCAAAGAAAACTTTATACCAAAATTGCTTCAAGGGCACTCTGAAATTTATATTCTGATGATTAAACTCTTTTTTGTTTGAAACATCTAAGAGGTGCTTGCAATGCAATAAGAGGAGATCTGCAAGAGTTTGCTGATTTTTCAAAGCAAATTGAGGGGCGACTGCCTGTTGGCTTTGGCTGTATCCTTTAGAATTTTTTATGTGACGTCAGCTCGTCTCCCATAGAGCCATGTTGGCAGTAACAGGTCATGCGGAGAAGGAATGTTGACCGTACGCGCTCAGGGCCCTAAATGCAATTGTGATACCAAGGAGGTTCTACAAGGAACCTCATTGATATCACAATTGAGTGACTTGACGTGCATAGCTGCTTTCTAAAAATGGGAAGCGTGGGCAGCGAGAAATAAATCGTTTTCCAACTCATCTGCCCAACTCCAATCTTTACACCTTGTTCCAAGATGCTTAAATTTCGAAAAAAGCTAATTGCAAAATGATTTTCGACGCCATTTCCTGGAGATACTACTACCACAAGGAGGTTTCTACAAGGAACCTCCTTGGTGATACAAGGAACAATTGTGGGCCAAAATTTCCAGTGGTCACAGAAACGATCAACGCGGTGGAGAATTTGTTTAGCGGCAACATACACATGACAGAAAGAACAGAGAATTAAGAAATAAGCATGTCATGTTAGAAAAGTAAATGGAACTCATTTTCCCAACTCCAATCTTTACACCTTGTTTGTCGAAAAAAGCTAATTGCAAAATGATTTTCGACGCCATTGCCTGGAGATACTACGCTAATAGCTTTCTTTTTTTACGTTGATCGCGTTGAAAAACGATTTATTTCTCGCTGCCCACGCTACCCATTTTTAGAAAGCGGCTATGCACGTCAAGTCACTCATTAAAGGTTGTGTGACATGAAAACAACATAGTTGGATATTTGGTGTAAAAAGCATTAAAAATCCAGCAAATAGCCGCAATTCCCATTAACACCCATCAAATATTGACCATTTTACAGGGTAATTTCTATTTCACATTTGTATCATGAATAAACATGAGCTAAATTTGTAAATACGTGACATCGACAGATGAACATACCATATATGGCTCATGTTAGCCTTTGCTTTTTCAACCTTAATTTCAAGGACACTGGTAGCATTGTTATCCCCTGAAAGTTAAAATTCTTTCCTTCAGAAACATTGATATCACTCAACAAACTGTAAACTATCTGATCAGTAATTAAGAAATAATTTTATAGGGTTAACAAAAGAAATCTTAACACTGTGCAACCCTCCACATCATTATTTTTGGATAAGCAATGAGTTTCTTCAGAGACCATCAAACCTTGAAGACGTATATTTTAAGAACGGTAAAAGGTATTGAAATAATTTCAACGGATCTTTCATTGGAGGACTTCATTCTTTGACAAGTGAAACAGCTCTTTTTGGTGGCACGTCACACGACCTTTAAAATATTGAACTAAACACACTTTGAAAAAAATGTATTGTAGCTGCAGAAAACAGGCCTACCATTTTACTGAATAAAAAGAATTCAATACAAAAATTATTTTGTATTACATTTCAAGAAGGGGCAGTTCCAGCTTGCAGAAAATTTTCTAGGGCGCAGAGAATCATAGCTAATTTTCGTGTAGCTCAGGACGAACCTTGAATTTGTCGTCGCCCTGGAGGAAAGAAATCGATCATTTTACACTACTGAAATTAGCGACCCAAAAGAGTGCCACCTATAGAGCCCCCTCCCCACTCTCCGTATCCTGCGCTACGCTAGTGACATGACCTCAACACAATATTACAAGGAACAAACCGAGGGAAAGGAGTTGGACAAAAACAAACTTTATTTTCGACCACTGTATATGATTTTTTGTTTTTATGTATGGGCTTGCATGGTTATCCAAGAACTTATAACGTTTTCTGATATCGTTTATAAACTAATGTATATTTAAATAAAATTTAAGTCTTTAAGTGGTGCGTTGTACCTTTCGACAGTACAAGTTACTTAATACTTAAGGGAGAAACAACCCCCACTTTTTAAGTGGACGCATATAATATCAGCTCATAAATGAAGTAAAGCGAACACAGTTTCATCAAATCTTGTTGTGCTTTCGAAATAGTGTCATTTATTTCCTGAAAAAGAGGCGGCCATTTACCAAAAGATGACGCTTTCTCACTTCTGTTATGATATCAAACAGCCACAACAACCCTACCATTTTCTGTGTAGTTATTTATTATGTGTCTTTATTTTCATTGACACTGTCAACATAGTGAAGTTTCTTTCTATATTATTAATTAATTTGTGAGATTCTAAACTTTAAATAAACCATGAGCCAATCCATATTTTACAGGTAAAAAGAACAAGCCTTCATACTCTACTGTGAACTTACTTTAAGTTACTTTTAAGGCAATTGTTAATCACTTAATACCAGTAAGTCGATAAAAAAATGAATAAGATTGGTAGCTCGTTGCCTCATGTTAGTTAACTTAAACAATTGATTGTTATAGAAGAAAGCTTTTAGTAGGGTTTCTTTATCCTTTAAAAGCAAAAAAGTGGGGGAGCTAAAGCAAACCCCCCCCAACACACACATGCAAGTGGGAATATATCAAACTTTTCCAATAAAATCAAACTTTTTCATCATAAATGTACTTCAAAAACTACACAAAATTTTAAAATCAAATTATATCTAAGGACGCTCAAGTTTAATAAAAAAAAATGCCAATGAAAAGGTACACAAATCCTTGAGACCCTCCCCAGGATTTATTCTAAAACGAACAGCCCTTCCCCCAGCTATAAGATAGCCTTTCTACAACTAAAAAATTCGCCATTGGAAATATGTGAGTCATGGGAAGAGTACTAGTTAAAGTGGACCTAAAGTCAAGAATTACAAGAATATACATTTTAGAAGTTGAAAAATGAAAAACATTTATCCATCTTCCACTTTCATAGCTTACTCCGTTGCTAAGATATAAAAAGTTAAAAATTTGTCGATTGTTCAATAATTTGTGATGTCCTTCCAGTGCAATCCACGTACCTGCTTATTGTTTCCTTTTGAAATTAAAATGTTGATATGACCTTGAAACATTTACCGTTTTCCTGCATAGTATGTTGTACGGAAAGGCTTATATAGCCAAGCCACCCTATAACAGTAAGATAGAGATCACATTTTGGCAAAAGGAACAATGGGCTTTTTTAAAAAAAGAGAAAAACAAAGACGGTAATTTGAGTAGTACAACAATGACAAAACAAATTGTTGCGCAATATACCTTTCTAAATTATGTGAATAAGCTTCAACATTTTACATCTCCGCTCATGAATATCCTGTGACGATGGGAGTTGTACCATTTGGATGCATATTTCAAGCTTTGAAACATACATTTTTGAAATTTTGTACATATCGGTAAACTCAAAGCACATCATATCCCCTGACTAAGATTACTATTCAAAGTGAAAAATACTATTCCAGCGAATAGTTGAACTTATGGAAAGAAAAGTATAACGAACTTAAAGGCAACCCCGTGGTCAGGGGTACCCTGGAGGCGCCTTTAGAAAAGTTGGCATGTAGATGACACCGTCACCTAACAGAAGCCGTCGTTCGGTGTTTCAAATAGTACATTGACTGTCATTTTGGTCGCTGAGGTGAAGCTCTGCAAGGATAATATACGAAACTATATTTCACGTAATCTTAGATTACGTGAAGGAGATTGTTAATATTTCATTGTTGTAACAAATATCGGCTCAAAGCGATACTGATTACCGATAATCGTTTCAACATTCTTTTTGGAAGAGAATTCGTTCCATGCACAAGGCGAAGATCAGGATGTTTTCAAAATCCTTCATGGCATTTTTCCTAGTTTCTACCTTTATATGACATGGAAATGATTATTTCATTCTCTACAATATTTTACAAAATGTTGACGAAATATATGCAGCTACAGTTTCGAAATCCATTTTATTTTTGTCTAAAGGATTGTCAGTTTTTCAATTAAAGAAACGGACCTAGATCGAAGCATAATTATTTTGAATGTGTTTTTCGGTGATAAAATTACGTGCTTTCTTTCATCGCTTTCTTCCTATTGTTACAAGCTTTAATTGTTTCCTTTCATCTTTTGTTTTAAAAAGTATCTTATGGGTGTTGCAGATTATTCGTAGCCTTGCTTCCTGCTCCC
>WURT03000008.1:607979-643968 GCA_009936505.3 Holothuria glaberrima | reverse complement strand
ATTCATTCATTCATTCATTCATTCATTCATTCATTCATTCATTCATTCATTCATTCATTCATTCATTCATTCATTTCTTCTACACAAAATGCAAATGCAATCTACAGGAACAGTATCAGTATAGACAAATACTAGAACAAACAAAAAGTTTAACGAGCTAGTAACCTAAAACACAAATAACATCTTACAAACAGTGTTTTAGCCAGCCGTTAATTGTGCGACAATGTCGCATAAACGGCGACAAATGTCGCACAAAAAAATCTGACAAGCAAATTCTACGCGGTTGTAAATTTTGACAGAATCAGCCTCACCAGAATAATTTTGCTAGTTCCTTGCTGCCAGCATATCATATTTGTCTGTTTTAATTGCGACATGACTTACTAATACACAAGCCTTCATTTTAACCTTCGAGCCCCACTACCCTACTTTCATCTCGAAGTTCAGAAAGTAGACTGATTCCGTGCCTCACGTCTGCGGCGCCGGTCAGGTTCCTCATTAGGGCAGAAATCCACTCAAATATTGCACCATTTGCGATCTAGGCACCTTTCAAATTCCAACAATTTTCCAAAGGAGAGGGGACAACCCTCCCCTTAGACCCATCCCCCAAGCCACAGATCAGTTAATGTCGCATTAAGTAAACGTCCTAGCTAAAACACTGCTTACAAAACACAAACAGAAACTTAGAAAAATAGAAGAGAAGAAAAGGAAGAAAGAAACATAATAGGGTGTCCTAGACCGAAGAATGAACGAAGAAGGAACTAGTATTTCCCCACTAACAGACTAAATAGTTCTTAACCCGATTTTTAAGCAAGAAAATGAAGTTTACTTATACCACTTGGAAGTTCATTCCGTAATTTGTAGCAGTAATTATTTAGAAGAAATTTACCATACATAGAATACGACCGAGTGGCGGGAAAAAGGTCGTTATTCCTGGTACAAATACATGTAGTCAAATTATACTTAGGGTAAGCAATGTTACGGAAAACGTTAGGAATTAGGAAGTTGTTAACGTATTTGTAAATAAATCTATACATCTTAAATATGTGAATATAAGCATTCCTAGGCTATGATGTAATAAATTAGTTGAAAAGTGTCTTTGTTTAAACGTTATTGTTTTTAAAAGCATATTTTGCAAAACTTGAATCGGTCTGAGGACGGAGGTACCGGTCATACCGTAAATGCCAATACCATTGGTGATCTCTGCATACACAAGCGAATAGTAAATCTGAAGCAAAACAGGGTGAGGAATTAAGGAATAAATCGCATTTGACGGACTATTATAGGTGAATAAACCGTCGAGACTCCAAATTTGCAAATAACGGACGAGGCGAATCCTATTCTACCACCGAAAATGTGTAAAAAGTTTCATTTTCTATCAGTCTTTACATTTAGTGACCGTGTGTTGTGGAATAACAGGTCAGTGTTTAACCAATCAGAATGCAGGATTCTCAATAACGGATGGCTAGAGGTGGTAGAATAGCATATCTAAGACGGTACAAAATACCTGCACGTTTAACAAGGTCATTACATAAGTCATCAATGTGAGGCTTAAAGGGAAAATGCAGTCATCCCAATTTGAGTTAGTGTACCCCGGTACACTAGTTCAAGAATGGCTCATATCAATCATGTGGCAATATTTTTGTCACTTATTTCTTAAATTTATGCAGAATAACTCCTTGGTTTACGTTCAATATTCAATGATTTTATCAGGAAACATTACAAAAAATACTTGTGAGAGAAATAAGAGGAGATCTGTAAGATTTAGCAAATTTTTGAAAATAAACTTGGGGCGACTGCCTTCTCCCTTTAAGATAGCTTGTTATCAACGAGAAGACCCAAATATTTAGCACAATAAGTTTTGTAAACCAAATTAACACTAAACAAGAAATTATTTGGACAAGAGTGATCCTTTCTGTTTCCCTACCTCTTTGACCTGCAGTTCTTATTACGGACCCCAAGCCAATAGGGAGGGTAACAGTCCGGCAGTGCCTCTGGTGTAAATGGGGTAATGCGGTCAGACCCCCTCTCGAACCAATGAACCAATTTAAATCCTGCTTAAACGTTCTTGCAGGAAGAACTCATTGTTAATGTATGGCTATGGTCCTAATGAGAATACCATTAACAGTCAAAATACCCTCAGGACACGCTTTATATTTTATTTTCAAAAAGATGATTTTTTCTTCAAAATATAAACTAGGACGATATAAAATTGCATTTGCCTTTTTAAAGAAACGCAAGTTGGATGCAGTTGTTCAATATTTAGATTTATACAGGGCATCATATGAAATAAAGAATAACAGTGTCCTTCAAAGTATCATTTTAGTTTAATTTAAGCATGTAGCTTTAAAGACCTTTCGAAGAAAACCATATAAACAGGGATAACAGGAATAGCCAAATTATTCCAGAAAATGAAAAAGAATGAAATCATGATCACCAACAAAATACCAAAGAAAACCAAACAGATGAAGCTCTGTACATTCATTATGGTATACTCTCTTAATGTAAAAGAGTGAAATTCACTCTTCGGCGATTGCCTACAGTGACCACGCTTTTTTCGAGTGAAAATCGACTGAAATTTTACTCTGCTCGGAGTGGATATTAACTCTAAATGAGTGAAAATGTCACCCGATGGAGAGTGAAATGTCACTCGAAATAGAGAGTGGTCATTGTAGTCAATCCTTTTGGTAGATTTTCACTCTTTTACATTTAGAGAGTAGCAATCTTTGCATACTTAACAATGTTAACGAAATTTGAACTAATCATTTCAAATGTGTAAGCATATTCACAAAACTACATAGCCGTTCATCGAATCAGTTTGCTGCGGGGCCTTTTAAAGTTGCAAACATTTATAAAAAAATTCTTTTTTATAATGATGCATGAAACAGGTAACATAGTATTCTTCAGTAGCCTACATTTTGATTGCTTAAAACCGTTATATGTGGATGATAGGTATCACGTGACCAAAATTGACGGTAACCTAATTTTTATTTACAACACAATGACAAATTGGAAAATGTTTCTCGCGAGACGCGACACTGTTATGACGTAGACCTATGCCCACATCGAAGTTAATTTAAAGTAGCACTGACATATCACCTGGTAATAAACTTTTAGAAAAACCCACAAAAGCACATCAACTCGATACTTCCCGAAAACGTCTTTACTAATTCAGAAAACAAACCTCCGTAGAAAGCTTGAATACATTCGGGGAATGTGAAGGCAAAAAGATTGAGGGAGGGATTACGGTTGCCTTTTGGCAGTCGATAATCGATGCCAATTTGCTCATTTCAACCCATCAAATATTGTAAGGCGTTTGAAAGGCCAGATAGCACTCGCCATGCAATACAACAATAGCGACCTGCCAACCTGCCACTCAACACCAATTACCTTGGAAAAGCCTAAACGTAGAGAATCCATACTACGGACAATTCAGCGCGGAGACACTATAGCATCTTATTGATCAAGAGATCGGGAGATTGTATTGAGAAATTGAAGGAGGATGAAGATCAGGTAGATGGGTAAAGAAACGAGGAAATGAGAGTATTTAAAGCAATATAGTGTACGCTCCAGAGGGACCCTGCACAGTCGGTGGCGTGATCTTTCCCGAAGTCAGGGAGGTATACATAAGAGAACAGAATCAGCAAACCTAGGCTCCGCTCCGAATGGTTGTTAGGGCTGGACTGAGGGTGTTGGCCCCTACGTGGCAAATAGTGAGAATCTGAACCGTATTGATATATACGTAACTACAAGCGGTATAACGTCATTATCACTATGAGAACATTGTGTTGAAACTTATCAGATAAATGCACATGAGGGGATTTTACTTTGTCAACAGGTTAAGGCTAATACTAAAATGTATACCCGCCAAACGTTTGAACCAGCAGACCAGTCAGGACACGTAGAGCTTCTGCATTAATGGTGCCACCACCATATTGAAGAAATTTTATGTTAGAACTGAACTTGCCTACGGTCTTTGTCGGCTCGTCATATTACCCAGACTGTTGCACTAATCTGCTAATACACTTTGGAAGTTTATAACCATCATGAGATTGCGCAATATGCCGACGATATTTGAAGTAACCTTGAACTCGTTTAACGATATTACGGAAGAAATACAAGAAATACTAAACTTTTCCGTAAACTTAATCCCCAATAACATGGTGCGTTAGATACCTTAAGGAGGATGCGCTATGAGGACAAATTTTATTCCAAGCTGCAGAATACCATTTTTACAGTTGAACGTCAACTGTACAGTTGTAGGTTTGGGCATATACTAAACGTTAAGAATGTTACGATTTTACAACTTAAAAATGACCCCACTACCAAGAAATTAAATTAAAGGGCTAATTCGCTAATCTATTGTTTAAAATGAACCCTGCACCGCCGGAATGATAAGAATTTGTTCGTGCACCTCTCTGCAAAATTTGCTAACCCACCTTCCCCAGGGGTATCGTTTATTTCTTAGTGAAGTCTATGGGGGTAAATTATGAACCACAAGAAAGCCACTTGCTTTTAAATATCTGGTGACATGCCAGCAAAAGGCAGCCTGATTTGACTTGTCAGTTAAAGTGTACGGTAAGATTTCCCAAGGAAAGATTCGTTGGAATACTTCAACATCTTTACCGCCCTCAAAATATACCTCTTCGGAAGTTTGCAGAAAACCTGAGTATAACAATTATTTACTACATGTACGAAAACTTACTTGTTACTTCTTTATTTCACGTTCTTGTGGAAATATATTCCATAGGTTGACACATGACTAGTACAAAGCAAAGCAAAGAAAATTCTCATAAACAATAATGAAGAGAATCGGAAAATAATCTAGTAAAATAGACAAACAGACAATAGTATAATATGTCAGTATGTATAGAGTACATAAAAGTTGTAGAACGAGGTTCTTGACTTCTTGTCATGGTGCACACATCAGATAAGTTTTATTTACACAAAGGAAGGAAGACGCTCCCCTACTTACTAAAACACGTTCTTCGGTTTCGGATTGGAACAGTTAGGTGATAGTTCCGGACACTAAAATTAGAAGGAGCCTATAATCATGTATTCTTTTAATATTGGGGACGGTGTGGTAAAAAAATCGCCCGGAAAGCAGCCAGCAGAACCTCTTCTTAGTGTAAGGCTTGGTAATGAGGAGGCGCTACCTCCAACTAGAGAGCTGTCAGAGCAACTCCCTGCTTCGGGCTACATCTGCATCATTTATCTGTTCATATCAGCAGAGCAGAGAATTATTTAAGTACTTCATGAAAGTAGACACTTTCCCAAGACATCATGCTACGTCCCTTTAAAGTCCCTTCGATCTGTTGTGTCCTTGGCGCCCGATCTCAGCCAATTATACCCCATAGTATCCTCTTGGACTTTGAAAGAACTTTGACAGGGCCACTGTCCCGCTAACTGGGGCTTAATTAGTTAAATTGCCCTACTTTTGTAACATCCCTGTCTGTCAAGATAGATTTAATGACGAGTGTGGTAGCTACATAGGAGCCACCATTGTACACAGTCCTGCTAAAATAGGATTTATCAATAAACGAAACTCGTTATTTACTTTGGAGGACCGTGTAAAGTTTGATTCGTTTCGGCTCAATGAATTATCAACGAACCAAATGCCCATCGAGCCCTTTCTAATGAAGATTGCGTGAATCAACTACATGACAGTGCCTGCCGTATACAATATATCCTATCCCTACTCACAAAAGAGATTGCCACAGTTGGAAACACATTCTGGTCACAACAAAATGAGTTCATTGATATATGTTCTAAGGGTCTTTCTTAATTAAAGTAATCACATGAAAACTCTTTCTCTACAAACATTTAAGAAATCAATGCAACAGACAGGGCAATGCAACGAAATTATAACTGCTTAGTTCAATTTTGGCTTCAAAAAATTCTTCAACCAAAAAAAAGGATGGTGAAAGTCGTTGATAAAACCCTTTTTATTCAAGTTATATAATGCTAATATTTTTTAACTACAGCACTTTGCAGCAGATAGCCCGTTGAAGTAACATCTCAAACAATTTGCATGGAAAAGTTTTGGAATAGTTTTTTTTTTTTTAATCGCTAAACGCGATATTTGAGAGGCGCTATTCAAAATTAAATCCTCGCAACTGCTCAATGTGAACAAGATAGAGTATACTGCCCCCATAATAGTAAAACTTTTTCCCATGGAATACAATTGCTGTACAGGTTTTCATTCAAATATGTTCGTCGCAATGAAGGAATGAATCGGTGATAGCCGGGAACAGTGATCTACTATTTCATAGAATTTGCTCCTAATTATTTTGAAACGTAATGTCAACAATAATATTGAAGAAAAGCGCTTTTTAATTCAACTTTTTGGAAACAAGTTACTTCGTGATTGGTCAAGGAACCATTGGTTATTTCCTTCTTTCCGAGGGAACGTTGTGGTTCAGTGCCTTCTGGAGACTTCTAAGATTGAGGCTGAACAATTCATCTTCATTTAGAGTAATTATGCCTTTTCTAAGGTACTTTTGGAATTAGAGAAAAAAGCTTTCAAAACCTCCCCTTCCCCTCCCACCCCGCCCGACAACATGTGACTGAAATAGATTCATTTTTCGTGGATCACGTCAAATTAAATAGCCGAGGATCGATGAAAATGATACAAGTCGCACCCGTCCTATACATTTTTGTCTGAAAACTTGGTCATATAACCACAGGCATGTATCATTCTTTCCAGTACTCTGGAACCTCCAAATGAAACTCATTAAATCTTGCCTTTCCACTGACATCCTTCAGTGCGCCTTACCTGCTTACTGCTTCCAGTGTAGTATAGGCGTCAACTTCAGTTCTTTTGAAAGTAGCAAAAAAGGTGTGATTCTTCGTCTTTTCTTTTTGTACAACTTCACACTTGTATTTAACATCCTTCCTCTACGAATCTTATGTAACCATTGTTTTTCATACAAAGAATTAGGCAATCACCTCCCGTCTGGCCCGTTATCTGGGATATTTATCTCAAACGAGTAAACCTCAATTGATAATATTTGGCGGTTGGTAACCTTTTTAAAATGAGAAACTGCGCAGCATTTGCAAACCCGTATGTAGAACAAACCACGGAAGGCAACCAACCATTGGGGGCGCCGCGCCAAATATGTTGGTCGCGAGGCCCAATTACGTACTCCCTCACTAAACATAATTCGATACAACTTCCGAGTAACGACATTCTGCAACCACATAGTAAAAGATGCCCCAGGTAGATGTTTTATTCTCATAATCTACAATTTAAGCTTCTTTTATATTAATTTGTAGAAGCGAAAATAATTTGGCCAGACCGCAAGCTTTCATAAGACCTCCTTTTCTAGTATTTATGTCGGACACGTTTGCATGTATCTTCGGAAGGTTACTGACTTCGAAGTAGGTCGGGTCACCAACAAAAAGTGTGAGGTTGTTGCCTCTGCCAATGTCATTGCAATTATTCAGCATGAATCGCAGTTTTCCTGTCATCTCTTAACTGTTGTTAAATAATCAACTTTGGTTAGCTTTTTGAACCTATACCTATTTGTTCCCTAAACTGGATAGAATTAGTGACAGTATAATCAATAATAAGTTAAATCACTCTGTCAAATTATGCTCCAAACTTAAAAAAGGGGGAACAGTAAGTCTCGAGTTACTAAGGAATCAAAAGCAATTACGCAGTATCATGAACAGCCTTTTTCGAAATGGTTTGTTTTTTCAAACAGTCAAAACAATCCCCTTTTTATCATTGCATGTTTACAAAGTAGAAAAAAGTAAGTGGTAATTTTATTTCTATTCATCCGATTTTTCTACGTCAATTTATCATCCTTACTGATCACTTTCGTTTTTAAAAGAATATATTTAGTACTTACTAAATGTTTTTGGGGGATACAAACAGGCTGTATATAAAGGTATGTGAAGAGTGTACTTTAACATGATCTAAATCTAAAGCGTCCGCGGGATAAGAAAGAAACAATTGGTAGGACTTTTGTCTTCGTCATTGAGTGTCTGAAAGAGTTTTTCTTTCGTGAACTTTGACTGGTAGTAGCCTATTGTGTATCGTGCTGGAGTTTGGGTCAGAGAAAGGGAAATGGAGAATAAAAATTTTGAGCGAGTTCGGTATCTTCGGTTTACAATGCATGATGGGAAGGAAAGTGTACCACAGAGACTACTTGTGCAAATTTTTTATTAAGCGGTGTAGCCGCAGCAGGCAGAATTTTCGAGCTAAAATCATAGTGCTCTGGACGCCAATAACTGGTTAAAGAAAATTCCTTTTGAAAGAAAAGTTCTTCTCAAGTGAATGTCTTTAAATTTTGTGTCAAGAATTTTGAAGCGTTTGTATCTGTGCGTAAACATCCGCAGACTTGATCTGTGGTACATTAAAATCCCCGGATTTTGAATTTCCAAACTCTCCTATGTTGTGCAAAAGTCGGTGCTCCTGTGGGTTTTATATTGTTTTCTGGAATTAAGATTCCTATAGTTTATCAACTTTCCTTTAAGCAAAGATATAAGTATAATTTCTTTCGGGGAAGGGAAATGAGTACATCGCTCGAAATTTTAATGAAAAGATGTCACAAGTTTGTCCGAAAATAGCATGTATTTTGCCAGAATATAGCCAATATTCAGCCCTAATGGGAAATTACCCCCACCCCCTCCGCGCGTGCGAAAATATGAGAAATAAACTTTGCTGATGTAGTTGACGTACAAGTACATGACAATATGTTGACAATTTAATAGGTGTGATCACGCACTCACTACAGTCCCCCATGGTGTGCTAAACAAGGAAGAACGATTCAGACCATATAAAATAATTGGAAGTGAAGGATACAATACAACACATGGGACACGGAAACACTGACTTTCTTTGCAGAAGGATAATCGAAAACTTTCTCCGCCTTTCGGGTGAAGTGAACATTTTTCACACTATGCCCTCATATTATGCCACAAATTTAACCATTACAACACCACCATATTGGTGTTTGCCCACGATTTTTGTTCTTCCAGCTCGTCGCTACGAAAAGAGACGAAAGGATCAGAGAGCCACTACACTCTGAGACTGGTGTGTTCAGCGTTACTCTTGAAGTATTCATTTTTGGTTTGTCAACTGCCGCGTCCGACCCACTTTTTCTGACCCCTGTGCAGAGAGAACAGGAGAGAAGTATTTAGCCCCTATTTAGGACCTTCCCCTATTGCCCTATGAGATGACAGAAAATAGAATAATTGCTCAACATTACAGTTTCCACTCCATGAAGTGTTACCCTGCTTCATTCCTTTAGATTCCTTCAGTATCTAGCTGATCTACTGGGCCGCGGAGCAAATGTATTTTCACTCATGGTTTCACCAACCCTGGGTACCTCACTGATTTATGGAGACTGTAGAGTGAGCTTTGCAGTGCAACTCATATCCCAAAACATATTGCTTCTCCCATATGATTCATATTAACTTTATTAACTTTTAAAATGTTTAGGTTTGATTTCACCAAAGACGGTTATATTGGTATTGTGTGAGAAACGTTGAATGTTAAAGTCTCTTCCACATTGAGGACACCGTGACCTGTACCTTCTTCAGTCACGAGTATTATTTCATTACGATTTATCGGAATATGACAACAAATATTCTGTGACGTAGTCAGAACTTTTCTTGTCGCGTTGTAAGGTTTCACTATTTCATGGGGGGGGGGGGCTTTTCCAGTTTCCAGCTTTTTTCAGTGGGTTGACTGGGGTTACGAGACTATTGCGAGGGACGGGAGTCGGTATCCCCTAAGTGTCCTTAGCTTCGCCGTTGTTGGTATGTGTCTGGTTGGGTTCGTTTCGTTATTTTTGAGTACATTACTGCATGGGTAGGGAAGGAGGGAAAGCAATCAATCGATATCCATAGGTAAGCGTTTTAAATTCTATTTATCTTAAGAAAATAACCCTTCTTTAATCTTCAAAACAGGTGAGATTTTAGACATAAAAACAGCACACGAAACTTATCTATTTTATGCTTTTTATACTACCAGCAGAGTAGCTTACTTTGTGATAATCATCTCCATCGAAATACACTGTTTAAAATGTAAATTGTGAAATGGTAATTTACCTAAAATAAAATAAAGAAATACAACAGGAATACGGAAATGTTCTGGTAATTAGTTACCAGAAAATTTCTGTATTTCTTATTTATTTCTTTGTTTTATTTCCTGTTAATTTACAGAATTTTTTTTACAGTGTACCTTACAAGTTATCTAACAGGAATGGTGGGAATAGCAGGGAGCTGTGAGCGAACAGGGAACAGGGAACAGGGAGTTATTTGGATAACAACTCCATGTTGGGTAGAGTGATGTCAAACAGGACAAGAAATGAACCGTAGGTAGATGGGCATATATAGTCATGACCAGTGCCCTTATCTAGAGCTAAGTTTTCCTTAGCCTCTACTTTGCTACAACTAGAATGTAGACAATGTGTTGACAAAATGATTGAAAGGAAGGTAGCCGTCAGCATAATTTGTACAAAGTTCACATTTTATTTACAAATAGTAATTTCTCTTTTCTTTAATAAAACACTATTGTTGTGACATAATTTGTTCTTAAGACTTTATGCTTACAACATTAACTCACAGTAACCTTTTATAACAATAACAAGTAGGAACATGTTTTGTACTTGGCAACTCTATGAAACACAATCTGCATGCCTCTTGTAGAAGCCAAACACGCTTGACAAAAAATACATTTATAACATTTTGGGTGAGTTCCTCTGTGTGGTTTTACCGTAACATATATCCTTCTGATACTTATAGAAATAATTCCATTAAAACACATGAGCTTCGTAACATAGTTTTACAGGTAACCGGTATGATGTGGTATTCTGAATGTAGAATAGCCGGGGGCTAATTGGGGATTTCATGCCCCTTATGCTATCCTATCAAATAATGTTTAGAGTAGGTTCAGCAATGGGGTGCCACATCTCATTCCCCCATCCATCATGATTCATGAGTTGTCAGGTATAACTGGCGCTAAATGAATCGTACTTAATTACATTTTTCGCCTGTCTAACAACCCTGCTCTAACTTTTTTTTGAAACTGTTACATTGGTATCAATATCGTGCCCTCTGACAGAAGCTTGGGGGTCTATTCCAAAAAATGTCGAAATTACGAACATTTTCAAGCAATTCTTTAAACTTATTTGGTTCCCCCGACTCGCCGGCTAGTCTGTTCTGCTCAACGGCCGACAACTTGTCTACGTACACTTTTGCAGGAAACATCTGTTCTACAGAGATTTAATAACATTGAAGCCAAATTGAGCGTAAGTAAGGCGACGCGAGCGTCTGATGAGCGGCCAAATCGTGATGTTTTTGTAACTTTTCTTCAAAAACAAAGTGATTTACTCACATTGGTAGAAACATTCACGTATAAAGCGTGAAATGGCCCTCTTATAGTTATACATGTCAATTGATCGATAGAGGGATAATAACTCTAAAACATTACGACCTTAAATTGTGCATGGAGAAGCAATCCGACTAAACGACATGTGTCAATTGATTTAGACGAATCTCCCCCCCCCCCCCGCAAGTATTGATATTAAATGAAATGATAATTTGTTACGCTTGTGTTTCAGTCAAAATAAAATTCGATTCAACTTAAATGTTAAAGGCAAGAAACGAAGCAATTTTGTTACATTAAACCACTGAAACAAAAGGAAATAAGCTTACAAAACAAGACAAAGTTAAAACAGGTGACTTTTGAGGATAATTGAAAACAAATCCCACAAATCATTCATGGAACTCCAAAATTGGAGTTATAAACTGAAATGACTTACTGGCAGCTTTTTTTTTTCTTTTGGTACTTAAGAGGAGCTTGAAAATACTTTAGATGTGCTTTAATTAGTCAAACGAGCAACTGCATGGAACAAGAGAGAAAAAAGGGAAACTCTGAGGCACTGTTTAATTGTAAAACTGTAAAGAGAATAACATAGGTACCCTACTGTAGAATGTGGTACTGGTTGCAGAAGATGGCGGGCTTCTCTTTTCGGAACTGCCTAACCTTTCATTTTGGCGTTTTGAACGCCCACACACTCACAATTTGGAGTTTTGGGAAGTGCGTTAGGTTTCTTTTTAACAACCGACCCTAAACAGTATTTTGGCGTTATTTGTTAAGTTAATTATCTATTTTGCTTGTTCAAGGTGCACTTTACTTTCCTCACTTTTCACAGAAAAAAAGAGCGAAAAATAATTCTAAAAATTTCTCATCAGCAGAAAGGAACGGATAACCACGGTAGGTTATCACAAAACTGTGGTCATTTTTTCAACGCATTCGCAAAGTTTGCGCAATTAATTCTTGTATGGAGTGTCAATGTCAACAAATTTGCATTTGGCGTTTTCCGACCACTCTGTACACCGACTCACCGGCAACCCTGGAACATTCTCTTAGATATTGGTTGCTATGCTGTTAATATTATACAACGAATTTTTTCTATTACTTCTCCACTTTATCGAACCTTTATCACTCACAAATGAATTTGTAACTGTTCGCAACTTTTTTTAAAAAACATGAGACTTTTCTTGAACTATTTTTGACAATATCTGCGCAAAATACTTTGGTGTGATTAACTTGTCGCCAAGAAATTACTTTGCATGGAAGCCCCTACGGGTGACTATGACGAAGAAAAAGGAACATTTTTGGAAAACATAAGCAAAAATCAGCCAATTTGTCAGAGCTTTTAACTCCTTTAAGTTCCCTTTTCAGTTTTGTCTAAGTCCCTCAAGCGTTGAAGAAGCCAGTGATGTACTACTGTGCTTAAAAATGGGGTACGTCACGGCTGGCTAAGTTGAAACGCAACGCCACAGGGAAGGTAACTGAGAGAGAAGTCGCGAATCGTTTAGACGAACAAAGAACTGATCCACTCACTAACAGACAAAAATACCCTAAAATGTTTGTTTTTTCGACCAGTTACCGTGAAGAGTTCGAAATATCCTTGGTGTTGTCATTTCCTCGTCAGTCTGAGACAACGAAAATAACGTAATTAACAAAATCCGTCTGGTTTTGTTCAAATTTAAGGACGCAGATCAAAGTAGGGTATTCTGTTGTGAATCGTGAACCACCCCTCTAAAGATTGAAGACAAAAGAGAGTCTTCAAGGTAAATTTATTCGATGATTGGCGTTTGTATGGTTGGTAATGGTTACAGATTTAATTGATTACAGTGCAAGATCTTTCACCCCAGGGATATGACCTTATTATAGTTCTACCTTTTAGGGAAAACTGAAACTTTCTACTCAGACCTAATTCTTTTTTCTAGTGCTCGAGTTTTTTTTCTTTCACAAAGCAGATAATTATAAACACTATGTTTTTACAAGAAATTACTATAACTTTTAAAATACCTTTACGTTTTAGCTGCCAGAGAAATAGAACTCTTTGAATGTCGTTAAAATGTAATAAACAACTTTAAAAATTGCTGTGTAAAAAAAACTTCAAAGTGATTCCATGCAAGCCAAATGCCATGCGTGTGATTGATCTACAATACACGACATAAATACTTATGAGTTGTTATATTTCACTATTCACGTACAATAGTTCAGAAAAGTTCAGTTTCTTTCAAATTTTATTATTTCAGGCACGGATCCAGATGGGCTATTTTCCAGCTTCAGTCTCACCCCTTTCGGCCACATTTTTTTTATTAAACGGTTCCAAAGTTACTTTAAAAAGTTTATGCATACTAATTTCGATCGCTAGATGTCAGGAAATACCATTTAACAGTGTCTAATTTAATTTTTTTCCCAGAAACCCCCCCCCCGCCCTCCCCACTTTCATCGAGGCTTCATAATTAGACTCTCATAGCTTCAAACTTTGCCCTCACGGTATTAACCCTCTATCCCCCTTTTTTGTAAATTTCTGGATCAGCCCCTGATCTTGTGGCATTTATTCAAATTTTTAAGTTCTTTCTTTACACTTAGAACTAAAAATTTAACCGAAAGATGAAGATGTATGTTTCGATAACTTCTTATCTGGTCAATTAAAATCCTTTATCATTTGCTTGGAGTCACATTTGTTGCGTCACAGTAGCATGGAATCAAAACCGCTAGAAGTGAGATAAAAGCCGCATTTTTGTTGATATCATTCTTCGGAGAATTAAATCAAAGTGAAAAAAAAAACAGCTAACGAATCCTTCATTAAAGACGAACAGAAACAAATTATCACTTTATCGAGATCGTTGTTTGGGCCCACCGCTGACGTGGTTGAGTGGTGTACTACCGACACACGTCTTAACTTCGAAAACCATCTCAACTGTCTGGAGACAAATGTTTTCACTTTGGTGAAAAATCTATAGATGAATATGACGAAGAAACTACCGCCATCTCGGGGGGAAATTTTTCTCCCCCGGGAAAACACAGCAGCGATTTGGTTGGAGATCCGTTTGACATGTGATCAGATATAATTAGGGGAGACTTATGATGTAATTCAGATGACGTCACAGGAGGGCTTGGAATGGCGTGAACTATTGGCGAAGAAGCGGAGACGGGAGGAGAGGCAGGGATAATAGTAGGATTAAAACTCTTCTCAACCGCATCTTTATCCCGACGTTCCCTGGCTCGTCTGTTTTGGAACCAAATTTTTACCTGTTGGTGAAGCAAATTAAATTAAGCTGGTGAAAAATCAGTATAGTGACACGATCTAACAAGGCCGCGTTCAAATCTCGTGCATCGATTCAACCAACAACGCGCGTTTGTAGCCGCTGTCGCAATCAGTGCGTCAATTTTCGATGCAGTACGCGCACCGCAGTCTCTCTTGCAAATGCTCGTGAACCCGTTTTATATTTCACGCACGCACACGCAAGGAAATGCAGCCTCAAATTTAACGCGCAAACTGCCTACACTGAGCCTCTACATATAGCTCTGTACAAAAAGTGCCAACAGCGCCCACTGGCCTTATTAGGTTCGTTACAATCTTAGGCTTAAGGTGAAAACTCTGAACTTGTTGTACGGGTATCTCTCGGTAGGAAAATTCTGTGGCAAAGATTTATATCTCGCAAAGAAGATCAAGTCTGCCAAAAGATTTGCAGGCAGAGACAGATTCACATTCTTTTCTTTGTTTTGCAAAAAATGAAAACATTTCTTAGAGTGGCCTTGTTAGGTCGTGCCATCATATATGCCTAATTTTAAAACATTTAGATAATCTCTGAAATTGGATGAGAATTGCAAAAATGTTTTTATCTCATGTCATTTTCTGTGAGACGTGAAACTGTATGTCCTCGGAGCCGTACCTCTCAGTATGGGAGTAAAATATTTTAGCTTTTAGAACACCGTGCACGGGAGCCATAAGGACTTTTCTTCAAAAGCAAGATAGAACAATTGGTTGATTCTTTTAGTTTTGGAAGAGTTCCTTTTCGTTGTTAATGTAACCCCAAAGTTGTAAAAGTATCTCTGTGCAAAAGCTTTCATATTGAGAGTTTAAGAACGGTACCCTAAACAAGACCTGGCGGTTTACTTTATTAGCAGAGACAGAGCAAGTGCTAATTGTTATTTACATCCGTCTGTAACACATTCATGAATGGAGCTATTTTTTAGGGGAAAGGCATAAAATCTATCACAAGAAACTAACTGACAATAATTCACAGGTTTGCAAGGGAGGAGATTCAAAATGGTAAGACTGCCCCTCCCCCTATGACTCCCCCTCCCAGAGCTGTATCCTAGTACAGCAGGCTAACCCAATTTTGAGCTAATTCTGATTTCAATGGCTACAATTCCTAGCTAATTCCGAGCCTAGGACCATCCGATTCCGAGCCTATAGTATTACGATTCCAATGTCCCCAACTGGGTAAAAATTGCGAATCCGGCGTTTTGACAATGTGGCCTATCATAGAGATGTTTTTTTATATATATATATATTTTTTGATTGAAATCGTCACTTTGTAGAAGTCAGTTTATTAAACGCCTGGGCTATACCCTGTAACTGAGTTGTCTGGGTGTGACAATTCATGTATTGATCTGTGCACGTGTAACAATTTAGCACTATAAGCGGTGCTATCAGCCTAGTCTAATTCCACCTCCCTTCCCAAAGTAAAATTTACGTTTACGGACTGGGCTGGAATCGGATCTAAGTCGGAGTCCAGCTGCAGCCCATTCCGATTCCGGGACATTCAGGGCTAATTCCGCGTCCAGTCAACAACGGACTCGAGTCCGGATTAGAGTCCCAGTCCGGACCAGGGCGTTACAGTCCTATCCCTCCTCAATGGATAGTTGGGCTCAGGCCAACACTTGTACACAGGTTGACATCAAAATTTTCAAAATGTTGCAGTTATTTCTTAATCACCCTTAATTATGCAAAGAATTCTCAATGCAAACCCCAGATCAGACTCCCACACATGGACGGGTTCACATACGTACATTTATTTAATTGTTACAAATTCTACTAAGCTCCTACTTCCGTTCGCATGGAAAAGGGACCCTCCCCGTGAGAAAGCCTAGTTTCGGGATCGATTCAAATATTTTTAAGATCAACCATTTAGCAAACATGCCCCAATTCCAGGAGACCAACGGTTGAAATATTGCCAGTTAGTCAACCTTTTATTTTGATAACATACATTTTATGCTGGACCACATCAAATATTGAAAAATGATAAAATTATGACCAGAAAATTCATCAAACCTTGTCATTATTAAGATTTTTATTAAGAGGAAAATTAAAAGTTACGCAAAATGTTTTTTATTATTATCATTATATTATTTTTTCAATCCTAACGATTAGTTGAAACAATTTTAATATTTTCCACGAATCGGAGAGAAATGAACATTCATGGCACTTAAACAAGTGACTAAAGGAGTTACTTTCTAATTTCCTCGATTTTCAGACTCCCCAGATACTTTTGATATCAGCTTGTATTGTAAGTCATTGCAATAATTACAACTCCCCAATCAAACATCGCCAAACTATGAGCAGCGATTTACGGAGCTGAAAGTTTGTCGTATTAGGAAAACGATTCGACACTGACGAAAGCTCATTCGAGAGACCTCGGTCGATACTAGTCCCGCTGGGAGAGCGTACTTTACAATTAATTAAACGCGGCATTACCACAGCATGAGGGTCAATTTGATGTTATCGCGAACATTATCGGCGTCGACTGGTAACAAGTAATTAATTGATCTTACCTAACACCGTAGGGTGAAAACAGTAATACAAGTTAATTATTGGATCAAGGGATGTTGTTTAGTAAAGTGGACATCATTGGAGGAGATGATAACATTTGTAAATGAATGACGTAAATACAAATGTGAAAGGGACGGAAGATGGCTTCTGGACAGAGTCAAAACACAATACACTCAAGTTGAGGGGACCAACTTTATATAAATAAAAAGTTTATGGTTAACATATAGATGAAACATGGTCAACTTTAAAAAGCCGGAAAATTAATTTTTTCAATTTTTTTTATACAAACTGAGGAATTTCTTTGGGCAAGAAGTTATTTTTTCTGTAATAATGAAATGTTATACTGCAATTTACTTTTGTTTGCCTTTTAACCCAAGCAGCTTTGATAACAAGTAATTTGTCACCAAGAAACTCAAAATGTCTTTTTAAGCACAAAATGTTTGAAAAAACAAACAAATACAGTAGCAACGTAGTTACAGCCTACTGGAACGGTTGGAACAGAAGATTAATGCTATTATCAACAAACATTTAGGATCAGAGGATGACATGGTATTGGAACAATTAAATGACTTGTAACATCCCTATCATTAAAATTAACCAATTTCATTGTCTTTATAAAGAGTTTTATTTTTTGAATTTGCATGTTGATATATTTTCAAGAGGGAGCTTTTAAGTTCCATACATTACCATTCTGCCTACATTTATAAGATTAAATCCAAGACTAACAACGTGGATAGTTTTCATTTCCAAGATTAAACCAACTTCTTTATAAATAAAGTTGTAAAATAAGTCAATAAAGTGCCAATGCACAGTATGTATTTGATGGACATTAATGAAAGCCTGCAGAGCATAATGTGAGAAGACGCCTGCTTAATGGCAATGATTGTAGCTATATGGAGTCATTTAAGAGGTGAGAGACGAGTACTTTACGAGTAAGCCACTTCTGGGATAGGGAGGAATAGGAAAAGAGGGTCATTAATAATAATTCGCCTTTGCATTGTTGTCGAGTATTTATTTTATATTTATTCATTATTTTTGTGGTGTAAAATGTATCTATAAGCACGTAAACATTTTTCTCTTTAACTTTAAAAAAAAAAGGGTTTACTGACAGAGTTAATTATTTCGAGTCACAACATGTAATATGTTACTTTCAATGAAAACATGAAATCGGCTGAAAGTTACGCAACTGGCTGGGAAATGCTCTCTAAGAGTGGTTATGGTCTTTTTAGATTTCAAACCATCCATATTTGACACAGCTATCTTCCTTTTCATATTCTACATACATATAATTGACGAAATAAAAACATCAAAAAATTTTCAAGCACATTTCACAGTTTCAGTTTTACTTGAAACAATTTTATCTGCAGATATTCCTAACTTTTCATACCCCTAAGCGGACCTAAATACTATGGAAGTAATTGCATACCGGCCACCCATTTCAAAATAATAAAACAGTTTGTATTGATCGATGTTTTGATATTGATATATGCATGAGAATATTTCTTGAATATGGCACCGAGCAGTGTTTACTCTTGATAAGGTAAAGAAACGCATTGCCGTTTTCTTACATTTTTTCCGTTATAGTGTACAGATAAGTTCGACTGATCCAGAGGGACATATAACAATGATCTTTTGATATTTTACGGTACGTCATGCTTATGAAATATTTTACTTAACTCATGTGCAATTGTTTAAAAATAAGTCAAGAACTACTGTCTAAAAGTTCCTCCTGTTTGTAAAAGATAATTATACTTTCTTGTTAAAATTTCATTTAATATCGTCATTTAAAGGTCTCGAAAGCATCCCAAAGTTTGTATAGTGCAAACAATTCCAGTCTGGTGTCCGCCTTGTTTTAAGTAATCCCTGTCTAACTAACTTTAAACTTTGATCGTTAAAATTTAATAAATTTTATGCAATTAAATATCAAATAGCTTCATTTAGGAATTCCAAAAACCTGTAACTCTTCGATTTCAAGGCCAAACTCGCTTAACACTATACACCAAAACCAAACTCTCTTAAGAAAAATTATACCATAGAATTACAACTTCTCTTCAAAGACATTACCATCCCATCTACAGATCTAGAAACGAAGTGAATAATAAACGAAATATTTACCCTGTTTTCCGACAAATTTAAGGCCGTGGAAAGTTCGGCAACGTCGTAGCTGCTCAAATAGTGCGTACAACGGAATTTTTGTTCTAATGTAGCCACTTGAGCCGGTGAAAAAGGAACTCGCGGATTACGGCCAAGCTTCCGTTTTTTCGTAGCGTCTTTCCTCTTGGTTCCTGCAAGGAGTAATGAAAGACATTACTTAATTTTTAAAGGCAAGACAAATATTTTGATTGAAAGAAAAAATAGTAAGCTCCACTTAAATATACTGTCCTTCGAAATATTGTTAGATTATTGATATTGTTAGAATATGAAGTTTTTCACATCAGATATTTTTCGTCACCCCGGGCAAATGGTGAAATGAAATCAATGAAATGCATAACTTTAATAGAATTTTTTCAGTAAAGAAAGAGTAATAAAAATTTTATTACTTTAATACTCTTTCATAAAGACGAGAGGACATTTGCTCCACCTGGAGACAGCTTTATCATCTCTTACAATGCTGACAGTATTTGGTGACTTTCTTTGGGTTTTCGAAAACCATATCAACTCCATTAATTTGCAATGAACGTTCATTTTTTCAGATTAACTCAAAAACTTACAAAGTATTGCTTAAATTTCTTTTTTTGTTTTCAAAAAAGTTTCTTTTCATGTTCGAGTTATATGCAACAAGAAACTTCCACAATGCTATCCGTTACTAAATGTTAGGTGGTTTGGAGAGCCTCTTCTCAAACATTAGGGATAAGTAATTTACCTTATTGATGATAAAACTGCTTTGATTTCAAACTAAATTATTACAGGTCAAACCTAATCATGTAATCAAATTCATATAACATGAAAGGTACAAGCTTATTTATTTTAAGATGCCACAAATTTGCGAATTTGTTCTCAGACATTACAATTTACAGAAAATCATGTGCTGTGGCATAAAAAAAGACTTATTAAAATTAATTGTATTGGAATAAACGTTGACGTAAATTAAAAAAAAATTAACATCAGAGTTTTGCATAGATTTTTCTTTATTTTTCCTTTAGTAAGAATTGAATTAAGGTTTACATCGAATCTTACTACAATACAAAATGGTTTAAATTTATTTAGATAACTAAGTATGTTATTTTTAATTCTAGTATTTCCTTGAACGAAGTATAAACATTTCTTTTAAGGTAAGAAAAGCAACCGCAAAGTACAAATGGTATCATTGCTCCTCTGAATTTGGATATTTGAAGGTTTAAACTCATCCGTTATTTATCTTTTATACTTTGGTTTCTGTATTCACTAAAATCTCAAAATGTTACTTACTAGTAACTATACTGATCTTAACACACATTTAGCATTAACTAGATTTGTATACAAAGGCGTTCAATAAGACTTTTGTTTTGTACCGAGACATGCACAATTTTTCAACTGCATACTGGAAAGGAAGATAAACTGATTCTGGAAGTAATTGTGAAATATTAATTAAATCGCAAATCTTGAAAATTGCAAAGAATATAACAGTACCTATATTTTTTTTTATTCCAGACAGCATGAGATTTAGTAAAACATATTTGGTACCCGGGCCGATATTCACCATGTGATCATCATCCCATAAAACGTGAAAAAAAAATAATCCTAATTAATACTCCTTTTAGTCAAATGACAAATGGGCTAACAGAGCAAAACGTGGTGTTGTTCAATATCAAGAATACTTTTTCACAGCAACGCCGTAATTATTTTAAACAAAACTGATTGAGCAATGACTTTTGTTTGATCCGAGAAAGCAATATTTAGTGAAAATACAATTTTTTCAATATGTTTCTGACATATTGTTTAGGTTATTAGTTTTCTAAGACGAAACTTGAGTCACTTTTGAAAAATGAAGACAGTTATAAATTTATGGTTTTTTAACAATTCTAAGAAACTTTGCATTCCAAAAACGTACAAGAAAGTAACATTTTCAGAATTTCTTTCACTCAACAAAGAATTCATTTGAATTTCATTTTCCAGGTTGCCGAGGCAACTTTATATGCAATATTTATTACTGAAGTTGCTACTTACAATTACACGCTCAAACAGATACACGAGAAAAGTACATAAAGACTTATTTTTCGTAGTAAATTAAAAAGGCCTTTTATATTTTCGTAAAACATTTCAAAGACGAGAAAGATTACCTACTTTGCTGCTGAAAGAAATAGCCACACAAGATTAAATTGTAAACATTTTTTCCAAACTTTCCTAAAAACTATAAACATGGATATGAACTCACGTGGGAGTCTTGGCGGCTTATACCGTGTACACTGCAACCATGAGAATCGCGCCAAAGGGTTGTCAGCCTCGACGGCAGGTTTGCTGGTCTTTTCATTCAAACTGGATTTGTTTTCTGTTTCCGTTAAACTTTCAGAAAGGTGACTATGATCGCTGGAGTCAAACTCTTTGGCATCTTGGAGGAGACAGTGGTCTTCGTCTTCTTCGTCATCTTTCTCTAACCTTCTGGTTCCTAAAATCCCATCTATGGAGAAATCCACCACTTTCGGTGATCTGTGGGTGAGTTGAGGTGAAACTGCATTTGGCTTTCTCAAGGAGAGTTTGGAATTGTTTTCTGACGATAACCGAGCAAAAGCGGAACTTTGAGTAAATCCGTGGATCGATGCCGGTCCTGTTGCCCCCGGCACGTAGGCGCTCGGAAAATAAGGGGGAATACGTAACCCCACCAGAGGGAAGTTAGGTGACGTCGACATTTGCTGGGGTGGAATAAATCCCATGTAAGGTAAGGCTGCCGTAAAGTGATATGAAGAACTGAGAAGAGCCATAGTGCACCGACTTCTAGAATAAATTGCCACGATGCAGAAACTTCTTCTCTTGTATATTATCGAAGTCAAAGAATCGCTTGAATCTTGGGAGTTGAACTTATCCACTCAATCTTTCGACTCCATTATTTGTCTCAGCACAGTACTAGCATGATACAGAAAACTAGATTCAAATCCGAAAAGAGGAGAAGCAAAGGACACTGAGTTCTACCGGCGGGTAAAGTTAGTCAAATTCGTTCAAAAGATTTAGCCGGATTTTTTTGCGAATCACACAGCGATCGTGTGGTTGCTAATGATGTTTTGATTCAGTTCTCTGGTGTATATAAACGAACTTGAGAAGAACCCCGGTGTGGGCTGCTATTTGTTAACATATATTTCTAGTCTCGGTTCAGATTAGTAAACAGGAGAACGCTCCACTAACTAGCATTGTTGTAACTGCTTTCACACACCAGCAGGCGTTTGTGTAGTTAGTGCGCATGAGCACGCTGATAAGATAGCGGCCACCTTTAGGATCAGAAACGTCCTAATGACGTCACAATAGTAAAGTCAACCAATGACAATCACGAAATGCGACTTTTCACTACACACAAACTTTTGAATGGATTGTAATCTCATAGCGTGTGGTTTTTACACAAGTATCGAAGTTGTCTGGGAAGTTGGGATTTTACCAATTAAAACACGGTTGCTTTGACCAGGGAGCTGTAAGAGACTTTGACTTATCAAGTAAGCAAAGATGGTTACTTGTTGGAGGAAGACGAAAATCTCTCCTGTATTCAGAGTTAACTGTCATAAACTGCGCGGTCGTAGCTTAACCAGTCTCCTTCAAGTGGTACAATGAGATGATGGAACTGACAAATACAATTTGTATTTATTCATTAATTAAAGTTAAAGTTTGATAGAATCAGGGGAGTATTACATTTTTCACAGGTTATAATCATCCACCCCAATTCTTCCTACCGAAACTCAGTTAGGCCTGTCAAAAGCACTGAATGTTTTTCAATGTTTCAATATAATAATGTTTCAACATAAACGACTCAGAGCTCATCGCGGCACTGAAATATATCTTTTCCATTTATTAAGGATACTTTAAAGATAGAGTTTAATTCTTGTAGAGGTTTTGAGAATTTTTTTATAACACCGAAATTAAGTAAGAAATTGTTCAGGCAATGACATTTCATTGAAAACAGACTACTTGCAATTGCCAACATAAATAACATTTAGTGGCGAATACAGACGTAGCATTGGTCGAAGAAGGGTTGAGGTGGAGACATGCAAGACCTTGATCAATTCATAGACCTTTTTCAAAATATTAATCACAAAGGATTGGGGATAGACTTTTGGTGTGCGTCTTTTTTGACAAAAACGACGCTAACTAAAACTCTATCCCACAATCCTTTGTAATTGCTATTTGAAAAGGGTTTGGAATAGATATCAAAGGGTAGAGAAGCCTATCCATGATTCATAGTCAAGGAAAATACCGAGTTTGTGGGACAAAAACTTGTTGACATCTTTAAAACCATAATATGTGATTCAAAACCCCCCAGCATGATAGCTTTGTTTTCAAGAAGTAAGGTCATTACAGAAAGAAACTAATTAAATGTATAGCTCATGAAAAATTCTTGGGCCAAAACTTTCAAAATTTCAAATGATTCAACATTTGTTACACGTACTAATTTGGGGTAGGTAAAGCTATTACTGGAGTTAATTGGTGAGACTGAATGGTGTAATACCTTCTTTCTTTGTATTTCGTGTATAGTAAACTTAGCCTAATATTTCTCTTTAAGGAATATTTATCATGATTGGAAAGGGGTGGGTGGGGAGGGGAATAAATATAAATAAAATACATATTTCATCGTTAAACAAGTTTAGTTGTGACATTTTACATACATTTCTTCCTTTTATTTGCCTACCTGAGATAATAGAAAATATCTTTACACCATTCTGTTTATGTATTGGAAGTTTTATTATGAGGTAATTATTACAAATTTCTAATTGATTTCTTAGGAAAAAGGTATAACAAACAACATTTTTTTGGAATCATTTTCAAAATGTTAAAGGGAAACTGCACCAACCAAGATGTAAACTACTACACTCTATATAATTATCCTCATGTATGAACCTAAAACTCAAAATGTCAATGTTGTGAAATAATATGAAAGACTCTCCTTGGGGAATAATGGGATTGTACTTGAAGCGTTTAGCTGATGCTTCAAAATAAGAAAATGGGGTGATCGCTTACAATTTAAGGAAAATTGAATACCACAAATTCGTGTTTTTAAGGCCATTTGTAAAAGGTAGCTTACTAAACACTATCCCGCACAACGAACTATCTTTAGTTCATTCCTGTAGACAGCTAACTGGCTAAATGGTCGACAAGCAAATCATGAGATCTTAGTATATATTTTGATGCAGAGGAAGTTATTACAGTTTACTGAGCCAGCAAAAGTAAAACCAAAGTTTGGCAAATTCTTACGAAAAGTAGGAAATAGTTTTCGAATTTTTGATGAACGGTAGACTGACTGGCATTATGATAAAATGGACAAATTACATTACACTACATTTGTTCCATCTCACGTTCAACTTATTCTGAAACGAAAATTAGTTGACTTAAAATGGAAAAAACTAATGTGACTTTTAAGAAAACCCAAATAAAAGATTTCATTAGTGGTTTTAGATGACAATAGTTCAATTGTCTTCTGCTCGCCTATGCTAAGAATTTCTCTTATCTTTTGAAGAACGGTCGATTGCTAAAAATCAATCACTCGAACTAAGATTAATTATTCCTTGCAAGTGATTTTTATGTGTTTCTAAATTTTTTGGTCAATTGCTCGTGAAACTTTCAAGCCCAAAAATGACAAATCACAAAGCAACCGCTTCATATTCAGCTTGTGTCGTAAAGTACCAGACACAAAATAGACATCAGCTCTAAAGATGAACAGAAGCAATAGTTTGTATAAACTACTCCTGCGAAATCTTTATCAATTCTAGTCGGCGGAGTTTCCTATAAGCTACTCAAATCGCAAATCTTCTCCCCGAATTGCCGGTAAGGTGCTAAATGACGACATTGTTCTTAACTCCCGCCAAGTACGACTTCCCCTGAGATGGGTTTCAGTTACACGAAGCTATACCCCCGTGGCAAATGCTAAACACTAATCAAAGATCACAACATCTTACTCCTTTGTATCTACGAAGGCCCCTTCCCTTATTCGAACATTGTCTTCGTTGATTAAAACCCCGCTAGTATCGTCATCCTAATGACCAGTTTTGGATATAAATCTCTGATGTTGGGTTTGTTTTTCAATTACGTTGATGAAGTGCCAACAAATATATTGAAAAAGGTGTCTGACTGCTGAGAATATCGGAAAATGAGAATTTCTCATTCAAAGACTAGCTTGATAAAGGCGGTATGGAAAAGCTGCGATTTTAAGCCGAGACGCCGCACACACGGTGTGATTAGGCTGTTTGCAAAGCACGGCAAATCGACCATTCGATCGTACGCACTGCCATGATTGGAAACTTTTATTACACATGTCAATCAACGCATTTTTGCCTTTGTTTCAACGGAATTCACTCTATGATCATAGCTTTTAAATATCGCTTGTAAGTTTGATTAAGTCCTGGGCAACTTGTTAAAAAAATGAACGCCAGATAATCAGAGATATATGTATCACATATATTTTTCCTGTCAGAGATATAAGAGAGAGAGAGAACTAGATAAAAAAGAGATAAGAAAAAACGCTTCGAGATTTAGCGGTAAATCCTGGTATGGCTAGGTTGACAGAAAGATGCGATAATGGCATAGGTAGAAAATGCGCAGAATTGGGTCATAAAACTCAGAAATAAACAACGGTATTCATTTATACTGTTTCACATTCTTATTTGAATTTTAACACCTGCGTGAAAGGAGATCCGAAAAAATGTGTAATGAAAAACCATTTGACCTATCCGATTGTTGAAGGAGAGTTACTTTCTTAATAGGCCTACTTCTGATCTTAAAAACAACATTGTGTATGTATGTTAAGTATTGTTAGTTCTTAAAAGATAACTGAGAGGATTAAAGAGATTCACAGATGAAGGCTATCTTCAATTTTCAACGTCAGATTTCCAGCAAAGTTTTCGAACATAGCCAATGGATCTTAAATATATATATATATATATATATATATATATATATATGTAGACTACTTGAAGTTTATCAAGATATGAGATAATTGGAATTTCAGATTAATTCTGAAAAAGGTTTAACACATCGTTAATGCTAAACAAAGAAGTCAAATTGTGACGTATACATAGTATATATGGTAAAATCTTATCAGGTGACTTTCTGAAACTAACGTAAACCGGTCGAGTGGAGATGTTAAGTCTAATTCGATAACTTTTTTCAAAAAGTGTTTTAAGCATTGGAAAATGTTTTGCTTGCCGTAAAATAGAATGAGCTGCTTTGTTTGTTACCAATATTACGTCTTTAAGTCATGTCAAAGGTGGCAGCAACAGTGAAAATTATAATGTTTATATAATAAAGGTTAAATCCGTGTTTATACCTTGAAATATGACACAAGATTTCAAGCAAAATATTAAAACCTTCGTTAAATGAGGAACTAGGCACTAAGGTTAATCTTCTATAGTTTTATCCATTACATACAGAAAGCTATATATCGTATCTTTCGGAACGTAGTTTTGGTTCTCTGATTAAATACTCGAAACGTAGTTTACTTCAAAAGTCTCAGTTGATATATACTCTGCACCTAGTAGCAACTTCAGGAACTTGCCTGCCTTCAATAAACAAAAAAAGAATGTTTTTGCCGTCAAGGTGAGACAAAATTATGTATGAAAAATAAAGATGTTAAACACAAAATTGAAAGTTGGTTTGACTAAATATTTTACCGGCACTTATTCTTGTAAAAGAATGAAAAGTCAGCACGGTAACTGCCTGGTTGACATTAAGTACTTTTTTCTTCCAGCATATCAATGTGCTATTGACCATATCTTGAACATTCTGAGACGTCTCTGCAGGCTAAGCGTGAACTGACATTGCCAGACAATAAATAGCAAATATGTAAATTAATTGGAATATACCCAGTGCGTCATTGAAAGTCATAACAGTATGCACCTTTGCCGATCATTCTCATTAGTGATATGAATATGGTAATTGATTGCAGCCATGACAGCCGTTTCAAGTTCGTGTATGAGTTTTAACTACCCGAAGTGATTTACTGTTTAATTGCCGCGAGCGGGTCAGTTCTAGCACAATTAACGAGATGAATGGGGGTTTTGTAATTTTCAAATGGCTGTGTTGTACTTTTTCATCCAGAAACCCCTACAATCTGCTATAAATTTGTATATTTACAGCACTAATGGGCGGTTAAGTTCAGCTTTCTCTTGTCTGCGTATTCTCAAAACACTTTTTACTCGTTTTGTCGAGCGATTTTGGGTTTCAATGTTCTTCAAGCAGACTGAGTTGGAATGTAACAATTATTTCTCCCACTTCAAAAGCGGTCTTTAGCAGATTAAGTGAAATAGCAAAACTGCTTTTAACAAAATGGGGTGTTGGACAGGCAATAATGAATGTTTCAAAAATATGTCCTGTCCACCTCTCACAGAGTGTTGAGGATGAACAGGCGTTATTTAACCAAAGATTGGAGAGGACGATTAAAGGTGAAACCTGTTCGAGGGAATCAACAGTGTTCAGTGTCTTAGGGGCCTCTGAGGGCCGAAGATAGGTTAACTACTCTTGCTACATCCGTCTGTCCGTCTGTAAAGTGTAGAGGGGAGACTAAAGGGAGATCAACGTTACCCATAGCAAAGGACACCGAAACTAGGTGACTACTGAACAACCATTCAACTGAGTTGTAATGATAAATTCAGAGTAAGCCTATCACTCGTTCAGTTTACTCCTTTTTAATAAAACGTCATGCATGACACAAATTGGGTGTTAAGTTGAACATTTTTGCAGGTGTTGCATGTTAACGTTGGCAACAAAATATTTCTGGCGTTAGTTGGTCCTTTGTAGGCATAAGCGTATGAGGTGGGGCCCGGAGAGGCAAACTGCCCCCCCCCCGTGCAAAAATATTGTCGATTTCAGCTGAGGACATATGAATTATTTTTCAGGGCAAAATTCCTGTCGGAGTGGTTCCTAGAACCCATTTTTAATAAAGCATGGAATTTAGTCGTGGTCACTGCATGTAACTCTTCAAGTTGGCTGCCGTCACATGCGCCACTGCCCCTTTGAAAGGTTTTTGAAAGGTTTTGGTTCTATAAATGTTTACGGACTTTGGCATTTTCTTAGCATTTAGCTGAACGAAAATTTTCTCTTTTTTACGTTTAGGGGGTTACCGTAGTTTAGAAAAGTTGGGCAGCTAGCCTATGTGTAGAAATGTCGAGAAAGATATTAGGTATAAAACAGTCCATTAGATAATCACTATGACGTTCCATATTACACAGCAAAAATATTGGTCGGGATGTCTTAAATGCATAACCGTAACTCATACACATATGTCATTTGCGTGTGTCTTAGATCTTTCAACCATGTGATATTTTCCAGGCAATAATTATTGGGTGACGATATGATTTTTCAGCTTTGCCCACTAATTAGTACGGTTCACTTTGTATTAGGATCAATCGTGATTAATATACGTGCCTAAGTTCACGCTGCATAAATACCATGCGTCTTCTCGAATACCGTTTCGATGAGTATTCATATTAAGAGGGTTTGTGCCAAAGTTTGGTTTTGATCTGTAAAGCTGGATCTTAATCTCAGTTTTCTGGTGAGATTTGCATTCGGTTTCTATCTGGGGTTCTCGAGCTATTTCCAGATGAAGTTAACACATTTTCAAACCATATTACTCACATTAATCCGCACTGTTTTGGTTTTCTTTAAAATTTACAACCAGTCGGCCCCCTCCCCCAACTCCACATGCATGAGAGGCATAGGGACATGTAGAAATTTAAAAAAAAAAATCCCGGCATGAAAAACTCATACCTCTATACATATTTCAGCCCAAAGCAATAGACTGTAAAGCAAAGAAAACGAAGTATTGCTCATCAAAGTGGGAGATACTCTGCTTGCTTCAAGTTCACTTATAATGCAAAGTGTAACCTCATGTGTATTAAAATGTCTCGAGAATAACCACATAGAAAATAAAATAGTGATTCCACCAGATTAATTAAATTTAAAGAATAAACATTGCTACTTCCTTTAATAGCCTGTTTACAAGGCATAGTGCATACATTTCTTCAAATGAGATACGCGAAGGGATTTATGGCAAAATTCGTGCCTCTCTCTGTACGGGTGGTCGTGAAACCACATGAAACATGTTGGCCGTACGCTCGGCACGTGGACCGATGAAAGAGGGGGTTCCTTGCCATTAGACGAAGAATGGGTACATTGTACGTATAATTTATCGCACACTTAGGCAATAACTAGTTCTTTGTAAAAATTAAGAGCCCTATAGGCATCGTCTAATCCGTGGTGAGTTACAACAACTCACCTTTAACATAAAAATAAATAAGCCATGAAAGTGATATCAGGAAGAAGAACGGCCTATCAAGGGTATGATACCGCATTACTTGGTAAACTTTCCAAGTTTAGAGAAGAGAGACAAGGGTTTTCTATTTTAGAAGGGAACCCAAGCGGGACTGATTTGATACGAACGGAGTCTTTCATAGATGAAGGTGATTGCCTCATTACCTCTCCTAATTTCTCCACGAAGTTAAAAGTTGAGAGAAGGCACGCGCAATCCACATGGAGAGATTGAACCAAAGAGGTCTTGTATTAGGAAAAGATAATAGCCTTCCACTCGATGAACAAGGAGAAACAAAGTTTTTGTTAACTGGTTAAGAAACGCCAACTCAGTCTTTAGCACAAAGAGGGAAAATCAAATTTTAATGGTCTTCCTGTTAAGTGACAGCTTTCTGATTAGAACATGCCGATAGTCTTCCTGTGTGTATTAAACACATGTTGTGAACCAGGGAAACAGACGGATGCAACAAGTCCAATTTTCACAAGAGATACTTCAATTGTAAATTTCACCCGGAAATAGGACACATTGCATGCAAATGTTTGTTTAGCACATTTCTTCTCTAAAGAGTGCATTTATATACTTCTGTATAAGTTCAGCAACAGATTTGCACAGGATATGTAGCGTACTTTAGTTTCTTTGTATTAGATTCGCCATCAATACGGTTTTTGTTTCTCCTACAAAATTGATGAAACATGTTGAATTTGACTTGAAAAATCCTTTGTCATGAGATACCCGACAGGAAATATAAGTATTTTAAGTTTGAAATTTAAGGGAAAATACAGTCTCCCCATCACCTCTTGAATGTGAATTAGAGAGTACACTCAGGAATAGTTCCTATCAATCATGTGGAAATATTTTTTTTACTTACACGTTACATTCATGCAGAAAAATTCATTGATTTATCTTCAATGTCCAATGTTTTACACAGATACATAATGAAAGATACTTGTGAGCGAAAAAAGAAAAGATTTTTAAGATTTAGCAGATTTTTGAAAATAAACTTGGGACCACTGCTTTCTCCATTTCCGTGACACTTTTATAAGTAGCCTATTTGAAATATTTGAACTGGGAATCCCTTAAATTTAATATTTTTGGAAATCATATTTTGCTAAGGTATGTGGATGTAGCATGTAACCAAAAAAGCTCGTTTACTCAACAGAAATAGCTTAAGATACCCTGATAAAAAAATCTGTTGGAATTATTTCGATATCAGTTTCACCGTTCTCAATTTGTGCCTCTTCAAACTTTGACAATTTCTGACTGAGTCTATTTTGATTTGCAAGAATCATGATGTGGAATGTTAGATTGTGTCTGTATTTCTTTTGTAAATTTTTCCTAAATTTTCCTCTAATTATTTACCAGCTAATGTGTAATTTGTTGCAAAATATGGAAATTTTCCAAGTGTTCAACAGCTTCTTCCATAATAAGCATCTCGGAGCATATATACCAACATCACAACTGTCCTTGGAATGAAGGTTAAACGAATATAGGATAACATATCTCATGAGTGCCTCTTTTTATGTCATAAATTTGCAAACGTAGTCATGTTTATTCATAAATATAGGTGCAAAACAGTAATTGTCTTGAAAATGGTAGTATTTGATTTATGAAAACTGTTGCGTTTTACATAAAATAGGCAGTTATGATATTGTCGACAGACCTTTAAGGGACCCTGCTGTGGTTCTTTCAAAGAAAATTTGAGAAGATATCTACCTCTAAATTTGGGGGTTTTACAACACCCAACCTCATCCCTGAAGCCACCTCTCTGTTTTGACAGAGTGAGTTACTATAGCAACTCCCTGGTTTTGAAAGCTGACTAGACATCTGTATGGACAGTCAGACAGCCAGTCCTTCAGGCTCCATGTACTTTCCGAACAATTAAACCACTGCTTTAACTATGGTTTGTAGGTATGACGTAATGTGGTCAAAATTAAGTAGACAGAAGTATCAAAAGTGTAACTTGTGTCATCATCAAAGTAACTCCAACAGACCACTGAGGGGCATATTTAGCAGAAAGTGGGTACATTCGAGCCGGAAAATAGCAAGTCGATATGATAAGAATCTCCCGAAGTACGCTGAGAGACTAAATATAAGCCGGGAAAGAAAGTACCCGGCATCTAAAATTAAAGAAAACGTTCCGAAATCGAGAACGGTAAAAATAGGGTCCGGCATTTATAATGACATGGTAATTAGATAATACACCGCGAGTCGGGCAGTCTAGAGACAGAGAAGGAGATGCTAATAATAGGGAGGGGCATTTAATAGGAAGCTTTTGATGTAAGTAGCGGGGCAATTCTCGGAGAATAATCTTTCAAAGCTCTCTATAACAAGATGAAATGTTTCAAAGGGGGTTAAAAGAGTAGCTCTAACGGGGTACTAATGGATCTGAAAAGAGCAACGGAGCACTCGTGAATAAATGACAAATGAAAGGGAGGGACCTGGTTGAATAGAACTGTAATGACATGAAAAGAGTTGGCATCAAAAGCCCCCGGCGGATAATTGGGGCTCCTTACAAATACAACAATAGAAAAGATAGCCACGAAGTGGCATCCCGCAGACTGGCTGACTATGTGGGCATTGTTGCGATGAAGCTAGCGTAAAATCATGACACCATAGGCCCTATTTATGACCATATCTGACCACTACAGCGAAACAATTTTACTTGTGCAATCAGATTAAATCCCGAGCGGTACCATTTGGAGTGAGTCTTTCTTGAGAGGCCGCCTTTCTTTTTGAGGAGCGGGCTAAATGACAAAAATCTTTATCGAATCCACCATTAAATGCCAACTTGGCAATTAGGCCCGTCGGAGGCTGTAACTCTGGTTATGTCTGATTTCTTGTAGGCAATGTGGGCCTATTGAGCTGTGCCGACCAGGGCCATAGAGACTTGGTCAGGAATAAAGCCGGTCAATTGATCAACATCACTCGTCATTAATGATCTTCTTGCGGAACAAAAAAGGGTAATCATCATTATCTGCTTAAGTGATTCTTCGGACAGGAATCTTTGATCTGTTCTGCATCCTCCTAGCATTCAATACAGCCTCAGTTACAGGCTTCGATCAATGATATTTTTAAGTGGCCTTCAAACAGATTGTTTTTGGCATACATTTCCCCTGATAACTTTGAATTACACTTGAAAGAAATAGTTCTTCGTGTCGCCACCGATACTAAGTCGGTCAGCTCAACTTCCACTTAGCCTAAACGGCAATATCGTTTCAGTTCTGCAATCTCTGTATTCATCTGGTTTATTGACCTACAATTGTTTAAAGAAAATTTACCGCATTCACAATGTCATTGCAGAAGTGAACTGTATATCTAGGCACCTGAAGCGGTATTTAATATTTGTAGGGTATACAAAATAGCTCACAATGGATGCCAACTTTTCATGCACTAAGAGCACTAAAGTTTTGCACTTTACCTCTAACTGAACTCACTGAGAGACGTTACAATATGTTTTTAAGCCAGGGCGAACTTCAGGAAATATGGTGGAATGGATACATACTCCCCTGCTCAAAGGCGCTCCTCTTGGTGGTGGTGTGGGGGCGATGCGCAGTTTCTGCCCCAGAAACATGATCCTTTGGTTACCCTAGAAAGTTGCCTGACCATTTCCAAAAATCTGCTCGAGAAATAGGTTTTCCCGCGGCGACATTCGTAAGGCTTCAGCTCCCTGGCTAGTACGCCTACACCCCTATCCGGGCTAATTTTGTTCCCCAGGTTTTTGCTCAAGGGCCACCTGTATGTAAAGTTTCCAGTGTGTGCATAGCTCACTGCACAAATTATCATACAGTATATTTCATATCATCCCCAACGCCCAAAAACAATCGCCGACTTCCGCTTGACACTAAGATTACGTCACCCCCCACCCCTCCAGAAAAAATAATCTGACTTAAGTTTCACCAGCATGACACTGCTTAAGAGAATTCAAAAATTTTTATGCAGTATAAAAACCATCAGATTAACATCCTTGTAAAAATCTGCCATTATTCTGTTTTATCCAACTTTAATATCAACATTTTTAAGCTGGTAACTGAGATAACTTTTCGGTTATTTTATTAAAGGGTTTTTAAGTTCACATTCAATATTACCTTTACACCGTCAACAGAAATCGGGACGGTGGGAGTGCAGGGTAGGACATTACAGGGAAAATTTAGTCACTCTGATTTGAAGTTGTATACCTGCTCATTTATGAATGACCCGTTTAAATCATTTGATAATATTTTTGATGTTGAATTGTGAAATCCATTCATATTGGTTTACCTTTAATATAATTTTTTTTTATATTGGGAAAGATATTTTTGAGGTTAATCTTAAGAGAACAGTTAAAATACTTTAAAACAAATTTGGGGCTTCTAATTATTCCCTTTATAATGAAAGAAGCACTTGTCTCACAAAACTTATGGAAAAGAAAAAAATAAATTTCCCTTTGTTAAATGATTATTCATTATTTTTTAAATGAGGGTAAATTCAAGAAGGGAATGGTGTAAACCGTAGAAAAACTTTCATCTTGTGGTCCAGGGCTTCCTGTCAGAGTCTTACGGTGTATTCTTACTTGTTAATACACCCTTTAAACATGTGCGATAGTAAAGGTGTGCAGCTTCCACATGTATAGACTTGCAACAACACGTATGAAAATATCGAAACTCAATTTGTCAAACCTTTCCTGGAACTTTATAAACGATTGCTAAGCAAATTTATTAGGCAGTATATGTGATAATAGATGATTTCCCCTAAGGTGTCAAATGTGTTTGTGCTTGAGTATTTTCTTTATTACGAGTCCGTTTCCTGTTATGTCTTTGTCCATCCTACCAGCACACCTTTTGTGCAGCGGACGTTTCAAACAATAGCGAAGAACATGTTCTTTACACCCCCCCCCCCCTCCCATAGGTGTAAGTCAATCGACAAAGGACTCGGTAGATGGAGCAGGATCTACACCCTTGTTTTCCCTTCGCAACTGTACGAAAAAAAATGAGCTGATGCTGCTGGTAATTCTTCCAAAACAATTGAATCTTAGCAGGTTGCCCGCTTGGCGGACGTGTATTACTGGACGTGCATCGGCTGGACTCGTAATACCAACGTTAGAGTATGTACGTCAAACGGAGTACATATTCGACACCTACTTTAAAGGTAACTTAGCAGGGAGTTGCCACTAGATCTTAATTGAGCCAATGCGCACTGTCTAAGAAGAATTTTTATGACTGGCTAACCCTAATCCTAATCCCTAACCGTAACAAAGGATACAATCAATACAACACCATCAGCCAATCAAGAAATATCGTACGACACAGTGCGCATCAACATTCTTCATTTAGCCGATAACGGCCTCTTAAAACCGGCACTAACATCCTGTACACTAAAATGCCACTTGCTTTGTGATTACTTTTTTAACTGTTGACTACTCAAAATCTTTGCGCAATTTCACCAAAATAACAACATTTTAATTTTAGCTTCATGGAGAAACATAAGAATTTGTATGTTTGCAATATAACAATTGATGGATTTACTTTATTTCAGATGTGAAAATAGACTAGGGACTTTCAACAGCAAATGAAACATGAGTTACATTATTTTAAAAAATATTTAAACTCATGTAGGAGAGTGCTTCAGAATAAGATACACATTTTTTGAGTAGAATTCGAATTAAAAATCAACTTTTCTTTTTACACCGTACATTTGAATATTGAATGCTTTGCTACATCAACTTTTTACTGAGTTGTCTGAACTACAATACGGTACAACTCAAAATTATTTTTTTCCATTGTACAATACTTTTATTTTATTGCGTTGTAGGACAAGACTTAAGATTGTTATTTTTAGTTTTGTATTTTTTTCTAGTTTCAAAACTGAATGAAGGCTCTGCTACGATTTCATCTCTGGGTTAGCGAATGGAAGGTAACAAACATCCAGAAAGAATTCGCTTTTAAAACTTTCAAACTTTAGTAAGCTTCAAGAAGACTAAACTCTCTTTGACTCTGAATCATCTAGAGGGAGAGAATCCTTTTTTGCTTCTTTTCAGTGTTTAGGAGTTATCATAAGTGGCTAATTGGATAACAAGAGTAAATGAATTGAATGAAGACTTCAACCGTACAATGAACAAGGCAGTTCCTAATGGAATTAGATCAGCGCCAATGTAGGCCTGGGGACTAACACGGCGCCAAATGATTAGGGTCCTTTAAAGAGTTTGTTAAAGAATTACTTGTTTACTTCAGTCCAAAGTTCTTGCAAGAATTTAGTTTGTTCAAAGCAGCTTTGAGCCCCTGATTATAACAATAAGTGAAAAGCTTAGTTCCAGACAACGACAATACAATGACTGTTAGGCTAGCTGTAAGCTAAATAGGCTTAGTGTGTTGGTGAAGCTTCTGTGCATGACCGTTACGTAGAGTGTTTATGAAGCAGGCCGAGTCTTATTTAAGTTTAACGTTTGAGGGTCAGGAAGCCATTTGGCTCATTGACGACCCTATACCAGAGTGAGCGTGGATGAACA
>WURT03000008.1:580216-597224 GCA_009936505.3 Holothuria glaberrima | reverse complement strand
TCATAGTTCCTTTCAAAGAATGTGGGAAGTGGGATGCATGAGGATACTGACAATTGACAATGGAAACACGAAAATTTCTACCAGATTTATAGTATATGTCTTAAAATAAAAGTTAAAAACTAATATGAAACAGAGTTTTTAAAGGGAGGAAGCAGTCGCCCCAAGTTTATTTTCAAAAATCTGCTAAATCTTACAGACCTCAGACCTCCGCTTATTTTGCTTACAGCATTTCTCATAATGTCTCTGTATAATCACGTTGAATATTGAAGGTAAAGCAAAGAGTTATTCTACACAAATTAAGCAAACAAGTAACAAAAAAGTTGTCATATGATTGGAAGGAGCCATTCCTAAATTAGGATGATGGGGTACACTAATTCAAATTGGGGGACGGCCTTTTTCCTTTCAAATTCCTCTCATTGTCATGTATCATAGTTTTCTATCCAAACTTCTGCATGGTTGGAATGAGACAGGATATGTTTCACTCAAAAAACACTCTGCATGGGGTTAATTTAACCAGAATGGTCACAGGTTCCCCGACCATTCTGCATTCACAACCGACAAATTAATAAGTCCTTAAAATTAACACCTTCTTACTTATATATTAAACCTAACTAGCGAAACATTCCGGTGACAAGTTATTCTTTCGAGGTTAATTAAAATCAGGATCTCTTAGTTATGTTATTGTACCGAAAGTCTAAAATTTCAAAAATATGTATGACAAAGCATCTTAAATGAATCCCATTAGTCCACCTCTACCTTCTCTTTCGCAGGATATTTGTGTGCTGGGATCTAAAATGTTAAAGTTTTTTCACTCAGTTTAAAATGTTCGATTGCGTAATAATTTGCGATGTCAGTCTTGTACTATACTTAGATGATTACGGTCTTTATTTATTTCTTTTTTATTGTCTTATTGTCTTTTTTAATCCACTTTATTTTGTGCCACAGGTTTGCCAAGGGTGGCGTCTCATTGCTTTGGAGCGGCTTGAGTATACATGCCCTCTCCCTACAATATCATATGCAAGAATGTAGTGAAATTCCGAAGATCGCACTAGGGAGCTGCCCGTGTCAATGACAGCTCCCTGGTCGTACAAGCGTTTTCATTTCTAAAGGAATAAAATACAGAAAAGTTGAGTTTTACAAGAAGTACATCACAACTAATCGCACAACTGACTTTCTCAAATCAAGCAATAAATTCTAACATTTTATATTGAAGAAGGTGAATTTGGGCATGAAGATGTGGGTTGAATGAATGATATTCTTTACTAACCTATGTAATAAGTATTCTCGCAATTCCAGACTTATACATAGGTAAACTTTAATTATGATATGATATGATAAGTGATGACAGCCATCCTAATAACGATGATGTTTAAAGAGCGCATGGGACGCTACATGCATCATTTTCGTTAAAGTTACCCAATTTTTCTCTGTCTGGGTCACATAGCATTTATAAAGGACAAGGCAACTGGATTCAATTTATGAAGAGGAAGCTGACATAGGGAACTAGATTAGAGAAAAGGGTGTCACACACGAGGCCATTTCTTCTCTCTTCCAATCACCTAGCTACCGATACCTCAGATACGAATAACTATATGCACTCTCCCAAACACTTTGATCACAGCACATTGATACATCTTGGTTCTTTCAAACGTCGAAAAGTATTATTGTCACTTGTAAATGGTGAACTAAAGGTGAATTAAAACGGAACAGAAGGATAATTCATTCTCAGTCTTCCTTGGGCCCATAATGTCAATAATATACTGAATTGAATTGCATACTGTTTACGTTTCACAGTTAAGAATACATGATACCATGTAATTGGTGTGACATGTGCGCACCATATTCGCTATGATATCACTTTATCTCTAGGGAAAGTTACCACAAGCTCCTCTTTGAATTGTGGAATCATGTAGACTGGTGGAACAACGTTTAATCGTCCTATGAGGACACCTACATTGGGACTGACATTAAATTAAGCGAAATGACGGCGTTAGGAGGTATTGTCCTCGTATGTTCAATTCTCCCCTCAGGTTTGACCTTTGACCTATTCGGATCGTTAATTTCAAAGTATCGGTAAGCCATAACTTAAGCGAAGTAATTCCTCTACAGATTGAAATAGTAAGTCATACATATGGCGTTAGGAAAGGTAAATAATAAATCATAATTTCCATTTGATATGATTACCCATGAAACCAATAGGGAAATGCGCAGGACATAATTATTGGTGCCAAAGTCATTCTCCAGCAAGGGAGGGTACATGTTGTATAATGTTGTCAGGTAAATTTGACTAAACTGAAATTTGCTTTCCCAAATAACTGATGCAACATGGCCAACAGTCCTGCGCAGAAGAGGTTAATAACCCTACCCTACAAGAAAACGTGGATGATATGTGTGCCATATGCATACCGGAATCTTGTTATTTCTGGTGTTACGTGTTTTGTAACATACCGGATGTTTTTATACTTATAGCACTTCATATTTTTAATTTTTCTGGGAAGTCTCATTAAAGTGAAACGCATTATTTCGATCGAATGACGTGTCTCGTTTAATGAATATGTCTGAATGTCAGGTATTAAATGTATCAAGGAACTCCAACCTTCTCCAGGAGCCTCGTCTAAGTTCTAAAATGTTGCGAATGTATAGGTATATTGTCCGTATTTCATACTTAGGATTTTTGCAAAACTAGGCTCGATAAATTTATTGTTCCTCTTTATCTACATGTTTAAAGCCATGTCCTTATCACATCACTACACGTTTCTTTCGATATGTAGAGGATACGTTTCGTTCCCAACCCCGAATGTCGCCTTCATCGAATAGCCGAAAAAATTAGTCTTCGGTTAGCTTGATGCAACTTTGATTCTGTTAATATTTATACTTTCGTACACTTTTGTTGGCTTTGAAAATCTATCAAACCCTCCTCTACGCAGTCGAAAAACAGAAATCGTTACCTCATAAGGTTATAGCTTGGATCTGGGATTTGAATAGGTTAGGGAACGCCTGCTCTGTAGGTGTGTGCATGCAGAATCTTTTCTGGGAGTAAGTGAAACGTCCATGCGGAATATGCATGATTTTGTTTGAATAAAGGAGTAAGTTAGTTGTGAACAGAAAAACAAAAATGCGATTTTTGTTTCACTGTTAGACGGTGCACTACGCCATACACTGTAAACACAAATTAGTCAAAATGGTCTGAATCAACTATAATAGCATTATAGTCGCTCGTATTTGACTACCGTTATTTTTGATGATATTTGATTCAATACTCGATAATGGACTAGGAATCATTAGTCAAAAATTAGTCAATAAGATTTAAAATTGGTCAGAAGTTAAGTCAATCGGTCAGAAATTAGTCGAAGTTAGTTAACTAACTTGTTGTATTTTCTCCAGTGTGTTTAACGGCAGAACATTACTCTGATATGCAGTTTTGCTTGACGAAGTTTATACACAATTATTAAAAACTTGTAACAATGCTGTATCATATTTAAGAAAAAGAATATTTTTCTCTGCATCATAAGTCATGTATACTCACTAGCGGTTGAAAACCGCTGGCTTAGATGATATAACCAACTCAAATGTTTTCAGACTATGCGCAATTTAATAGTACATATAAATGATAGAAATGTAACAAACGTGTTGTTCACATGAAAAAAATATCGTTTTGTGACATAAAAAGGACACATAGTTGGATATTTGAAGCAAAAACATTAAATACCGCAAACCATAATCCCTTTTCCCATCAAAATCCATCCCAGAATAATAGACGGGGTAATTGCTATCTTACACACTTGTAGCCTACCGTATATTATGAATAGCCACAATCACATAAATACGCTTGAAATTTTAAGTAACGTAAAAACGCCAAAACTTTTTAGTAATTCTTTACACAAAATTATACTGCAAAAATTACAAACTTGGGGAATAATGTAAAATTACACTTAAATAATGAAAAAGTTATCGTTTTCTTCAGCAATTAAACAAAAGGTAATTTCTTTATTAATTATCTATAAAGTTGTAGATAAAAGTTCTTATAAGAGTTCGTATTTTGGTTAACTTTTCAGATAGAGCATTATGAAACTGTGACGTAAGGTGGGGACTTCCAACATACCTCTGATGTTACCTTTTATTTCTTTTATTTTTACTTTTTATCAGCTTCAGTTTAAAGGACATTTGTACATTGATTCCTCCTAAAGAACTTCTTTAAGAAATAAAATTGCTTAAGTTGTCTACTTTTAAGTGATCTCGTTTTAAACGTATCAACAGTCATGGGCGTACGGGATACTTTTCCGAGGGCTGGACCATTTTCGCCCTACATAAGGCTTTATTACCAGAGAAACTTTGCCCATTTTCTTTCGAAAGTCTGCCTGAGAAATGTTGCCCCAGGGGGTCTGCAGCCCTCACCCCTGCCTGTAGGCCTGTGTAGACGTCACTAACTAAACTGTAAATACCGTGAGAGTCGGGGATAACTTGCATATTATAAACAAAAGTATAGTATCAAGGTGCATCACTCGCCACATCATAAGTATGAATATATAATTACTATAATTACTGCAATATTACTTCAGAAACCGACAAACTTTGAAGGGATATACTTGTGGACAGCTAGCCTGAGTTGATATATATACTGAACTTCAAAGGATCTTTATTTTGGAATTTTATTCTTTATACGATGAAGAAAAACAACAATTGGTGACATGTCACTGTACAACAAGTATCGTTTCTGGAGGCCAACTTTGGAATGACTTTAGATGAGCAGAGGCGTCATGCATGTCCATGGGAGGCCCGGAGGTAGCCCCACCACCTCCTGCCATGGATAACGGTCCATTAATAATATCAAAGTAAAGAGGCAAGTCACGGAATAGGAAGAAGATAGCGTGTCTTAAATTCTCAGTAGGACTTTCTACTTTTGTGACCTCGGTTAGAGCTCGCAATCGAAGGCGCTTCGCCTTATTCTTACACCATTTAAAGTGGTCTTATTTCACGGTCCCCATTTTTTTTCTTTTTGAGGGAACTACGCCCCTTAAGACAAGCAGAGCGTGTGGAGGTAGGACGCATCTTGACTGTGTTTTGTTTTCACAATTTGCATTCATAGCACAACATGCAATACTTTTAGCATTAATTGTGAATATTTCTTACTTTGACAAGAATGTTTATCCAGTAACAATACGTTATTGCTAAGAGTGGAGACCATGCAATATGGTAGATCTATATTTCCTTCTTGTTTTGTGTGCGTACCCCATATGCATAATGTTGAGTTCGACCATGTGCCATTGGTTCACCTTTTGTAATCGAGCAATGGCATCATCAAAAAGGGCAAGGGACGCTACTACTTTCATGGGAAAATGGCCATGAAATATTGCCCGAGCGATATTAAACAAAAAAATGCATATTGCCTTTTAAAAAGCACTTTCTAATCATACCCTCTCCCCCTCTTCCCGACACATCCCTGACCCATAATGTTCCAGCACCAAGCCGTCATTGCTCTTATATACAAGCTGGCTGAAGCACATGGTTAATTCTACAGCTAAAATGAGTTACGACGAATATCGTTTTAGTAAATTGTTTGTAGGTTTTTTTTTTAAATAGAGTGAATACATATAATTTTGGGTTGTCCCCTTCTTTAATCATGTCTTCAAGCGGATAGCATGTATAGGAAACTTAAATGCCTTAGTTTAATCAAGCTTTCTCTTTATTGTTTCAAATATCTTCCCATTGCGTGATTGGCTGAAGTAATTGATTAATGCACTAGATTTTTACACATGAGACATAGTCAATAAACCCATCAATCGTCCTTCGTAAACCAAGCGTTTCATTGGCTCGTCTTCTGTTAACGCCGCTTTTTCAGCTTCAAACTTTTACTCTTGGGTTCAATAATTGTTTTAGTCTCTCTTACGCAGCCGTTTCTTGTGTTCATTAAATTAATGTGCATCATTTTCTCCTTGTTCTGTGATTCTGTCAATATGTAGCGTTCCATAAATAATATAAATGTTTAGTAAAATTATCCAAGACCTTTGTTTTTGCTTGAAAATTCGTAAAGCGGATGTGCCACTTGTCATCCAAGAGACGCAATGTTTCATGAAAATGGCCCTTACTCGGTACATTTATTTGTAATCATTATTTTTGATAGCCCTGAGAGTAACAATCAATGGCCCCTTCCTTATTTTTTATGAACAAAACGCTCAAAAAGTAAAATTAAAATGCTGGCTCTGATATTAGTATGCGTGGATATTAATATGAAATAATCGAGTACAAACTTGGAATCTCTTATATAATCGGCAACAAATTAAAAATTTACAGATTTATTGTTTACTAGACGCTAGATTTCACAATGGGCAAAGAAAATTCTTATCTTACCCGAGTGATTCAGATAGTCAGATTTTATTACGAAAACCGTTGCTCGAAAGCTTGTAAAAAGTACCCTTGAGAATGTTTACTTAAAAATTGAAATTTACAAACCAATAAAACATTTTTAATCATTTTAATTTGTTTCAAAATGGCAACATGGATGCTTATGATATGAATAATATCATTACCATGGTAACCAAGTGAACATAGAAGACGGAAGGAAGAAACAATCATTTTCTCCCTTTTCTGATTTTGTTTTCATGATGTGCAATTGAAAACATCAATCAACCTCATTCACGGCAACTGACCAATCAGTTGTAAGGGAAACCTTCTAACCTTCTTTTCTATGGTGAAACTATGCAAATAAACACCACCAGGAAGGGCGTTAATTTATGTTAGCACTGATGGGTCTATCTGCGCCTCTCTAGAGACCTCAGTCCTGTCGAGGTCTATCGCCATGGCAGCTTTCAACGATTAATGTCCGAAGCAAAGAATTTACAGGATTGACCTTCGACCTCCACCGTGATTGACAGTTTAATGAAAGTAGTTATACACCTTTCACGCCAAACTTCAGTGCCTTCAGTTACACGGTTAAGTTAGTTTTGCTCAAAATTAGATAGTTTTATTCTCTCTAACGTGGGTTTACTCCCATAATCCTAACTGTTTAGAAGAAAAGATTGAAAGCTGCGTTTAAATTTATGCTTTATACAAAAAAGAGGATTATAGTGCAGATCCCAAGTTCAAAAAGTATCTTGTGTGAATTTTATTCTCAACTCAATACATTCCTTTCCTTCTTCGGAAACTTTCGACCTAAGTTCAAAAAAGGGTAAATGGAATTTATTACAGGTCAGTGTTCTATTATTGTATAGACCTGAATCAACTAAAAATACTTAACTATTTACACTTATTAACATAGATTGTACCAACTCTGGTCTGTAAGGTTTCGACATTTAGCTTACCTTAAAGAACACACTGTTGTTCCTTCAATACTACGTTCACAGGGGATAGCATATAATCTGAAATTCTTTGACGTTTATTGGTAGTTTTAACTCCTTACGCGGAATATTGAAAAGAGTATATTTCTTATGAAAAACATATTCTTGATCTTGATTTGCAATCGACAACCAAAGTAGTAGAAGACATGGATATACCTCTGAGAATTTTAAATTTTGTTTATCAAGAATGTTACCTATCTGTGCAATAATGAATGATTTGGCTATATGCTTATTTTTAAAGAGGAAGGTGCCATTCTGAATGGCTGCAACTCCTTCCTAGAAGATTCAACGAGAAGATGAATTTATATAACTGACAAATAATGTTCTGCTTTGATTTTCGGGGAAGGGTATTTGCCATGTAAATGGTTAAATTAATCCACGGAAGTTCACCTCGTTTTTCCATGGTTCGCCCATGCATGTTGGTAGATAACTTCCTGGTTCAAGCTATACTTCATTTCTCCGCCCGAAATATACAAATTCTTGCCCTCACCAATGAGAAATCCTCAAACTTCGATCACGAATTTGTGTCAGCATCTGCTCAGAATTAAGCGGGCAGATACAAACCCCTTGAGAATGTCCGTAAATCATAGTGTACCTGCCCAAAGAGACAGGGAAAATTTCACCTTCCCGATGTTCTGTCCCCAAGAGTAACAGTGTGGTATGGAGAAGAAACGGAAAAAAAACATGTTCAACCTTCGATGAATCTCGCTTTTGAACACCAAAGCCACCGTCATGCCTTAGCCAATCAAAGACGTTACGGCTTTGTGATAGGTCATTTTTACCTTCAGCGTGGAAGGGGTGCTCGCTGCGTACAGTCGTGTCAGAGGTCATTTTAAGGTGGTTGCTATTTGTAACTTCGACGAAGGCTTCATTTAATCGAGATGTGTTACCGTTTTTACCCAAAACAGCCACCAAAAACTTTACCGATTCACTTGTTCAAAGAACGTTCGAAATGATTCGATTTTAGACCAGCTATTTTATGTGTCCATTTCATACCTGAAGGAGAAGCACGACAAGTTACGCAATCACTACTGATTTGTGTTGGCAGTTTGTAATTAGTTATACTCGCGCCTGTATGCAAGAGATATTTTTCAAATGATCACTTTCTCTAAAGGACACCATCGTGGATGTATCAATAGTTAAAACAACAATCGTTGGAAAGGAGTCACTAGTTTCTCTTTCGTAAAGTATCCATCTCGACTCTTTTTATGATCTGATACATTGAACAAAACAACCATCAAACCAGCACAAAACTACACAACTTTCAGAAGCTCCTGCACTTCGGAGTTCGGTATTGGTACCACGTGTCTGAAGAAGTCAGTTTGGTCTGGGATGATACTCCAAAATTTTTGGAGTTTTGTATTCATTTGAAAGCAAAATCTTGAAACATTTTGCAATTTGCAGCAAGAGTTCCATCGAGGTCTTTCCTTGCAGTGTACAAACACTGTCATAGAAAACCCCATCGAATATAAATTTCTTGAAGAGGTGCAGGAACGTTAGATACCGGAATTTATAGACGGGGCTCAACGGTAGGAAAAGTTCTCCACCTTTCGAAAAGAAAACCCTGCAGAGCGGTGCTGATGAATTTTTCGTCGCCTGGGGCAGTCCCTCGGATGATCCTTGGAAGAGCATCTGGAATGGGTAAGAAGTAGTCTAATTCATGAATTTTCACATAAATTAGCTTTCTTACTAATAATTTTGCAGATATAATATTGATCTAGGTGAAAGATTTTGGTAGAGGTAAGGTGCGAGCGACTGGCCAAGTGCCAGTGCGGGTTCTAGATAACTACCCCAAAGAGTCTTTAATTTATTAAGATATTATGTAATTCGTAAGAGTAAATGCCTTGTATCTCACAGAAATGAAAAAAATATGTAACTTGGTATTCTTTGAGACTTTTGAATAATTTCCTGTTAAATTGTGAAAGTTTAGCGGTAGTAATGTAATATTTGGAAGCTGCTTTAGTGATGGTTTGTAATGTCTTCCACTTTTGCCATGCAGTAGAACTAGAAAAACAAACATTTGAATTGTTGTGTTCATAGAAGGATTCGTCAAATGTTTTAAATGCTAGCCTTTTCATTGGACCCGATTGTGAGGTGGTCATTTCCGTCGCATTGAAAATAAATATTAGTTAGAACTGACACAATAAACAAAAAGTTTTTTGATGCAGACGGCATTATTAAAAAAAAAGTCGTTCCAGTCTTAGCTGAAAAACTGTAAAAAATAAGGAAGGGATGTTAGAATAATTTTCAAGCTCTTAGTTAGGGATAATAGTTTAATAGTAATTAAAAGCCTTTCAAATTCCTACACAGGGAAGTATAAATTCAAATAAAACAGTACACACAACTATTGGGGGATACATATATGCCATATAACGCCGCGCCACAAGCAGTGACTAGGTAATGGTTCTCTAGCAATTTAGCTTCAAAAATGTTATAACAGGATGTGGCAACAACTCCCAAGATATTAAACTGTCGATGGTAAATAAAGCGAAAGAACTGTTTGGGTTTACACAAAATATTTTTAAATAAAGACAAGGAAATGCGCACTGCATCAAACGCACACTCTGATGCACGTGCAGAAGGATGTGTACTACTAAGTCGAGTTGGCCCACAGATGCATACCATCTTATATTTGCAACTTCCTTGAAAAAGTATTGCCAACAATTACAAAAAAGTCACTTCTATTTTATTGTTATTACTCTAACCACTTTGGACCGAGGGACGAATACATTACTTACTTATTTTCAATATAGAAGTTGAGCAGTGAGCAAGCCTTGTAATTTTGTTTTTAGGTATCACAGCCTGATTTGTTCAAAAATCGCCTTATCACGTTTATATTTCCAAATGAACTCATTCTCAGGTGCAATTTAAAGTGTGAAGAGGAATCTCAATTTCAGATTATTTCAAAATTTCTAGTTTCCGGAAGTAGAGTATCAATTAGATCGTTAGTCACAGACTACATTTCAGTCATTGAAACCCCAAATAGGAAACAGTTATTGTGATTCATACCTACTTTTTAATAATGCAAACAGGTAAATGAAAAAGAAACAAAATGCTGCCTCTACCAGATTCTTTACCAGAATTACTTACACCTAGGCCTGCCATGTTCAGATCATCAAGTGCAAAATAATTATGGTTTTACTATTTTAAAATTATAAAAAAGTGAGCAAAATATGATAATGATCGATCAAAGAGACACAAATGATAAGTCATGTCGCATGCACCGTTCTTGACTGAATAGGTTGATTGTAACCCACCATCGCTCGCTGGCTGTACCCTGTTGTAGCAGGACCCCCGGGTAACATGTTACATTCGTGATAGACAGTTCACATAGACTTGGGATAACTACAAACTCGCCCAGAGACACCTACCGCGAAACAAATTATCACAAACTTCACACATCGTTTGAATGCTTTTCAACATTTTTTCTTTCAAAATAATTTCATGTTTTGACTTACTTGCATGATGTTTGCCTTTTGGAGACAAAACGAGACTTTTTTAAAAATTTGGTTTGGTCCTTTTCTCTCATTTTCGACCTTAAACATCCAATTTATTACTGCTTGTTTGGATATAAACAAAATGAAGGTCTGTAAAACAGGCTTTGGAGGGTTTCCTTCTTACAGTGTAACAATGCACTTTCTCAAGATTATTTGAAATGTTGCTTAGGTGTGGTCTTTGAAAAGAAGAAGCTCTTTCAGCGTGGGTGATCTCATTATTTTGGCGGGACAGACATTAAATGTTTGTCTTCGGCTCTGACTGGCACCCAGTCTTTCAGTACTGGCTCTGTATCCAGAAAGAACTCTCAAGTACAAGGCTATGTTTAATTTGAAAAGGTTACATTGATCTAGCCTCTATTCAAATGTCTCTCTTTCTCTTAAATAACTTCCTTTCTGCCTCTAAGAGCATCACATTCATTCGTGGACTCTGATTAATGTTATAAAACTCTCACACTTAATTTCAACACTGTTTATTATAACATCACATCTCATCAATTTTGTTTATTAACGAGTCAAATGATTAGCAAATGGAAATAACTTCTGGACTGAAATTTTAAGTCCCTGATAGAGCTGTGGGTATGTAACACTGGAGGTACAACTCTGTTGTACAAATATACTTATACTCGGCAACTGTAAATGGATGTGTTAAAGAAGTGAGAATAGTCCCATGACTAGAACCTACCATCTGAAGTATTGAGCCTTTATCTGTGGTAGTCTTCTTTAGAAACGATTCCATACTTCCCATAAACAATGATTTAACATAGAAAGACATTTTAGTTACTTTCAATAATATTTGAGTAAACTTGAAGTTTGTCTTCAGTCTTATTCAAATTCTTAACTCCCTCTCTAGAATTTATCCTCCTAGAAATTTTTAAGTTTTCTGGCAGGGATGTTTGAACTCATTAAAGCCCCATGAGAGCACATAAAGCCGGAAGGACCCTTGTCGTTCAATCTTACAATTACAGAAACAGTAAATTGAGGCAAATTTGAAGCTTTTTTAGCTAGATTTCAATCTTGTCTTAATAGAAGCGGTTACAAACCCTATATTACATTAAGATAGTGTACCTGCTTTACCACGTTATATGAATATAATTGGCCTGAATAAAAGAGGAAACAAGAATCAAATACACTCAAATTAAATATATTTCTTACTTAACTTTTTATCAAATTAGTTTTCCTAGAAAGATATGAAACCCTCTGCAAGACTTTTAGCTATAATTTCGTAACGTTCACAGACGTTTCCGTTAATCGGAAACCTCAAGGTGTTTTATCTGGCTAGGTGAATATCAAGTACCGGTTAATACTGTACAAAGTTTCTCAACCAAGTACTGCATTCTGCAGAGTAATTGTGGCATTCGTGTTTTGCTAATCTCTGAAGAGAGGGTTGTTGCACATTTCAGGGACCCCTTTCCTTCAGCCCCAGACCCGTAGCTAGGCAAAGTGTAGTGGGAAGGGGTGATATATTCTTTTCGTGAGCAGGATATGTGAGAATGCACTAAGGCATCAGTAATTTTTGTCCCCAATAAAATTGTAGGGGCCAAAGTTTTATTTTCTAGGGGGCGCCTCCTCCTGATTTCGGGTCTGTATAACCCCCTTCCCATGGATGTGTTATGGTACTATGGTTTTCACATGGAAACTATGTGGAAACTAGTGTTTTCTTGAATTTGGTTTTAAGTTTTCTACTGGCAATTTTTGCAAGGCTTTCAAACGGTAACAAAAGAAATGTCTCTTGTAGGCTTCGATTCTCGAATGAACCACTACTAATTGTCAATTAAATATTTTGTTTTATTTTCTAAACTGAAGAATTTTGTAATTTGTATTTGGTCAACATTTGTATTCATTTACATGTAGTTAAACATTATTCTGGTAATTCTAAGTCAACTTTTGAATTAAATTAAAATTATACGTCTTCCTTTGACATTGCTATAGTGCCACGATAGAACAAAATAAAATTGAAAAAAAAAACAGGTAACACGAGCAGTTGTTGGACTAAAAATACATACCACACTTGTCTCTCCATTTCCAATTTTCCAGCATGTAATAATGGTTCCGCTTTATTTAAGTTTATTGCAGAGTAGTTTTGATATTGTATGTTTTGCATCAATACAGCTTTAACATAACAATGAAAAGAAAAGCGATAATAACAGCAACTTAATGGTCTGTTTCGGAATGATTTTTTTATGAAGTTCATTTTAAGTTTTTTTCATATTCTAACGACAGAAAAGCTCTCTTCCCACTATTCCTGTCACCGTTTTAAGGCAGATTTAAAATAGAATATTTTAATATGTATGTCAATAATTGAACACTTCTCTCGTTTTGGCCACGTTTCATGTGTCCGTGATACATTTCTCCTCATTTAGGTTAAAACATTAAAAAATAAACAAAAACCAAAAAATATTTTAACAAATTTGCAAAATATGAAACAATGTTTTATGTAACTTATGAACCTTCCAATCGTTTATTAACTACACCTATACGGGAACTGGTGCACTGTTAAGGCTGAACTCTCATTTGATTTAAGACCGCGACTGCAAGGAAGTGCCAGTCGCTTATGGAGTGGTTACAGCGCCACCTAATTTCGTCGTCGTTTCGGAATAAAGTTTTCACAGCTGCTTATAGTACTGTAGTAACAAACACTTTTGTTCATTGCCGAAAGTGAATCTTTTGGCTGAATTTTTGGCATGGCGTCTTATAAGATAAATTAATGAGCAGTGGAATAAACAGGTGAAAAGGGAAGTCTCTGTACGATAACTAGCTATTAACCTTAAAAGTTCTTTTAATTTCGTGTTTAACTTGTCTAAAAGCCAATAAAAGCACAACCACTTATTGCGGAGCCATGTTGTAGATAAAAAAATGTTTGTATTGGCAAGCCTGGAATAGGGGCGGTACCGTCTTAGGCGGTAGTCTTTCTTACCCTCCAAGCGAAACAAAGTGTCGGTTTCATGGCAAAAGTCAATATAAGGGTACTGGTACACTATCTTCACGGCTGCGCGAAATTCTTACATTATTTTCTTCCCTTTAGGGAAACATTTCCACAATAAACAGCCTGGGTATCCCCATGTGAAATGTCTCACTACTGGGGCAAGGCTTCAACTGCAACAAAATGAAGTTACTGAAATCAATAAAATCAGCCGAATTTTAGTAACTTTAAGTGCATTTTATCTGTCAGTGGCAACACGAACTCCAACTAAACATTTCGGTATAATTATCTGATGGATTTTTGTATCAACTTCAATTTTTTTCTCTTAATATTCGATATTTTTGCATCACTCGATGTTGTGAGCATGCGCGATAACTATTATGTGCTTTTACCTCTTGAATAATTTTTTCTTTAAGTTTATATTGACTGGGGTAAGCTAAAATCAATTGCCAGACGATGAATGAAAACAAGACGTGCCCAGCTTGACGTGTTTAATATTATCGCTGATTTTGTTTAAATAGGGATCTCAACACGTCGCTTCGACTCTTCAAAATTGATGCAGAAACTATGCCACTACAAGAACAAATATATTAGGTTTGTAAAAAATTACATAAATACAACAACCACCCATAACCTTGCATCTTTTCTTGAATGTTGTAATGAAGTCATTCAAGTATTCTGCCTTAAATAAAATTGAGACTTCTCCAATGACAGTGAACAAATTGTAAATGTTAATAAAGTTAATTACGCTTTCTAAACAACTTGCATCGATAATGCCACAAATAATACAAATAACGCTATCCGCTATACTTTTTTCTCCTGACAAGTGGTCCCGGAGATGGAACAGAATACAAGCAGTCATTGGTACACCACGTAATTTATCACTTTAATTTTCTATCCCCGCCGTCTTTTGACGAATGTGCATTTGGTTTTATTCCGAGCGTTTTGAAAATGTTTTTACGGAAATTTTATAAATTATTTAGAGGGAAGTGTGTATTTAAGTTGTAACCGTGAACGAACATCTCAAGTTACCAAGAAATTTGCAGCGGTTGGTAGTTTTTGGCGAGATAAACTATACATGGTTGTAATAGACATGTGTTTGTTATTCAATTCTAGACAACAATATGAGTGAATAAAATGAAAATTTTGCCCGTCATGGTCCATCAGCGACAAGCATGTCTTCCAAAACTGGAGAGGTTTTAGTCTCTTTGTTCGATAATATTCACGAAAAACATGGAAGTTTGACTCAATGAATGCGTTACTCAATACCACATCGTAAGTGTATGTAGTAGCCCTGAGAAAAGTCAAAACGATAAAAGGAAATCACCCTACAGACCATGAGGGAATCTGACTGGTTTTCACTCACTGCAAATGATTGTATCCGGGGAAAGCTATATTGAAAGACACCCTCCTAATCCACTGCTCTTCCTCCAGTCATGCATGGTCCCGTAGGCAATTGAACACACTCTATAAACAGATGCCACCAGCCAGTGTCATCGCTGCGTTAACACTACCTTCCATATACCATAGAATATGCCACAATGATAAAACGATATTACATTCAGACAAAAAAGGGAGGGTGGGGGCAAGAAAACTGTCAGGTTGTAATATCTGAAAAGCTAACTTCAAACTGGTGTTTGTAAAACAATAAGACCGAACATATGTAGCTTTGGGCAAATTCAATTTGCGCGTTGACGTTAAACACGATAAATTTGCTGAAATACGTGCATCCTAGTATGCCGAACTCTACCGTCCTTGGAAGGTCAGTATTTTCAAAAAAAAACATTGTTCACAACAATCGTTTGCGATTAAAGTAGGTACCATTTTATATCAATCTTAAAAATATTTTGTCCAAATTTGTTGATAAAACCAGATGATGTCTCTCCTCTATGCAGCTATGTAATTTATGTATAAAATACAAAAAAATGGTCCCAAATGAGTTAACAGTCTTCCTATGAGGATTCTTGTACTAATTATTATATTTTAAGGTTTTTATTTTATTCACTGTATTTCACCAAAAAATTCAAACTGTTTTCCCATAAAGAAAAAAAAATAATATTTTTATCCGGATAGGCTGTAATTCAAAACATAAAAGACAAATTGTTGCCGCTAGGCCTTATGGAAACAAGCGGACATATACCACATTGAAATATATAGAAAGCCTGACACTTTTTGGAAAAAAAAGTACTTCCTCTCTCAAGTGTTTTAAAATCGACACGAATTGATAATTTTGCTGAATCAAAGACAGCATTCAAGGATCATTAAAATTATTCTTAAAAGTTTCATCGCAATGTAATTGTGATCGGTTGATTTGAATTCAAGTGGGTCTCGGTGTCGTCCACACCTGCATCATTAGAACCTCGTTAGAAATTCATTGGCCATTTCATTCGGGTGTCAGTATCTTGATGACAGCCATTACGTCGGTTCAAATGTCGAACGTATTTAGCAGCCTGAAGAACATTTAAATTATCACAATTAAATTGCCTCATCTCGTCCAATGACAGGCCGGATTCATTTTAGCAGTTCCACGGCTCGCCCTAATCATCGCTGCTTTGGACTTGTGCCGGTATCCCAGTTTGCCCTGCGGCCCTTAGGCGTAAGTCTCTACGTAAACTTGCCTTCAGTTAGTTTACTTCGAACTGAAAGGGTTTCAAGTGATGGGGAAAAGTGAAAACCTAGCGGAAATGTGTCGCACGTTGTTCAAACAATGAAAGACGAGGGGATATCATGGCTTACTCTATCGGTAGTCAAACCACATTGAACGTGGACGTCTGTCGACTCGGACTAGCGTAACTTGTAAGGCGATCCTTCAAACTTTTGAAGATTCGCTCACAAACCTGCAGAAAGCGATGAGAAACTTTTTGCGGCGTCTGACAGTAAATTGTTTTCTCGATTTTACGCTGAATTTTACGGTCTCGAGTTGAGTACCTCGTGGGTTGTGCCGCATTTTATTATCGGTGGCGAAAAAGAAGTGTTCATAATTTTGCGTCATCGTGCACCGCGTGACCTTACCACTATTTTCAAGGGAGTAGGATATAATTGGCAGCTCCACCACGGACAAGAAATAAATTTCTCTGCAATTGCCCAGAAATTGTTTTGGTATTAAAAAAGTCTGTAGTTACAATTATTGGAAGAGATTGACACGGTGACACCCATTGAAAGGAGTCGGCAGTGACCTTCAGAGAAGTTTCAAGCGATTAAAATACGCTGAAACATGAGCGGTGTAAGCAACAGTTGATTTACTGGGCAAATAGTCA
>WURT03000008.1:563258-580116 GCA_009936505.3 Holothuria glaberrima | reverse complement strand
AGAGAAGTTTCAAGCGATTAAAATACGCTGAAACATGAGCGGTGTAAGCAACAGTTGATTTACTGGGCAAATAGTCACCTTTACTGAACAACCTGGTATTAATGTGTGTTAAAGGAAGTTTATGACATAGACTGTGGTACCAAGTTATGTGGTTGCGCCAAGAAGGTGGTACAGGCATAAACAGTTAAATTCTGGATCTGCTTCGAGAAGTTTTTGAGAGGTTTGATTTGGTCAAGTTAGCAGGTTGTTTTTCTTTGTTTGGACGCTGTAATGAAACGGACATGTGGCCAAAGTGCATTATTTTGGAACTTTTTTAAACCTTTGAACCTAAAGTAAACACGTTCTTTGGGGTTTGAGGGTTATTGCTTGGTCTACTTACTCATTTCAAAAATTTAAGATCGTTTGGAATTATTCATGTATTTCTACAACGTTCAATCACCACTAATGGCTTTTTACGGCATGTATGCTTCTGCTGCAGAACAAACTTTTGGAGAAGTCAACCAACTCGGAGGGGTGTTCGTCAACGGGAGGCCTTTACCCAACGCTATTCGCCTTCGTATTGTGGAGTTGGCGCAACTGGGGATTCGACCATGTGATATCAGCCGTCAACTTCGTGTATCCCATGGATGTGTTAGCAAAATATTAGCTCGATATAACGAGACCGGATCGATTTTACCTGGCGCGATTGGTGGAAGTAAACCACGGGTTACAACCCCAAATGTGGTTAAGAAAATCCGAGAATATAAACAACGTGACCCGGGAATATTTGCTTGGGAAATCAGAGACAAACTTTTAGCTGAAGGAGTGTGCGACAAATACAATGTTCCATCCGTTAGTTCGATAAGTAGAATTTTGAGGAATAAAATCGGCAACAGTACACTATCGCATCTACAACACCACCCCTACGACTCCAAGGACGCCCACAGGTCGTTTTACAACACAGCTCTTTACCCCTACCCATGTGCGCCAACACCAATGACGGGCAGTGCAGGGTCGAAGGCAGCCGCAGCGGCCGCAGCCGCTGCTGCAGCTGCAAACGCTGCGGCCGGTCATTGTGGACCACTTCGGGCGTGTCACTGGCCTTCCTCGCACACTGTCAACGACATTCTGGGGTTCCGCCATGCCACCTTCTCAGAACATGCTTCAGGTAAGACATAATCTCATTTTCCACTTATCTATCAACTTAATACGATGATCTTCATAAAGAGACGACAATCTTATTTTTTCAAGTGACTAAAAAAATATTTTTTCGTTAACAAATTGTCTAAGCAACAGGCATTTTCTCTTGAAGGGGCCCAGTGAATTGGCGCAGCCTTTCTAAGAAATGATCACCCAATGTTAAAAAAAAAAGTTAAAAAAGAACAACTTCATATAACCCGGTCAATGTTTCTTTTTCAACATGACTTATGCATTACATAATTTAATGAAAAAAGTATTTTTTCTTTTAACTCTGGAACAGTTTTAATCCTGCAAACCAATTATTGCATTTTGATGGATTTTTTTAAAGCTCGAATCCTTGGCGACTCCATTCGTCCTGATAGTGATAACATCTTCGCTGTGTGAAGCCTGTTTGGCAGCACATGTTCCCCGAATTTAGGAATTATAAAACGCCAACGGAAACATACTCAAACGAGATAGGAATATAGTTCAAAATATAGCGGATATATTCGAGCAAGTTATTGTGACAGTGATAAATATGATAAGATCGAACACATCGTGGTATCCCTTGGGTATTGACCTTATTATATCATTTATTCAACTTTATCCGGCAGAATAGCTTTGTGTGTATGTAAAACGCTACCTATCGTTGTGTTGTCTTGATATGGTGCTTTGTAACAAGGATATAGGCCTATATGTCTTAATTCAGTTTGGAAAAAATAATTCAGTTGAAGCGAAAACATATTCGGGTCCTTTCGCTTCATCGAAGTACGAAAATATTCTTAACAGGAAACAATTAATGCTGATGTTCTTCAAGTTTATTACAATTCGATCGTGTAAGTTACACGGTCGAAGATGTAATTTCGATTTCGATTTTGAAAAAATATTGCATAAAATTTTAATAATTCCCGCAGAGCAAATCAACCTTCACTTCGTTAATTACTTTTAAAATGCAATTATCACGAAGCATACCTTCCTTGATAAAAAATAATAAAGATGATATTTTAACCGCTTAATGTACTTGCTGAGAAAGTACGTTTATAAGCGGTTAACTTGATCATCTTATTGAAGATTCTTCTGGTTACAGTGCCGGTATAGCTTACCAGAGAGCAACTCCGTGACTTGTTATGACTTTAAACTGGACACCAAACTTTAGGACCAGGGGAAACCTACGGTCATCTTTAGACGGTCTCCAGTAACCAAGGGATTTCCCTCCTAGATTAACATGATATTTTTACCCTTTTAAAAAACAATTATTAAATCTATTTGTATAGAATTGCTAGATTTTAAGTGGCAAGTTCCTTCCTGCATGCTTCTCATTCAACTTAAACTTTTTATTTTTTTTCGGTACTAAACGCCATAACAATTTTTTGAAGTATGCTAAAATAAAAGGTCTGCAAAATAGTGTCCTCTTGCAGTCTTGCGGCGAGTTAACACGATTTCTTCAGCCAATTTACAAGTTGTTCTTGGCCTTTATCACTGGTTGGAAAAATAAATGCGGGTAATTTAAAGGGGGAAATTGGGGTGAGATGGTTATTTAGTATTATGATAATGAATATCACAGAGCAATCATAAGATTTATTTCCTTGTTTTCATTCGATGGTACATTACACAATATTTAACTACGGGTGACTCTTGTGTGTACTTTGTAGCTTATTTGTTCCTCAATTCAGTACACTGGGAGATCGCGGGAAACATTTACTCGTCCCCGAGTTTGTTGGTGAATAGTTCATGCGACATAAAGGTACATTTTAAAGTTATTTTAATTGGCAGGAATATGTGAGGTTTATGTTCATAGCGTTTCTCTTCCTCGGTAAGAAAGGAAAAGCAGACACAAGTTAAACAACGCAAAGTGACGGTAAGATGGCACAGCCTGTCTTCTTTGAACGGCAGCTTTCACTTTTAACGGCAGCCCCAGCAAACTATTATCTTTCTTTAAATGTTAACGTGGTCTACTGTAAATTCAGACTTGGATTTCTGCCATGCTATTAAAGTTTACGAGCCTGGAATGAACCATAATGATTGAGAATATTCCCATTTTCCATTTTGTGAGTGACTTTGTAAAGACCATTTATAGCAAATTATTAATTAGTTGAATTCAGTCGAATTGTAATACAGTCTTCATTTTTTGCACCAAACTTGAGCTCTGTAAATGCGGTTACGGTTGTATCAGTAAATGGTATATAACGAAACGAAAGTTAAGATTTGGTGAAAAGGAAAGAGTTAATATAATACTGAGCGGAAATATCCTAGCGATTGGTGGTAAGGCCGCGATGTTATATTGATGTACAAAGACGTAACAAAAAAGGGATTTTGATAACAATAGAATTGATCTTTATCCTGGGTTTCGGTACAATATTCATTGTCATTCACAATGGAGAAGGGTACTTGCTCCTGTATGATCCCTTTGAATTTTTGTATTCTTTTATTCTGTGATAGTTCTCTATCAACTCAAAATGAAAATTAAGTTTGTTATTTTTATAAGTTCAGTGTTTAACTTTAGCAGGTTTCGGACAAGACCAATTACTTTGCTTACCACAGAACTCACTGGGATTCCACTGTCAGGGCCGCTTTTAGCATCCATACTTTTTCTTGACTACTGGTTTGCAAATTGACCCCCCCCCCCCATGAAAAAATACCAGTGAGATGGGATGAAAACTGAAAAAAAAATCGATTTGTTATTTGAAATAATTTTTCAAAGTTTTTTCTTTAGGAATTAAAGTCAACGTGCATTGCCAAAGTTGCCACACATAATACTTTACAGTGAGAAAACAGAAAACCGGAACAACAGTGGAATTTGGGCTTGTTTTATATGCAGTAAACGTACTTCATAGACAAACAACCTGCATTTACAGTCATTACAGAAATGATGCCTTTTTAATGGCTTTTCTCTTCTTAATTAAGTCGTTCGTAAATTATGCATATTTTACGTAACTGTCACAACGTTATATCAAGCCAAGACACAATGTAACGTGAAACTATTCATGTCATCTATACCGGCACTGTTTATTGGTGACATCTCTGTCACGTGACAGAGTTGGATATATATGTTATTATTTAAATTTGTACACTTTCTTATCTGCCCTCCCCCTCCTGAAAGAACAAGACAGTTATCAGATCTTAGAAAGACTTCATGTACTGCCTTGTGATTTCTTTATTCACTTTTTTCTTCTATTGTAGTCGGTTTTGAATTGAAAGAATAATAAGCTGCGAAATGCGTTTTTATGATTTGTGGTCCCATTTGTAATGTAAATGAACGGCTTGATAATTGTTGTTCTACATGGTCATAACTTCCCCAAAAGGCGGTCTTTGGGATACTTCGAACACCTTTCGGAGACAATTTATTGTAAATTACTGCCATTTTATTTTCTCGTTTTCGATTTAGTAATCATTTGTTAAAGAGTTAATTTAATGGACATATGTGTTTCTACCTAAACTTGTCGTTTATTTCCCTGTCATAATTTTTCCTTTGGTCAAACAATCGAAACCAGCCTTTTTTGTGGAGATTTTAATTTATCCTCAGAATGAAAAGTACCAGGTGACACCAGTATACACGTCGGTTGTCATCATTTAGTTCACAAGTCCCCCTCAATTAGAGTATATATTTTCCATCAAAGCTAATATCCGTGCATGCGTTTGTAAAAATTTAATGCTTCCTCGCTGAAAACAAACAAGGCACAGTTTTAAAACCACATCAGGTACAGTTAAATATTGACGATTTGACGGATTCTCGTCAATCTTTTCATGTTTTCTTTAAACCAGAGATAAAAATGTGGACATCGTTTGCTTCTTTTAATCATTTATGTAAAACACCGAGAATCAATTAGTGGCCAACCGATTGGTCTTTTTCTGTGACATTTGCCAACGAAATAAAACAATAAAAAAAAAAAAGAAGAAGAAGAAGAAAAACATATGAAACGAGGAAAGGGGACCGGTTGAGTCAGACTGGATTTTAGAGCTATTTAATTTAAGGATTTTAAATACTAATGCGGTTTTAAAGCGTTTTGCCTGATATTTATCCTTTACATTCATTAGTTATCAGTTCAGAACAAAATTTTTCATTAAATATTATGAAAAGGTTTCTATTGCCAGTTCTTCCTCTCGTCTTGTTTTTAATGTTACTCTTTAAAAAGTAAATATTTGAAATAAAAGTTAGAAGAAGTTTTTTCAATGAAATCATATCGAAAGAGATCTATTGATTCATCAGGAATTACTCGGGTACTCGATTGATAGTGCTGGATTTGTTGCAAATTTCAACTTTCTATTTACTTGAATTCCATTAGTCTATTAGTGTAGGCGTTTTAACGATCTCATACAATCAATTAAATATTTATATCATTTTTTCCGTTATTAACCATATTGCATTATATGTCATGGCGGCAAAATAATAATTGCCCTGAAATACGACCATTGTAGAACAAGGAGCGGTAAAACGACATTCAAGTAAATCACTTTGGAGTAGATCTAGTATTTTATTTCATAATCCCGACATACGAATGATACCGAAAGCAAATTATTTTATTAAAGAGTAAACTGTGTTCCGGTACCCTTGTTATCAACAAGTGCATCAGTTTGATACAGATAGTTAAAATATGAAACATGGAACAGAGAGAGATAAAAAAGAATTGAAATGTAAGATGAAGCCATGCTCCTGGGGTGCCGTTTGAAATTTAAGAAAGTTTTTCTCAGAGGGGATTGGCAACCATCCGACGAACAAAGCGGTGATTCGATAAGGTTTCTTGAGCCTTTTACAAATTTATTTAGAGTTCTTCGGTTTGAATTGTCAGCTCGGTGACAGAAATCAAAGCCACATTATAGTGAATTAGATTCCACTCGAGTTTCACCATCATAGTCTCTCTTCTTCCTTAGCTGTTTTATTTGTTTTGAAGTCATATAAATTATGATTTAAAGTGAAAGAGGAAAAAAGAGGAGATCACGCTTTGGAAGAACATTCCCTTTTAACTAATTACGAAGGCATCAGGCAGCTGGCTGGATGGAGTTGAAGAAACGTCTCCCTTCCTGGGAGCAAATCTCAGAGGAGGACCGAATTAGAAGTCTTTTAACTGTCATTTGGAGGCAGAAGTAACGATGCATTCGCCGAGCAGATATAACGCCCGTTAATGGTTTTGAAATTGCGACAAGGGTTTTCCCTCGTCAGTTGAGCGAGAGCGAATCGAAGTTGACGCGAATTTTGCAATAGAGTCACGATCAAGGCATACTGTAGCCAAGATTGGACTAATTGTGTCAGACGGGGGTAAAGATTCAGTCTTAATATCACTTTGGACAGTATTGTGACAGTCGGAAGTGTTTCTTTGTAATATTTTTTCTATCTTACTTTTCTTGTATATTATTCATTTACGCTGTAGCCTATAACATTTGTCTTGAAGACCGTTGAAGTGTAGGCTGGAATTGTCAACGACCGAAAAAATCATGTCAAGTTTTGAAAATGAAGAGTTTTCGAAGGATTGTCAAATTATTATGCAGTACTATCGGAATACCGTCCTACTCTTTTGCTCAACTCAGCTGCAAAGTTAGATAGTAAAAAATACTTTATTTTGGCCAAAAAGAGATTAATGGCTGTAAGGTGGTCCGTCATATATTGGGGAAGTAATTTTCAAAAAAAACTTCTTCTCTTTAAATCTCATCAGAAATAATTTTAATATTTACCAAACGCAGTTCGAAGAAACTAAAAAGGAATCCATATTTCGTTATGATTCATTCCTAATAGAAAGGCTGGATATTTGTGACAATAAATAATAGTATGTCTTTGGCTATACTTTGTAAGTGGATGAGTTGTTAAATCCGTATCTTAAAACTGTATTTGTAGAAAAACTAAAAAACAAAATATCGACTTAAGCCACTCTATACGAGGAACCAAAAATCAGTGAACAGATTTTGGCATTGCATTTCTAATGGCGACCCCCAAATATGCATACACAACACGAAAACAATCATTGCATAGAACTTACTTTTCACTATCTTATAACAACAGCAAACCTGGGTCATCATTACGTCACTATATTTGGTTCCAAATCACGAAAAATGGAGGAAAAGCGAGAGATAGACGATGATTTCAAAACAGTTGTAAGTAACAAAGGTGCTAATCTGGACCTTTTCCAACTTAATAATTTTGGTTGAAAAAGGTTCACCGGTACAGGAACTTTGAAAAGACAGTAGCTGACGTCAAAGTCGACCTCTGACCTTTGACCCAGTTTCGAACTTGAAACAATACTGTTGTCAGATAATCATCGAAGCTATACAACCGTGCAGTCAATCAACGTAGATTCTATAACATTTTATTTCGTCTCCTAAAGTTTTGAAGGCAAATAGGCCTCAACTGGGTAAATGTTTGCGATTCATGAAATCATGAAATAAAACCGCACGCGTGTCACAGAATGCGTCTTATCGTAACTGTTACACGCATAAGGAAAATTGGTTTATGTAAATTATGCCTGTCTAAAAGTTAACATATTATTGAGATATGGTCCTATTTAAGAGTACTACCCTTACCATGTTTAAAAATTATTTTTCATACTTCGGTATAAGTGTGATCGTTAAATTAACATTTGCTAGTTGCTACATCCTTCATTATTCCAATATTTGAATTGTTGCGACGAATTTATGTAATTTACATGAACTCCATTTAGCTCTAGATGTTGTAACAATTATTTGCTAGCCATAAATCAGTGATTTTGCTGGAGCGTTTGTTTACAACCGCGATTGGTCTTCGGCACCGCCCTTATCTCATGTTTCGCTATAAATTTGTGAAAATAGCGTAAAAGCAAAGTGCAGCCTGTCTGCACACTGTGTCGTTGGTATATTAAATCGGTCGAAAAGGATGGATTTTTGCCTGTAAGTTATTTTGACTTTACGGGAATAATGTTAAAGGAGACGGATGAATGCTACGCTGCACGTGACTATTTCGTCAGGGCAGGATAATGCTCTTATTTAAATTATTGATTTTTATCAGCTAAGCACTGTACAAACGTGTCATATTAAGGATGGCTATCACCGTTTTAACTCCGACAAAATGTAATAAACCGTCAAATCCATGCCCTCAGAGACGGGGATTTTATATTCATCGTAAGAAGGAAGAGACTATTTGATGAAACGTAATTAGTCACTGTAGTGGTTTTCGACTTTTATTTTTCTTTCAGTCAATTTAATACTTACAACGTTATGGATAGCGAAGGACTGCTTCCTTAAGTGATTGTTGAACATGTAATAATGTAACATTTGCTCAATCGGCCTTCCAGTGAACCTTTCCCACCTGACCTCATTCAGTGACCCAAAGCGTCATAACAACTGGAAAACAACAGAAGCGACATTCTACTGAGACAAAAATTTGGGACAGGGACTATTCTTCTAGTCTCACCGGACAAATTAAAGATATCCAAATATTAATCTAGGAACATAATCTCTTCCTGCCTATTCAATCCTTCTTCAAGCCTGTTGTTATCCCACCTTCCGATTACCGCACCTTGTAACTATTAATAACCTTAGACGATGGTAGTAAAATGAGTCGTCATCCGCTTGAATCTTTGCAATATTGTTGCTAGGAAAATAAGTTTCACTTGTATGAAAATGGAATCATAGAAATCAGCGGTCATGTACCCCAGCACATGTATTTAATAGAAAAAATATTGACAGCTAATTCATTCAATTTTCATGGCCCACGAAGAAGTGAATTTCCACTCTTACCTTAAGGCTTAATCTTTTTGATGTAGAGCTCGGAACGAATGACTATAGTTCTGAAAAACTGCTCTGAACTTTCTTCTAAAAATATTAATTAACAAATAACACAGAAATTCGGCGCTGTTTGAACTTACGTACAATCAAGTTCATTCGTAACTTTTCGTTTCCATCTCATTATTAAACTTAACTAATAATGAATTAACAATCACAAAAGTCACTAACTCCGAGGTATATTGTCCATGAATACACGTGATAATGCATGATCACCCATATACAATAGCAGTTTCATTCAAAACGTACAACTGATAATCGAAAGTCCTTTGGTCATCATTGAGACAGAGTACAGGATATACATATGGGCGACTATTGATAATGTTACAGGGGCGTAACCGTTTGATTAGCATACATGGTCATAGTACTGGGCTGTAACTAGTTCTGAACCCTACTATTAATCTGGATTAATTTAACTACACTTTAGCAAAAGTGTTATAGTTCTTGCATTTCTTTCCCGAGACCTTAAAGAACAAGTAAGTTAAGCTTGAAACAAGTTCTCATCCAATGATGAAGATTTCAAAGATAAATCGAGATACTGCCAACAGAAAATAAAAAAGCTACTTCGTTATCCAAATATTGAAATTTAAAAATAACCACCGAAGGTCTCGAAAAATTTTCAAACACATATTTTTAACGGGAGGGGTTAACTTCTCTTTAAAAAATATGAAATTAAAATATATGGATTGTCCCACAATTTCTCAATAAGTTATAACTTAACAAATCAATATTTCGGAAAGAAATTTCACAATGTTGGTTGTATCAAGGTAGTAACTGACACAAAACTACAGTAAATAAACTGTGAAGTTGTTACGGACTTTTGAAAGTCATATCAGACTTGCTACAAGTCATCCTGTTACAAACGGTGCTTGAATGTTTTCACTTATGAACAAACAACCTTATCATAATATGATGTTGTTTATCGTGTTTTCCTTACAACATTTTGCTTTCCTCATATATAACTATTCTTAAAAGATGTGGGGCTGCTTCTGATTTAAGCTGGAATGTATTTGTCAACAAATTTTACTTATGGCATTATAAAAAATCCAAATGACTGAGATGTTATTTTATCTCTAAAAGGTTGCTAATTTTTTCAATTTTAGTGAATTGTAACTACAGTATTACCTATAGAATTAAACAATAGACACATTCAAAACCATTGGACGTGAGACACAAAAGAAAAAAGATTTATTGAGAAGCATCAAATATTCACGACTTTTAAGGGGTGCATCTTTTGGTAAAGTAATAAGGTTTTGTGGCTACAAACTCTGAAGGACGGTAACAGTTAGTACCTGTTAAATCAACTTTTATGATCATCTATATTTTTGTCAAAGAACTCGCCGTCTTATTTTATATACCTGATATTGTCATATTAGTCAGATGATAATTAATCACTCACTACCTTTGGGAGAACGGCGAAGTATAAGTTACGGTAGATATTGCTTGATGAATGGGGAGGGTGTGGTGGGTTGGGGTTAACGTTTCTTGCATTGAAAGCAAGCTTTGTCATTCTGAAAACGAAATACAACCAGCCATAGCAGTTCACAAACGGTATTGCCAAAAGGTTCAAAACAAGTGAGATTACTGAATTAAATAGTTCAACGAATAAGGAAAATGTTTGGCTCGCCTTAAGTGGCTAGTACTGTATGACGTCACAACAGTAGTACAGTACAGGTTACAATGCCTCTGTTCTAAGTTTTCGCATTCTGTATGAAGACATCTTCAGTTCCGATACGTAGGTTTGGCTTTTTTGTTTCTAACAAAATCGGTGTTTGTTTAATTATCTACAGCCTGGTGAAGACAAGGTCTTGTGACATACTGTAGGGATGATCGGGGCAGATTGTTGAAAGGGGAGGGGGGACTACGATTTGCACAGAAAAAGATAAGAAATGTGAACAAAATTTCCACGACAGAGGAAATAAAAAAGTGGTAAAAGAGAAAAGAGTAATATGCAAGCCAGTAGCCAAGGGAGAATTACGGGGGGAGGGGGTTCCCATGAGCTAGAGAAATTTTCATCACCTTAGAAAATTATCGATTACCATTACTTTGATACATTTTAACGCAACTGTACCACTGACAATATTTTTAGTACCTTGTTTAGCGGGTCTGGAGGAGAGTAAACTTTGTTGAATCTAATGAAGAGAATTACATTTCTGTGGCAAAAGGAATAAAAAAGCATGTTAAAATTTAAAATAACAGTAGTGACAAAATGTATAAATAGGTGTAATAATATGAAGCAATTATAAGACACAAAAAATATAAAAGGCATATTTCATAAATAGTACGAAGATATCTATCAGATTAAAAGCCACAAAAGTCGGTACACTGAACGAATAAAGCGCAAAATAACAATAATAATCATAATAATAATAATTTAGTTCTTATATAGCGCATAAATATTTAAAATCATCTAGAAAGACAAAACGAAGGTGTAAGAACCACTCAAAGCTTACATTTAGCAGCAAAGTTTAATGTTTCAGTGGATTTGACTTTTAGCAGCTGCGATGAAATTATAAACGTTTCAAAGTTATAATATTGCGAAATTTACACTTCTATAGGTGAATATGTACTTCGCAAAATACAAACATTACTTTGTCACACATTGTGAAAACCCAACAAACTCGCTTTGCCCCAGTTAATCCCAACAACTGTGAAGAAATGCCCTACCGGCAAGGAAGTAACCATGGTAACAAAATTGCGTGACATGGCTGGTTGGAAAGTAAAACTGAAAAAGAAAAATAAAATGGACGAAAACGATGCACTTCTATTCACTTCAAAAGAGGTGAAAGCATGCATGGTCACGCAAATTATTTTCCCGATGTGTGTACAATTTTAAAACATTTAAAGCGCTACACAATTATCCCTACATTATTTTTGAAGATTTTTTAAAGTGCTGAAACATCTGTTTGCAAACTTTTCCTTAAATATGAAAGGGACAACGTGGCCCTACCACCCCCCGCCCTAATTTGAATTTACACACCTACATTCCCAAAGGGCCTATTTTTGTTCAAGTGGGAAATATGGCATTTTTTCAGTTTCAGATTTCAGATTTGATCAATATTTATTCTTGTGATTTTGCCGCTTTAAAGACACATAAAATTAAAAACAAAACGGAGAATAAAAAAAAAATGAAAGTGACTAAGGAGGCTTCCTAAAGAAACCCTTAGGAGCTTGTGGTATGAGCCTTCCATCAAACGAATGCTAACCATTGCAATGATTACAGAAAGGAGAACGAAAGAAAAAGAGAGAAAAAACAATATAAAAAAAGGATTTAACTCTATTTAAGAATAACATAATGTTTTAGTAATTTCTGAAGTAAGAACAATGAATCAGAACATTCAGTTGTAAGAGATAGGGAGTTCCATAGACCATATAGGTTGTTTCGTGAATTGTTAGATTTAAACACGAAAAATCCTTGATTTACTCTGTTGTATTAATATTTTTATATTTTGAAAAAAAAAACATCAAAATTATTTTTGAGGTAAAGTTGCTTTCGTGGAGTGACTATCTTGGCTTCCACCATACGATGCTTCCGTTTTAGTATTGTCGTATCAATAATCTGAACGAAAATCTTCGTCCCCTTCGCCTACTAGAGGAAACATATAGTGAAGTGGGGACTAAGGTCAGTGCACTCCTCCCCTCAGAATTTTAGGGGACAAAATGGGGACATATCAGATTGAAACGTACTAAAATTTTGACTCCCCTCCCCTCCTCACGTAGGAGGCTAGACTCAAACGAAACTAAATGCTGTTACAGGTTCGACGGATATTTTAAATGTAAGGAGGGCGACTGTTTGTGCCCTTAACTTCTTTTTGTCCGTAAGTTAATTAAGAACACCGGTTGCCATATTTTGACCCCTTGTGATACACACCATGGACAGAGGCATGTTGAGAAGGGGTTTGACTAGGCCATAACCTGCGCCTTATAAAGGTATCACATTGTTTACAGAGATGATACAGTATAACTCTTAGCTTACAAATCATATTTTCATATGTATGTGTAATCTGAATACAGGTGTAATCTGAATACAGCTAAGCGTTACTCCAGGTTCGAACAACTTTACATTACGTGTAAGGTATCCATGACTTAGTAACAATATAACGTAACTCAAAAGCAGAAGTTGAACTAGTACATGGATTATTCAGGGCCCGCATTCTTACCGGCTTAGGGCACCGTGCACCCTACAGTAGGCTCTGGCCATGGCGACATACTATACCATAGAGTTCTAGCCTATTAGTATATTTTTAAATAGTGTCCCTCTTCGAGCGGTTAGAGAAATTGTTGCTTGCTTTGGAAGAAAAACAATATCTTAGAATTCAATCCTCATAAGAACCAAATTCAGGGAGCTAATACCGTTTGTTTCTAATTCTGAAGTTAAGAATTAATTAAGGCCCACGCAATGTCCAGCATTCGGTGCCGTACGTCAAGTAACATTAAGGTATATCAGGAGATGCTTCAAAGCTTAAAGTGGTTCCATGTGAAAACAGCTCCTTGTATAGGTCTCACGAAATGACTGATTCAACGATAGGCAAAAACCTCACAGTAAAACTGAGTGGTCTCGTGAATATGACATGGTTTCACTGATATGAGTTTTGCGAAAGTGGAAGAACAATTTTGCATAAATAACAAAAGTTTGTATAAGCAATGTGTCAATTTTCCTTAGCTACATCGGTTAAACATCAAGTTCAATTAGGCCAAAATTACGTATTTCGAAACTTGCATTTGAATAAATGAAGTTCTCATTTAGGAACAATGCTCCCCTTATTAACTTTAATGGTTACCATTATGATTAAAAGGGTTTATAATCGATAAAGGTTTCGGTTTTGTCCTCTATCATGAAAAAGTTAAAATAACTTTTAGATTTTTGTTTGTAAACGGATTTGGTCGGTATTTTGTAACCTTTTTCTTGGCACCATTGTAATGCGATAGTTTGTTTTGCATCTTGGACAAAGGGACTTTTAAAATGTACCTGCCACACTGCGTTCTCGTCAGGCATGACACTGAACAAATTGAATGCGTTAAATCGAACGCTACCCACAAGATGTTACCGAAACATAAGTTTGGGGTCAATGACATGTCTAAGGGAGGATGCTTACTACGACGTAAATATATTGTCGCTTTTTACCCACACATGTATGCTATTAGCAGTCATCGGTGAATAAGCGAACTGCCCCGACAAGCCTGACTCAGCTTTATTCGAGTCGCTCTAGAACCAATCTCTAGTATTTTCTGTTTGGTAGTTTCTCGCGTAACCCTTTACCCTCCGTAAATATATGGGTCCCTGCAGGCCACGGGATGCGATGACGGAAGGAGCTTAACCTGACACGTCCCGAGCAATCAAAGGGTTGTTACAACTTTCGAGGCTACGGGCTGTTCATCAAAATGGGACCAGATGGGGGTGCGGCGGTCACGAGGTCCTTGAACGACCGGGCAGACAGACAAATGATGATCAGGAACTATTTTAAAAGTGAATGATGACAGACGAAAACGTTAGTCGCCTTCACCCACCGTCTGATATATTTTTGGCAGATAGCTGTCATAGCCTGAGTCCTACCAAGCTAGCTGTATATGCATTAATGCGTGGGAGCATGTCCATATGCTTGAATTCAGCTCGGCGCGAGGAAGAAGGGGAATCCGTTCCACGGCTACGCCAGGTTAAGATGAAATGACAACTGTTTATACAAGCATCCCAGGATGCCAACATCAGGGCAACACATGGATTCTATTCTAGCCGGATGACTCCACTCAAGCGTTTTAAACTTGAATCCCTGATCCGAGGGCGGTTTTTCATCCATGACCCGCAGAGAACCGCTGCTGACCCGTATATAACCCGAAGCTTAGTCATGCTGCAAATTTTATGATATTTTTAAGTGTATAATATGCTAAGAACGTCCTCGGACTAATTTGTGCTTTGTTTTAATTCTTAACCTGCTGAAAAAATTACGAGAGGCTCGACCACAAACGTTTGGTATAACCAACCCGACAGTATCAATATTACAACAAATATAAACGAGAACTTGTGAAAATAGCCAAAACTTTGGAATGCACAGACCCTAGTATTTTTCAATTGTAGGCTTTAAAACAACTTTGCTGTTAGCAAGGCGTAGAACACACAGAATCGGGTGTGTGAGACAAAAGTATGGGGGAAGTAAATGTGGGAGAAGGGAATACGACAGCCCTACAGGTTCAAAAATAGCGATCTCAGGTCAAGAATGTCGCCCTTAGAGCATTGACATTTGCTTGTATGGGTCAAATTCACCCCATAATTCTTTGCCAATGTGGAAGGGATTTGTTTAAATTACTGCCACCTATACCCTTGTGCAATTTCTTTCCATAACCCTATGCCATAGAATTTAAGATACATGAAACATGGAAACTTAATAAAAAGTTGCTCCGTTGACGATCAGAGTGAGGGATATATACGTCTGCATGCCCATTCGGGGAGGTTCCGCATATATACCTTTTTTCTCACTGGTTGAATTCCTTTGAAAGTTTAAACCGTTTTTTTCTCATTGGTTATACTCAGTTACAATTGTCGTCATAATTGACAAGGTGATGAGGAAACTCTAACAACAGATTATTTCTATAGATGCCAAACATTGAGTATTATCTTATCCCTTTGAATCATTTTTGGAAAGTTGGAAAGTGCATTTCATATACAGAACATAAGGAGATGGTTATTATTTTTGCTTCACATCACTTGGTTTATATTTAGCATTCTCTTGGTCAAACTGAGGAATATGGAAATTGTTTTTTAAAATTGGTAAATATTGTATTACTTGATGCACACAGTGTTTTACAAATTTCCGCATTAGTGATGAAATGCATTTTGCAAACATATTGCAGGTGATCTTCCAAGTGATGTTCAAAAGGACGATCGTAAAAAAACGAAAAGTCTTAAAAAAGGTAGAATCAGTGCTTCAAGTTCAAGGAAATTTCCGGCTCTTTTCAGGAATCATAAGAAATTTTAGAAATTGTAAGACTTTTTAAGGATTTAGAGAATATTAAAGTATAGAAAGGTGCCCCTGACTTCCTGCACGCAGTGGAAGTTAAAAGAATACAAATTTGAAATGCTTCCTTACTTACAAACAGCATCCTATATGGTACTATCTTTATGTTAATGTCGTATAGGCTCTTCCTTTTCTGAATGACAATGTTTTTCTTTCTATTTGTTTGATTTTTCCTTATCTATTAAGTTGCACTCTCCCTCTCTCATCTGTTATAGAAGTGTATACGTTCACAAGCTTTTATCATGCTTCCGTGTGCATGGATACCCCATGGTCTGTCACTCCCTTGTCTTTATGCTCATATAAAATTTATGCTGCATGCAAATAACCGAAATAAAGGTGATAAAACTGTACCAGTGTACTGAGGGTTTGAAATCTATAACTTTAAAGGAATTTTTTCGCAAAATCTAAGGGGGATATTGGAGTTAAATTGGATAAAAATGAATTGTTAAAGGTGGGTGTGGGTGGGAGTGGATCTAGGTGTGGGATAATTCGCCAAAAGACTTTGCCAAGTGTCAAATGTCTTAACGTTTAGGTAAGCTTGTAATCCGTGCCTTGGGCTACAGGGAAAATAAACCTCAAAATGAATTGAAGGGAATGAATTCCGAAGAAACTACTACAGAATGGTCGACTCAGGTTGACTTACAGTGAGTAAGTTATGACGTAGCAAAGACAAACATTGCCTATTTTGTTCTTGAAATCTATTAAAATTATTTTCACTGATAAAATTAAATATCCAAAATCTGACCAAGGAAATAATATTTCAGAAAAGTATTCTATATTATACAAATAACGAATGTTTATGAGTGCAATAATATGAATAATTTCATGAGTTGAAAGATTGAATGTTCTATTCAACGAGGCGAAGTTGAGTTGAATAGAACATTCAATCTTTCAACGAATGAAATTATTCATACTATTGCACGAATGGAAAACATTCATTATTT
>WURT03000008.1:527539-548455 GCA_009936505.3 Holothuria glaberrima | reverse complement strand
CATAAATAATTCAGATAGTTATAAGCCGTAATTTATTCCGTGTATCGTGTGATTCTCAAGATTTAATCTTGTCACTATAAATCTTCTTTTTGTCTGACATTTTTATAACTAATTATTGAAATGGCTCCATCATAAAGAAATACACTCAGATATAATCGAAAGCTACATCCTAATATCTCAAGAAGAGAAAAAGTTAATATATTTTGAAATGATAATATTTCTTTGAAAACTGAGATCCCCTTATCTTCATAAAGGTTATAGTATATCTAAAGAAAAGTTGGTAGGAATGCGTAAGTCAAATCACTTGATACTTTTCGAATCATCGTGGAGAGAAAGAAAACATTGTAGTCGGTGAAATTTTTAATACCTGTTAAAATGTGAAAAACATAGCTTCAAAATTGGAACAAAATAAAAATATGAAATCTATGAGATTTTTTGGTAAAAAACAACGTTGACTGGTTCAAAATATGTTTTTCTTATACTAAAACTTTGTTCTTACTTACTGAGGCGAAATTGCATGTTTCATTAAATACAAAAATCTCTGTGAAGCCCGCCCTCTTCAGTTAACCATACATACCGTATAATCTATTGTCGAAGGAGATGAGAAAGTTTTTAATTTTTTTTTTTATTTTTCCATGGTTTGTTTTCTTACCGTGCATTATCTTTATAACTTCTTCAATTTGCACGATGATAGTGGGGGCCTGTTGTTCAACATGATGTACAGTTCACAAAAGTTTATGTACAAATTAATGCAAATTTTGTTAAAAAATTATGACTGACTGACTCATATCTGTCACAAAGTCAAATTTAAGCTATAGGAATTAGAAGTAAAGTGAAATTTGTTACGTTGTTCAAACAGTACTCAGTCGAGGCTTCTGCCATGGAGCTATCTCTCGCTCGCCAGCCCGGGGCAAGCAAAAAAATCACTCCAGCAAGGGCAGTGTACAATATCGTAAGCCCCGGGAAAGTAGTCCTTGGGTTTAAAATAAAGTAAAAAATAAAACATTGTGGAAAAACCTTGAACTGTAATCGCAAAACCCACCGAAAGTTTCAATTAGTAGTTGGAATGTCACCGAAGGAATATACTTTGACGAAAGCAATGCAAGGATCTGACAATTTGTGTGCAAATAAAGTTTACAATGATCCATCACTGTTTGGCATTAGCCACAGTGCTAGGAGCATACAATATACTGTGTAATTAAAAGATCAATATTCATTTTTATTAATTTTTATTATTAACCACAACATTTGCCAATGAAGCATATTACTACTTCGGATTGGGCAAGTTGATATCTATGCAGGCAAGTATGGGAAGCAGCTACTCCTACGGGCAAGTGCTAAAAATTTATGGAAGATTGACTCATATTGTCTGAGTTGCAGAGAATAAACACAGAAAATAACCTCTTGATTAGTTTTACGTTTTCAATAGAAGGAATATAGGCCTAGCCTATTTGGGTTGTATATCCCTGGTTAAGTTTATTCTTCACCCTTTACATATACCAGGGAGCTGCTTGGTCCGAGGCAACCCGAAATTCAGAGGTGGATTTTGATTTACATATACATCTGGGCAAATTCAGACTATGTATTCAAATAGAAGCTATTCTGATTAAATAATAACTTAAAGACCCGTCTATATACGATTCATACATTTGTCCATTAAAGTCGTCATTCAAATGTATCACAGTGTTTCACAGACATCCGCTTGGAGTATGCAGCACCGTATACTATATGCGCAATGTTAATGCGCCATATAATTTAGTCCCAAACTTCTCGGACTTAAACGTCCTATTTTTTTTTTATTTTTGCTGAAATCCCCATAATCGAGTAATATGCAAATTAAGGCGATGTTTTCTTGTACCAGGACCATACAATTGGAGCAACTGATTTTTAAATTGATTTTTTGAACATTTGTCGGAAAGATGAAACATGCAGCTAAAAGTTTGAACACCTTCATACATCTTGGACATGGTTCATCTTTGTTGGGAAGCCCTTATACACGATCATACATTTGTTCATGGACATCGTCATACACATGTATGATGAAGTTTTGAACAAATATATTATCTTGTAGACGAGGCTTAAGTAAATGGGTGAAATGTAAGACGTATAGTAGTGTGGCCGCCATTACACAAGAAGTGTACTCAGCAGAATGTCGATTTGGACAAATGAACTACAATGCCTTTGTCTGGGAAGTGCATGCTAACGCTAGTTCTCTTTTACATTTGAGGAGGGGCTATAAATGTTAACTGTCTGGAAACGGGAAACTTGACCTCCCTTGTACAAATCGTTCAAAACATTTTTCGAGTCAATTTAACAAGGTTACGATTACTTAAAAGCAAAATTGATTGTGTTAAAAGTACCATGTGGCATGTAATTGTCTAACCTCAACAAACCCAACTTCGCGTAAAACATCGCACAAGTAACATGTGACAAAATCTAAGCGCCGCCTTGGAAAGCCAACAGCGCATTTAAAGATATGTGAAGTGGCATGGAGAAGAGACAATTTCAGGTGGATGCAGACTTTGCGTCAGAGCAAAGAAATAAAATCGCGGTTGTTGTCCTCTCGTCAAAGTTTGCAAGGAATGGTGACCTTCTGTTAGGAACTCATCAGCTCCGTAGCACGCATCCGTAACAAAGACGAGTGTTGAGTTACGCGCGATCAAAACTCGATACGTCAAGAGTGCAAATTAGCGTGGTACGCATGCTTCGCTTCATTACTGTGAAACCCAGAGTCACGTTAACTTCAAATGAGCATGACCAGGAACTGACTTTTACTCCGCCCTTTCGCAAAAAGTCCTCTAAAGAGTGGTAAAAGAGTTTCATTGGAACGTCAGACTTAATTATATATGGTTTGTAAGTTCTCATTATAACAGTATTCTTTCTTCGGGGTACCTTAAGTATACTTGCTTTTATCAAAATCTCGAAGGGAATTGAACCTTCCGATGAATTTAATGGGTTTTCATTTTGCGTCAACAGTTGAACTTAACTCGATGGAACTTATTTGATTTACAATGCATGTACAACTATTGGCACGCATGCGCCCCAAGATGGAAACGCAAATTAAACGCACCAGTGAAGAGGTCGGTTGTTGGCCTCCCAGACAGAAATTCTTTCTAGAAGTTTGCTAGTTTGGTAATTTCAGCTAGATGATAGTACTTAGTGACGTCAGCTAGTTGAAGTGTATATGTATATTTGATTCTTACGTTATCAGAGAGCGAGCTGGCGAAATTAAGACAGTCCAAACGATGATACCCACGGATTCCCATCCGACCCCGCCATCCCCCTTTGGGATTCAAACTTTATACCTGAAATTAGAAGACAATGATTTACACATTGCTTCAGGACGAGAGCGTGATCCAAGATAAAACTACATTTCTAGCACAAATGAGAAATAGATTTACGACAATCTTCATGTAAAGGCTGGATACAGGAGTATCCCACAATCGTCAGTGAAATTAGGCTTTACCCTAGGGAAAAGTAAATCAATGGCTCACTCTTTGTGTGATATGAGCAGCCAAGTACCAGGTGAATGGTGCGACATGGCTGGTCTTAATTGAGGACATGTTGAACAAGCAACATGCCGAGTGACGGTTCCGTCAGTGAACAAAGCCAAATAAATTGCAAAACAAGTTGTATTTCTCCGGGTATTTCTTGTAATTTTTTTTTCCATGTTATTCCGGACAAAGACACGAGTATCGTTTTCAAAAGTGATTGTGGTCAGTTTAACAACTGCCTAATTCATAAAAAAAAGTATGTCTCCATTGGTTATACACGTTTTTTCGTTTTTTTCACAGGGAGTAGCGAACTTGAACATTCCAATAGGTAATGCTTTCACTTTGGGGTTTTTATTATCGTAAATTATCAAATTTATTCATAAAAAGTCGAGGAAGATGACAAACAAGGTAATTTCCTGGGATTTTACTTTCATTTTTCTCTTTATGAAACGGTTGTACGCTCATCAAGGTTTCCTGTGAGCTTGTCTTCTTTTATCCCATAATCATTTTTCTGTAAAGTTGTTGGTGTTCAAGAACTATCACATCGTGATGGACAATTTCGATTCTCCTTCCTGAGCAAAATAAAATCACACATTTGTGTTCGCTGTTCCAACGTGAAACTACCCCGCGCAGCGGACTCTTCTCAACGTCCCAAACCACTGACAAGACTGAACAAGGAATATGCCGTACAGCCTGCTACGTAGGCATACGTGAAACAGAAAGCGGACTTTTTCTTGATCACGCTGACTTTCAGTCTATACACTTGGGTTTATTTATCTTTAGATTTCACTCAAACTAAAGGCAGAAGGGACTGTCTTTTCCTTCAAATCCTACACGAGAAGGTCCCGTACACTTTCATGCCTGAGGGTCCCGTCGTATGACGTATTGATATGACATTAGCAAGGAGGTCAACAAGTATTACCCCAAGTGATTGGTTTTTAAAGAATAAAAAATGCGGAATTGTGTTACCAAACATTGTAAACTTTTCTCCAAACAGCAAATGTTGGGTTGTAACTTGTGTAACAGCAAGTTAAGAGGTTGTGTCATTGCGTAGGTTAACATTTCCTATCCCCTGCCAGGTTAGATCCGTCAGTTGAATCATGGTTAAATGCTATATGACCAGGTTGACCCTGATCTGTTGGCTCCACTTTCAATTGCCACATATCAGCTGTAGCAATCATTCTTCAAAGTTTGAGTACAATGTACCACTAGCCAGGTGCCGAAAAACAAGGACAATACTAAACCTTCAATTTGATGCTCTGACAATGAAAGTAGGAAGAGTCGGTTGCCCGTGTCGGTGTAAGAATGTAGACTATACAGCAGCTTCAAGAAAGTAAAACTTAATAGTGCCCAGAAGAAAAGGTGTTGTCAGATTCGTCAACACTTTCGGCTCCAGACTTTGACGGCGGCAGACAAATCTCTACACTATAAGAATAAATGAGCAAGAATTTCACCAATACTACATTTGTACATTTGTAAAAATACTTAAATGGGTGGAGTTTGCTCAGCAACTGTTTGCTAATTGGTTAACCGAGAGGTTAGTTGCCCAATAAAGTGGCAAAGATATGTAGCCAATACGTTTGCACATACGTTGCTTCGCAATTTTGATCCACTTTGAGTATTTTCACGTAGCCTACGTAACCATGTGTTGGTAAAGTTTTTATCCAACTTTTTTAGAGCTCTGTATAGTAATACGTACCTTTTACCATTACTATAATCTCAATACACATAATTAACAGAATACAGTACTCTGAAGCGTTTATTGGAAATTGTGCATTCCAAAGTTTCAAGCGATTTGATGCTGTAAATTTCAAGTAGTCTGTCGGAGATGAAGACATCGTTTACAAGTTAGGTTTTCCACTTTTTAAGGGTCGAAATGCCTGCAAAGAAGAAAAAAAAAAGAAAAAAGAAAAATTACGGATCAAAATTGAACTTCGATGCACAGTTGTAGACATAGGCCTATTACAGTTATAACGTAAGAGGCACATGAGCGAAATTTCATGGAAAATGCCTTTTCTAATTTACATCCGAATTCCCCGTGGATGGACATTCTTGACAAACAGGTGTGCTAAGGGATTCTAAGGAGTCTATCGACCGGTAGGTGAATAGGGAACTTATCGTTTAAAAGGGCAACGAACGCTTGTCCGTTACCTGATTGCCCTGTCTCCCCGCCACCCGTATTTAGCCTACCTTACCACATGGTTTGACCTTGTTACAATTTCCTGATTTATTATTTCATCAAGTTTGGGTTCTCCAAGATCAGAGTAATAGCATTTGTCATACTTAATTTTCTGGGTCACCTGAGAGACTAGCAGTCAGTAACACTAACACACGACCCGAGAGGGTAATTCGCCTTTCACATCCTGGTGGTCGAAAATGTCTAAAATATGAAAATAATTTCTGCTCTATAATTGAAAATTTTATGCTATACAGTGGTAAGTTGCACCTGAAGTTTTTTCAAGCCTTTTGGGATGATGTTTACAAATCAACTGTTGCACGGTGACATTAAATCACTTTAAATGATCAATCTAATAAAACAAAATTTTCCTGATGATTTCATTAGCCTTTTGACAAGCTGTACGAGCAGAAAGACTGAAATAGCTATTTCATTGGTTCAGGTGTAAATTACTATCCTTTTGGATAATGTAATCGCGGCATTATACTTTAAAAATTATCATTCGACCGTAAAGTGTGACAGGTGAGGATGGTTCGTGGGAAATCTTGAGGTGTAAAAATGGAATACCATCTGAAAGAAGACAAGGGGAGCAATATGGAGTAAATATAGGGACAAATTTTAGGTGACAGTTTTCATCACTTAAGCTGCCTATCTGTCCTTTCCAATTATGTTCCTATGTCGCTTCTTGTCAGTCAGATTTGTGGTGAGACCGTTGAGTCCGGTGTTAAACCGATAACCAGTGCCGTAAATTCAATGTCTGTACAAGTTGATATTATTTTATTGAATGATAGGTCTATAAGTTGAATATGGCTTTAGCAAAATCAATCAGAATTGCCGTAATATGTAACCGATGTAAACAACTGTTAGCACTACAGATTATTACTCCAGGATCAAAACATGACACTGCGATATGCGCCTAATAGCCTCAATACCCTTTCACTTGTAGGCGCGACGCTACGCTATACAACGCAATGCAAAAGTTGAAAAATCATTATAACAAGATCCTTTTACAATAGACGGGATAAGACACGACGAGATAAAATTGAGTTGAAGAAAGAAGTTTGACCTTCTTGTCGCCTACGATAATTTCTCGTGACCAATCATGAGATAAAATTTTCAGTCAATTTTTTTTATGTCATATACAGGCCTACTTTATATTGGCATTTGAATTTGTGTATACAATGCTCTCTTTTTGAAAATATCCCCTCCCAGAGTCTTTTAAAAGTCACAGAGCAACAACAGTTTGGTTGGGTTAGTGTAATTGTTTTGTATCATTTACTATGTCCAATTGTATTTTCATTGCTAAGCTATACCTTACTTTGGTTATAATTTTATTCAGGTTTATAACAGTTACTCTTAGGTTTAAGCAATTAAAATTTTGAGAATCGATGAGACCACACCAGTGGGTGGACAAAGGAAGTGTCATTTAGAGCAATGCAATTTAGCAATTGGGAGGATGAGAGTTCGATCCTTGGCGGGGCAGTAAAAGTAAGTTTACTTTTTCATCGGCCAGTAATCTACGATTTGCAACCCAGCTTAACTGGCCTTTCAAAAGAAACCAAATTCCACCTGAACTGTAAAGTTATGTTTCCTCCACACTTGTGGTCGCTTAGCGCGCATGGTAAAGCAAGTGCACTTTCCTTAAAGGGGCTCATTGAGTTGACATCGATTATTTGGGGGACAAGTTTGAAGGAAATCATTGCATGACAATACTTCTAATTAGCCTCATTACTCACGTTTCACTTCCTGTAGTTACTGAAAATGTGAGAAATTGTATTGTTCTGTGGAAAGGAATTGCATATATGATTACTACATAATGGTAAAAATTGTCTGGTCAAAAAGTTGAAATAAATGATTTTAATCATTAATTACCCTATCATAGCCATTTCAGTTGTGAGTCAGATGTGCAAAATCTCTTAGTTTGATCATATACTATCTACTATCAAGATGTGAGTAAATCTCAAAAGTTGTGAAAAAAATCATGAATTTTGTGAACCAACTCAATATGCCCCTTTAATTATACAATTTATCAGACTATACAGTGAATTATGGCAATGATTGAGGAAAAATGCAAAACAGCCAGGCAGCCGGGACTTGGAATGCAAAAGATTCGGATTCACTGATATATCAAATCTGTTATATAGTTCTTTTACGCTTAGAAAATCACAGTTAAAAATGAGGATTTTTCTTGCGCTTTATGACAGTTTTTCAGTAAAAATATCATTCGATAGATGATTCTGCTGTGTCTATCTGTAGAAGGTCAGCTGAAGAGCTAGTGAGTCGATACTTTAAACTGGTAAATTCGAAGTAGGTGTGACCAGTTTGACACATCATGTTACCAGGGAATAAATTTTGCCTATTATTGCAAAATTTCTCTGCTATTTTAAACTCTGTTCCTCTGTATAGCCTTGCACATCTAACAATATCACCTCAACAATGTTTATCGAAATAGATCAGTTAGAGTCCTAACGAAGAGCCCAAAAAGGTGGTTTTGTAAGTCCATCGAAACTATTTAGTCATGATTTATTGGAAAAACGTGTTGTATCGTTCAGTTGAGTGTAAAGTAGGCATCCCTGTCCTTGTAAATGAACCTAATTATAGGAAACAGTTTTGTTGTATCTGATAAGTCTGCCATTCAAACGGTCCACAATCATTTCGAAGCTCGTTCGCGGTAAACTGCTAATGAGGTCCAACCCCTTATCATCAACCATAAAAAATTTCATCTTCCCTTTGCAGCTTGAGCGTAGTTAAAATCATCATTCACCTCTCTATCTTGCTCTCAGAACTAAACAATACATTCAAATTGGCTTGGGATAGCTTCCATTCCTCACTGTTATCTCGACAAGAAACATAAAACATTTGCAAAATGTCGGGTGAATTATGTTAGTCATGGACTAGTAATTCGCTGAGCTTGGATTTTATTTAGTGGGCTTGTATTTAACTATGTACAGATTGCCAAGGAACTTGTAATTGAAGGTCGCGAGGAACAGCATCTGATTACACATGGTATTTTAATATTTATTCAAGAACAGGTTGACTTTTTCTGCAAACAAAAACCACAAGATAATAAGCGAAAGCAGAATAGAGAACAAAACTGAGTATGTAAGTTTCGAAAACAGAAGAAAGTGCCTGTTAAGCAAATTAAATAAAATCGAGGATCCATGAAGTCTTGAAAGTGAAAATTTCATGGATAACTGGTACCATTCCCTCCAATTTTCATATACGTTTCCATTAAGTTATAAAAAAAATTGTCTCTCGGATGTCATGAAAACAGTATAAAACTGTTCTGTAACATTATATGCTAAGGAAAAGGGTACATCATATTACAGTTTATTTAGCAACATGTAATCTAATGTTTAAGAACTGAAATTTAGGTTATACTATGTTTCCGTATTAGGTGTCTGTACAGTAACTTAGGTGTTTGTGTATAGTAAATTAGGTGCCCGTATAGTAAACGAATTAGGACTTGGATTTTCACCATGTGACTGTTTCGTATTTGCTCTGTATTTACCAATACGTTTAAGTTATCTTATTGGAACATCTTTATCATGTTAAATTACCCTTCATTCGTAGTTAAAACTGTACGAATGATAAAGCTAAAAAAACGAATACGTCCCTAGATAAAACAGCTAAATATAGACAGTTTTCAAATTGTCTCATTTACTTGAATAAATACTGTCAAAAACACCAATTAACAAGAAAACGAATTTAGGGAAGAAAAGTATCTTGTCATACATTTTCTTACTGACAGTATTTGCTTTTTATTGAAGACTGAGAATCAACTTTTGAAAAAAAACGTCAAATGGCAATATTGACCAGAAATGTATTTAGATAGAGTAAAGTTTGAAATAGAAACTGTTGTTATTTTTCAGATAACAAAACTTCCCTTTACAGTACATGCACCTTACGGCTAACATTACAAAACTAGATTCTACAGAAATTTGAAAGTTAATCCTGTTGAAAGTAAACTTTGAGATTTCTTATCTTAATTTGAAATATTTGATTAATCATTTGAGATATTTACTTGTACAACTTAAGTTGAATGATTTATGATTCCTCATTAATTCAAATTATTTACATGAAACTAATTTTTTTTCTTGCAAAAACATGTTGTGAGGAAAGAGTTGGTATAGTCAAGTCTCTGTAACAAAAAATAGCGATCAGATTTGGGGCAAGGTGCGGTGGCTTTAAGAAGAACGAAGAAAATCAAAGGTGGTTATCTTAGTTGTAAAAGAGTGACATCACAAATAATTAGGTAATTTGCCATTTGATATTTAGTAATTAAATTTCAGAATTTTACAGCCAAGCACAAAAACGTTTTATTTATATGAGAGTTGGACAAAAAGAAACAATCCTTTAAACTTTTTAAAGAAAACTTTTGTAATTTAAGACTTTAGTTGCCTACCAGTTCGTTTCATAATTTCAACTTTATTCCTTTCCGTCTGTTCTTATCCCTACTTTTGTCATTCTTAGAGGGAAATTTGCATTTGCGGTAAATAGACTTTCCAAACCTTTCAAACCATAAAATAACCTTTGGACGTAGAATGACAAGCAATTTCAAATAAGGAAGCTGGATAACTTCATTTTGTTTTTAAGAGATAGAGGTCTCACGGAAAGAAATTAACTGTTTTATAGCTCATGAATAATTCGTTCATCCAAACTTTCAAATTTTCGAATGATGCATAATTGAAGCTCTTGAAAAAAGTAACATTTTTGGAAGAAATAGTATCCCCGGAAATTAAAGGTAAGACTGAAATGGTGTAGTGATGATAAAAGCTGTGTTGTGTCTACGTGCACTGCAATTTTAGTATATCCCTGTAATCAATATTTTGAATATTTCAATGAGTCTCATCTATGTTTATGTTTATAGGTATTTTTAAAACTGTTGTGTACTTCTTACTCTTGGGTGCCTAGGCCACTGGTTGATTTGATTCTTTAAAGGGAAATATTGGCTTTAAAATACACCAACATGGCATACAAAGAAAGTACCTTAGATCATTATTAAACCATTCAGTCTCACCTATAAACTCTAGTAATAGCTTTATCTCCTCAAAATATTATAAATTACAAGAGTAACGCGGCGGATGTTGCATCATTTGAATTTTGAAAGTTTGGGTGAACAAATTACTTTTGTGCAACAAATAACCGAATTTCTTCCTTTGAGAGCCCTATTTCTTGAAAAGAAAGCAACTGTACATCATTTTAAATTTTCTATCATTCTCCATCTACTTATATTGATTGAAAAATTCAAAAAAATTTTTGCAAAAGAGACGCAATAATTCCCTTTAAAATGAACCCTCCTTGATTTGGTTGAAAAGTGTTCATGTTGAGTAGAGTTGTATCCACACTTTGCCGTTCTATTTGCCCATGACATATACGTATGCACCCAACAAAGAAGAGTGCATGCATGGTGGTCATTGTCAATACTCCCATGCATGCACTCTTCTTGAGAAGAAGAAAATCGACAAATTTTAAAAGCAAACTCTTCTATTTTAAATAAAAATGGCTGAATTAAAACTTGAAGTGTATTTTGGTTTTAGCCTTTACGCCTTGCTGCCTTGTCGAATGAAGAAATGCTTCGACGCTTGTTTTTTCAGAGGAAACCCCCAGACTGGTGGCCTCTGTGTTAATTTTTACAATACGATAAATCTTATCGCCAGTGCTTTGAACAGTTAAACCTTCCTCGTACGGAAAGAAACCCATTTATAGAGAAAGCCCAAATTAACGGGCAGATGAACAAAGCGATAGCCTGGACATAACGGGCAGTCCTTTATCTATATGACCTATACTCCGCATCGGGACACCCATCCCTCGTAATTTCTGCAAGTTTCGCGTCATCTGTGATTATGGAGATGAATATTAGGGGGATATGGGCAAATCGTCGATCGTAAGGGATCCCAAAGTTATGCCAAGAAAGACGGTTACTTTTAGGTAAACTTCGTCTTCGTTTTTATGGCAACTTTCAAGATAAAGTAGGTTTGGGGGGAGATTACAGACAAGGTACAAATCGGATATGCAGACAATGCTAATATTCGGACATGGTACGGATTGGCAACCATACAGGAAAGATCGTGAAAAGGGTTTGCGAAAGATAACAATCACCACTGAATTCGGTTTTTGTGTACGTTCTGTTCTTCTATTTCTTATTGCGGAGTAGTCGACGTACTTTGTTCTCATATTTATGGTTTCACAACCAACTAAGGTACCTATTTGTTTAGTGACGTACCGCACAGCCTGCAAAAACTACTTCTAGGCTATTACAACTTGGCACTTTTATGGCCCAAACTGACCAATGAATATGAAAGAGATATCAAAAAATGCCGACCAGTATCGAATTTTCCGGTAAAATGACACGAACAATGTCTCCAGCGGTAAAATGAGTAAACATGAATACATTGGTTGCGCATTCGTCTCTCATTTGGCTGCTGACATAAAACGGTAGTGATGTTATCTTTCTTAACGAGACTTAAAGGATCGTCCTTGCTTCAGGCCCACTTCACCCTTCATCAAAGACCCGCCAGGCGTATCATCCGCCCACCCTCGGCGTTTATAGCACAGTATGACACTTCGCCAAGGAGAGAGAAGGAAGGTTGTCAGTGCACCGGCATGCTCTAAGATAACGAGATCTTCAGTCCGTTTGAGTCTGTTTGAACCAACTATGTTCATTTGGTAAATTAGACAATTAATCTCAGGGCTTTGTTTTCGCATGTCGAAGAAGCTCCAAACCCGACCTCATTAGTGTCAAATTCATTACGTAGACCGTCGATTGTGAATAATAACACGACGTAAAAACAATGTGAATTGTAACTGGATACAAGTCGTTAGATCAGAACTTGTTGTTTATTTTGATAGTGCATCTGAAAGTCTTAATGGCCGACAAACAGCACATATATCAGCCACCTTATTAACGTCTAACAAAGCAAGTAAAATATTATGAAGGGGGACTCAACTGATCCCTTCGTTTTGTCTTCTTGTGGAGTCAAAACCGTGTCAGTTCGTTACTGCAATCAAAAACATAGCTGTCATGAAAAAAAGATGGCGTCCTAGCACTAACCAAGAGTCACTTTGCCATTTCCGTTTCAAGTGCTTCTCTCTTTCAACTTGTGTAGATATGACATGCGCAATTCAATTTCCGTGGTTGTCTTTCCAACTTTTCTTCTGGAAAAGGGAAATATATGTATGAAGGACGCTTTCTTCGGATAACTTCCCCGAGAGGTTTCCACTAAAATCGGGTGTGTTTCCTACGATTCTCTATGTCATAATTGATTTGATTTTTTCTTCCCTTGTATTGAAGAGTCTGTGCGTAAAGAGGGTTTGCATTACCTAATAATGCGATCTGTTGGGAATTAAGATATGTTACAACTGAACATCTCGATGGGGCTCCTTCAAAATACTCTTCCTCTTTCTTTCGAGAGATACTCTAGCTAGCTCATCTCGAGAGCCTTTTAAGAAGCGATTGAAATTCACGAGAGGGTCACATGAGTGAATCCGTGCATACCGTGGAGCTATCCGCAGTTGCATCCTACTCCCACGAACGCATTCAAGCAGAAAGCGCTTCGCCTGTTGACAGCACTAAACGAGGCGTCCCTGCATCCTTGTCGGGTCTCCTCGAGTGTTTCTACCTTTGCAGTCTGGCTAAGCGTTCGCGAGTCGTTTCTCTTTCCCTATCACCCATCGCTTTCCGTTGGGAACATCGTGAAGGTTTCGAGAGGGAGAACGTGCTGGTAACGAAGAAACTGTATAAAGTTTGTGTCGGCACGAAGTTGTCATTTTCACTCGAGCAGGGAGAGGTGCATATCTTTTCGGATGGTTCACTTTACGCAAATTATATCTTCATTTGCATAAAATTCTCTTTGCGCGAGCAGTGTCGACGCTCTGGCATGTGAACTGCACTTGAAAAAGTGATAGGCCAAACAAGCATATTGTTTTCAACTCACAAAGGCTGTAACGGCGCCCTGGCTGTGATGGATTCAGACGTAACAAAATGTATAGTAATGAATTTAAAGGACTTCAAAATCATGCAGATTTTGCAAATATTACATCACTTGCAAGGGTACACACATATAAAATTTCAAAACAGAACCATACAGTTTGCATTCTCAGTTGCAGAAAAAGGTGTATCTTAAATGCTTATTAGGAATTTATTGTCCTCGGAGGAACTGAAAATGCGATTGGTCGGAAGTATTAAAACCCACTTGTGAGAATGTTTGCAAAAAATCTCTTTTTTCCTGATTCTGTGGACAGGTGGATAAGGGGTGGTCATGGTTTCTGTATGTAGATCTGAAAGTCATTTCTCCATTCAGTATCGATACCCTGATGAATCTGTGTGGGTAGAGTGGTGGATCGGCGTGAATACCGCTGTGGGTCAATTTAATAACTTGGTGGGTCAATAATTTGGTACTTTGTTGAATTACTGTGGTGAATCAGATTAGGAAGCGCGGTAATAGGTGTAGGTACCACTGTGGACCAGTGTTGGTAATATGGTGGCTCAACAGATAGGACGTAGTTTGTCCGTCATCGACGTCAGGAGGTAGGCAAACTGTAGAGAAGACTGCTGTAAACTAGCCCGCAGAGCTGGGTAACTTGTTTTCAGCTGAGGCATTACGAAGATGACAGGGGTGGGAAGCTTAGGGGCGGCAGTCACGGAGAGCAGCTACGAAGGTTACATGAAATTTGACAACGATATCGGTACATTCCTCTCCCTCCTCTTCCATGGGTTTCAAATTACGTTTATATAGTATACACAATAAATATAAAAATATATAAATGTAATATAACGCATGAGAATGATGACATGGATGATGTTACAAAGTAGATGGATGCAAAGAATTATCCCCCACCGTCCAATGGTTTCACCCTTTAAGAAATAAAATGAAAGTTATGTAATTAAGTTATCCGAATGACAGACTGACTGTAGGGATAGGTGGTCATAATAAAGACTCTAGAAAGAACATACGAAAATATGTATGACTTCAGTTTTTTGACAGTGTCATCTTTTTAAAATTAAGGTATAACCTCAACATTTCAACAATTCAAAATCTGGGTATGCGCTACAAAAAAATTCTTAAATAGTAATTAGTGATACTTTTTAAATCTTCCAAACAAACTGAACAAATGGGAAAGTGTGGACTGGTATTCGATTTCGTAATAATCGTAGCACCGAGCGGTCTTTTTGAGTCTCTCTTCCCTCTGTGTGATGTATTGTTTTCATTAACTCCCACACACCCAAAAATAATGTTTTACTTTTGAGGCCCATCCATCATATTATAGCAAACCAGACAGAGCAAACAGCCAACTGCTTGTTCTGCACTTCTTTCCAGGCGGAAAAACGATTGGAAAGTAACGAGGTTCTATTTGTATTCATGACTGGGGCGAACAGTTCTTTAATTGATGTATAATAGCAACTAATTGACTTCAGATTGGGGTGTTCAGTACCGACACTTGACATAATGTGCTCAAAGACAACTTATAGAATAAAAAGAGATAGAAGGACGAGAAGGCTGGGTGTGATCAATATTTGTCCGTTTCTTCTCTAATTGCCGCTAATAAATTTAAATGACTAGCGTAAGGGCTTGGGCAAGGTCTGCTTACAGAATGAAAAGTTGTAGGAAACTTTTTTCCGCTTGTTATTCGCAACTATTGGTTTTTCTTGCAGAAGGCACGCGTTGGCAAAGTTTCGTGGTCACGCTCGGCGGAACATGCCCGTGTCTGCGCGTATCCATTACACGGCTATTTGGGTATTTGTCACGAGCATTGATGGGTTTGAGCCTGATGCGTCGCGGAAGGAATGTCCAACGAATCGGCTGAGGAGAGTGTAGGCTAAGCACTTCCCTCTTCACATAAGTCAAAATCAGGTCTTAGTGGGTAAAGATAAAATCCTTGTGATTGCGAATATTGATGCATAATTATCTAAATCTTGGTTCACAGTGATGCCCTCAGCAGGCTTTGGGAAGTTAGGTTTATAATTAATCAAGCGTTACAGATTTTCTTCTTTTTTATTTAACATTACTTTTTTAATTTTTTAGGCCTAATTCCTTTTTGGCAGCTCTTGAGCTGTTATTGTTGGCAATACTATGTGTGTTTCAGAATGAGAATTTGTTTCACTCAACTTGTCAATTAACGTAAAGTTCGTATGCCAAGGTGAGAAGTGTTAATTGCTGTACATTTGGATACATTTAGATTGGACATATTTTGTACTGTTAAAATGCACTGCACCTTGTGCCAAAATGTGATCACTTTCTTGCTGTTATGGGGTGACCAGACCAGGGAGTTGGTCAAACAGCAACTCCCTGACCAGACTATACAAGCCCTCTCCATGCAACATGTTACAGTATGCAAGAAAACAGTACACTTTTCAAGGTCATATAAACATTTTAATTTCAAAAGGAAACAAAAGCCTTCAGGTAATGTGAGTGGTACAAGAATGACATCACAAATTATTGCGCAATCGACTATTTCAAATTTAGTGAATATATTTCAACACTTTATATCACAGCAATGGAATAAGCTATGAAGATGGGAGTTGGGTGAATGAGATTTATTCTCCAACCTCTAGAATATATTCAGACTTAAGGTACACTTTTAGCTTGTGACTTACTTGAAATGACGAGGAACTGTTGCGCTATAGCTTGTGCCAACGTCTGGTTGAGGGTACAAATAAAGTTAACATGCATCCCCTCTTCTGTGTTATAATTTAGTATCTCATATAAAGCAGGACAGTATCTTGTAAAGAATGATTATGATGATAGACTTATATGGTTCTTAGTACAATTGAAACACTGAAAGAAACATTGAAGAATGCAGCGCTGAGTATGTCGATGGGTTACAATATAGAGTTTTATCTAAGACAGCCTTATAGCAGTACAATGTCCTTTTTGTTATCGAAATTTGTTAAATCAGATAAAGCTATTACCAAATACTTCTATGTTTATTGTCGTTACATATCACTCAAGGCTGCAATTTGCCTATAATCTTCCGGCTTTAATTTTACCCGAGCTATTAAAGACTGCGTGGCTAGTCGTGAAGTTCTTATCAATTCATGTTATCTCTGTGTTTCGTTTTCATAAGTAGACTATATGGCTTATAATTACAACTTCACGTTGGGTAGCTAACCAACCCAACAATTTAGGTCAAATTTGGTTTCTTTTGAAAGGCCAGTTCAGATGAGAAAACCGTACGTTGCTCTTGGATGACAAACCCACCTTACTTTGACCAGGCCGAGGATTGAACCCCGAAACTTCGTCGCTTCATTTGCCACCGCCTTCATGGACTCGGCCATAGCACCGGTGGGATAATCCATTATATTTGGGATAGGTCATTAGTTTTGGGAGATTTGGGAGAAGCCATTAGATTTGGGATAAGTCATTTAAATTGGGATAAGTCACTAGATTTTCAAGAGTAATTTCTGCAAAGCAGAGAATATTCAACATAACCTTGAAAATTTTGGTTGCAAATATATAATAATTCGTTGCATCAACTTACATTTTTGGTCTGTAATCCGATATCTGCAGCACACTGCGTTGTGTTTTGGAAAATACCGATTTTAATAACATTATCATCCAGGCTCAATGTGTGATGAGAAGTCTGTGACATCTTCTGTACTTTCTAAGGGATGAACGAAATATGTTAGAGCAGGTTGGTCCTTCTTTCCATTTGAAAATGTTTATCAACGGTCCTTTGTTGAAACTTTTTCAAAGTTGCAGTCATCGTAATTTTTTGTTTCTAGTAGCGAAACAATATAGGAGGTATAAGCTTAGAGAAATGGGTCTATGCTTCCATCATGAGTTGGGGACAAGATGTTACAAAGTAATTGGAAAAAAGATAGTGGCGGAGCTAGGAAATTCAGTCAGAAGGGCGAGAATGGCCTGCATGTAGGAGCCCTTTGAAGTAGGTAGATACCCTATGCCTCAACACGATCTAACCTAAAAAGGGAGCCGACAGGTGATTTGAGTCCGTCGGGAGGGGGGGCGAGGTGTGACGGCCCCTGACTATATGGACGCTCCGCCACTGGAGAAAGACTTAACATTTATCTTTCTCATATACCCTCCTTAAATGCCAACTTAAAGGAAAATATTGCGTTTGTTTTACAGAAACTTTTCACAGTTTTTAAACCAATGTTAATAGATGCAGAATGATGGACAATTTAAAAGAAGGCAGTAGTAGCTAGCGGTAGCTTTCTTTTCAAGAAATATGGCTCTCACAAGAAGAAATTCAGTTATTTGTTGCACAAAATAATTTGTTCACCCAAACTTTCAAAAATTCAAATGATGCAAAATCCATAACTCTTATAATGCATATTATTTTCAGGAAATAAAGCTATGGCTAGAGTTTATTGGTTAGACTGCACGGTTTAATTTCGATTAAAGGTATTTTCTTTGTATGCCATTTTGGTGCATTTTGGATGCATTATCTCCCTTTAATATGAACATGGTCATGTGTCGCAGTTTGACGAATGTGTTTTCCTCACTGATGGATAGAGGGTGGTGCAATGACTCGCGTTTTGTGCCATAATCTCATAATTTTGCATTCAGGGACATGTTTTTTTAAATAATGCTCAAAATTATTACAATTGTCATGTGAAGGTCATGTTGATAAAATCACGAGTAATGAGGAGGTGGGATGAACCGTGCGACTCGCGACAAGTCTATTGCAAGTGATTTTATCTCAGGTTCCCTTTGATTTTAACTTCAACTCTTCATCATAGGTCAATGCAGGGTCGCATCAGGGTAAACATTGTTTGGTAGAAACAAGCAGATGATTCATGAATTTATCGGAAACCGGATTGTCTTGTCGAATTTCTAAAAGGGAAGCTATTCCGTTTAGGGACAATTTCGTCTGGTAGTTCCCATGAAACTACTCCTTGAACCGCATAGTGATACAAGTTGATTTCTTTCCGGTATAATGCGTGTCTTCGTGCTCGTTTGATCTAATTATATCTGTAATTCTGTTCTATATAGCTGATGTGAGATCCCGCCAATGGAACTGGTCAAACTTTGCAATACATTAAGGAAATAAAGTGACTGATAGTCCAGTTCATTAGCCTCTAATATTGACATAAATTTAACCTAGCTGTTTCGCAACGTCGCGAAACTACTTCCTGTATCACTGTGCAACAGTTTGCAGAAAAGAAAATTACTCATCAAAAGAAGAATTGTAATCAGTTCCGCTATATGTCGGTGGTATACTTGCCAAGTTGAAAAAATCTCCACGTGGACTAGACTAAAGGAAACTTCTGAAATGTTCATTGGGTGCTGAAATCGTCTCCTGAACTAGCATAAACGAAGGAGACGGGAGAGGGTAAGACAAGGCCGGAACCCGTCCCAAAGGGCAGAGAATACGTTCTTTTCCCGGCAAACTTGTGATTACGAAATTTCGGGCGAATTCAGTCAGCTCCTCTCACCATCCCCACGCTTTTCCCTACCCCCGTAAAATTGATAGTACGTCCATACTCTTTTGTTCTTAAATGTGGTAAAACAGTGACCAATCGTTAGGCCTAAGGTATGAATAAAAAACCAAAATTTTTAACCCATAATCGGCCGATAAGATTTATATTTCAGAGTTAGACAATACGCCTACTATAACGCCCACTAATACGCCTACTTACTACTTCAAGTGTGCGTACGAGTTTTGCCTTCATAGACCTCATGCATTGACGTCACGCAACGTCATTTTGGAGGCGACGAAGCAATGCAACACAAGGTACGCACGCAGTAGACTTCGCACAAGCGTCTAGTAGGTTTATACGCGCATATGCGATTGGTTGACAAATCAGTTGTCTGCATTTGTTGGTGCAACTTGTAATGATAGGTGCTTGTTTTCAAACGAGGGAGCACTGTCTGCTCTTTGACGTCATATGCATAAGGTCTGTTGCCATATCAGTGCTCCGTTTGAAAAAATTCACGGACATACAGTTTGTACTGATATAAATAAACTGATATCATTTTCATGGACAGGATACATGTAGCTATAGACATCAAAAAGTCTGCTTATGTGTATAGTTATTGGATCCAAATAAATCTCATGGATATATCACAGCAACTGGCACACGCGAGGGCACTTTCGGCTTAGTGCGCAAGGGAACTTTGTCGGCAGGGGAACCGATTTAGATGCCTAAGTGGAACGAATGCCGGAGTAAGCGGCGCGAAGTCACGTACCGTCTCCGGACGGGACTCGAACGTCCTGATATAGAAGTGCGTTGTAGCACAAACTACTGGTCATGCCATCAGAGGAGGGGCAGCCCACCAATATAAGTGTCAAAGGACTTGATTAAAATGCACTTCCCGTGCACCTTATAACACTTATTATAACTGAAAACTCAATAGCCTAACCAAAGAAGAAGAATTGGGTTAACTTGCTACATGAGCTTTCTACGTTCCGCAACTGAGTTTCTCTGAATACATTTCACTATGAGGAGAAACTCAGTTGACTGAACTTAAAACTGGTCCATGCAGCAAGTTGACCCAATTTTCTCAAATTATCCCAACTTTGGGGTTTTACTACATGAACGTGGCGACACTCTTATTTTATGATCCCTTGCACCCACAGTCATCACGGAGGTGGAGTCGTGACATACGGTGTATCAATACATTTATTTTTTGCCTTATAGGCGTGTTTACATTTGCGTGCATACTTACAATTATGAAGATTCAAGTCTCGATACTTTTGGATGCATTACTTGAACTTTGTGGCCCTTCACCTTATGTACACAGCGGAAAAAAAACAAACAAACAAGAAAAACATAGAGCTTGTTTTCCTCTTCTACTCCGTATCTAGCAAACTGGTCGCGAGGGATGTTAGGGTGCCTCTGCCTACTGGCCTAGTAGGCCTTTATACTTGTTTGCTTGTTAACTAATATGTTTACTTTCTATAACGTGACTCACATATATGGGCCTTGGCTATAGGGATATAATTAAAATGGGGCTTCCCCTGATGCCTTATCTACGACTAGTCAAACTTAATTTTTTTGTCTTCAGCACTGTTCGAAGCCTCAGAGCAATGACAGGGCTTATATACTGCCGACATGTACCCAGGTGGAAATATGGCCATATGACCTAAAAAATAGAACACGATTTTTTTTCCATTCACGTCGATAAAATAATTGGGTTAAAATAGAGGAACGACTAAAGTTGTCAAATTTAATTCTCTATGACACAAACAGGATGCAAATCAAGAGTCATCCTTGATTGCTGACATTAAGGTTTCTATTGAAGCTACTCGTTTTAAGAATTATTACCTCTGCCATAAATG
>WURT03000008.1:502309-514171 GCA_009936505.3 Holothuria glaberrima | reverse complement strand
CTCACAATTAATTTAAGAAACACATTTTCCTTTACGTTTGTCGCCATTCTATATCCTAATGACGACAAATGATGTCATAAATGCGTCATTGAGTCGTATTCAATACACTCATATAATATGTCTTTACACTTTAACACATTTATGGGTTGAATAAAATTTGCTGACTGCATATGGAAACTAAAAGTTGACAATGGCATTTATTTCGATTTTATGGAAATTCGCATGTGTCCTGCTGTTAGATTTTGTCTAGGTTAAGATATATTGTTCAGTAGGACCATTCTGATAATTCGAATCAATAAAGCCTTCTGTTGTAATTTGTTAGAAGTCGGTCATTCTGGGCATATTTTACTATATAAACTTCACTTGCTCTTGTTTGCACTCAAATTCGCACGTATGTGCAATATCAATGCGGAGAATTGCGCCCAACAACTATGTTTATCGCAAAGACAAATGATAAAATGTCAGTGAAGTGAAGAGACTACAGCAACAGAATAAGCTGGTTGCAGATTTTTCGAAATATTAGTTGTTTTAAGAGGAAGAACCGTTTGTGATTACCTCACTGTTAATGAATTGACAGTATGAAATTTGGCGATGTTAAAATTCGTTGAAAGGATTCTGTTAGTCACATTTAATGTGTACAAATTCATTGTATCATGAAAAAGTAAAAGTAAGTACTCCTTCGTTGACTGACAGTAGCTTGTATGTTTTCAACCATTCTTTACAACCAAATTTCCTGATCCCCTTCAATCAGAGGTACGACTTGTGGGAGGATCGTCACCGAACGAAGGTCGAGTAGAAGTATATCATGATGGTCAGTGGGGAACAGTTTGTGACGACTCTTGGGATGATAACGATGCTGGCGTAGTCTGTCGTCAACTTGGACTCGGTGAATCAGGTACTGCCGTATGCTGTGCAGGCTTTGGACAAGGTTCAGATCCAATATGGTTGGACGATGTCGCCTGCTCTGGATCAGAGAGTAATATAGGATATTGTGGAAACAATGGATGGGGAATTGAGAATTGTGGACACGGAGAGGATGCAGGTGTACGATGTGGAACAGGTAAAACAAGTGTTTTGACAAGGGTTTAATTCCTGACTTCTCTCATTATCTATGAATATTACTATTAACTTTTGTTCTTAAACCTTTATCCCATCACAGTATGGAAACACTATGTTTAGAAAAATCTGGATGAACCTAACAAATTTCAGCAATTTTTTTTTACTTTCAATGATTTCGATGGTCCAAAAAATATTGTAAAAGCACGATGATGAGTAACTTACGATTACAACGTTAAAAATGATTTGTACAGTGTGGTTGCTTGTGATTCATTCTAAAAGGTTAAAAAACAGTTTTAGGGTATACGATCTACATATTTGACTTCAGTGGACATAGACTTGCGACCTTAATATAAAAGCCCGATGGCTAGAAATCCGATTGAGAAAGGAGCTATGGTTAATTCCAAAATGATAGACTGCTTGACTGCTTATATCTGAACGTAAATAAGCAGTTTTATCATATGCAGTGCTTGCACTTTGAAGATAATTTCTGACAGGTATATCCAATTGTTAAAACTAGAAAAGGGAACTTGTCGTCAACGTTTGAAGATATATTAATTCGTTATGACATATATGACGTCATTCTAACCTCTCAACGTCCTGAAGACTGTCAGGTGGGTCCCGAACAAACAGAGAGAAAACACGGCACAATACTTTCTCCGACGGTTTGCAACAACCATTATTCTTTTGTTGTTCCTGTTTTTCTGAGTTATAATGGACATTTAGCTTATTAAACAGTATAGTAACAAAGTTGCCATGCTTTCGTACACACAAGAACTGCCTTTGAAAAGCAAATATCGCCAACTAATAGTCTCTTCTAACCCCAAATCCTCCACTCTCTGCTCACTTACGACAGTCTGACCTCCTTTTCTGAAGCCTGCGGTCTCATTACCTGACCTTGAGGGATCGTTCACCCGGCTGTACTCTGGCATGTATCTTTTTCTTTTTTCACTTCCAAACAGATGTGGCCACTCCAGGATACACACAATTCACCTTCTTTCCTTCCAGCTCTACACCTGTCTCCCTCTTCTTCAAAAACACCCCTCTTTCCCGCTCTTCTCTTCCAGCTTCTCTCTCATTTCAGCTTTCCCTGTTTTGCGTCTTCTTTGTATTCTTTACTTCTTTCTTCCTATTCCTAAGTTTCCCGTTTCCTTGCCAACAGTAACAAAGTTCCCCCTTTAAGCTATGTAATTACACTAACAAACGTAACACACAGTACATAAAGCTCTCCATGGTACGGAAGCTTGTAACAACCTGTGACAACCTCTCCCCCTTTTAAAGGGATTTTCCAGAGACAAATTCAGTAAGTTTAAAAACTGCAGAAAATTTTTCTCTTTTTGGAGGTGAAAACTGCATCTTAATAGCTTGCAGCGTTTGGAAGATACAAATTTTCACAGAAATGCAATTTTTTTCAAGATAAAGTGCATTATGAGAAATCTATGATGTCATCGCGGCACATTATGTTGACATAGAATTGAATTTCTTTATGATATGAATGCCGCTGTAGGGAATATTTAGCAACTTTGTTTGTTATGCCCTACATGTGGTGTAGATTTGTGCTAAATATACATGGATACGTATTCAAACATTCCAACAGTATCAAATTTCAAGGACAAACAGGACATTCAATTATAAAAAAACAAAAGGAATCTAAGGCAATGTGCCCACTTTACATGACAATCTGTGACCTTGATGAGAACTGGAGGTATTTTTTGACAAAAATAAGTACTCTTTAATATGAGATATCTCAAGTTAGGAAAAGAGAATTGCTACGGGGTTTGTATGACACGACTTGGAAAATTTTTCTCTTTCACATGACACCCTTGTGAAATGCCACTGGAAAATGCCTTTAAGAAATGTAAAAATCTTCGATTTTTACATTTCCTGTAACACTTTCGCACATTCCAATGACACAAAACGCTCATAACATATTTACACTACATGTACGTCACGATACTCAAATAAATTACTGTTACGGTATAGCTCAATGCTAGCACCTTTAATAGATTCTGCTTAAATGGTCCGTGCCAACATTGTCCGATCCCTTGATTGTCACAATACGAAATCTATAGGGCTGGAGTGCTAGAGCCCAGGGCATAACCCTGTTGTTGACCACTTTCGTGCTATTAATATACGCTAGTGGTTGATGGTCGGTCTCTAAAATAAAAAACTTACCATATAGGTAGGGGTCAAACTTTTGAATGCCCCACACGATTGCCCGACACTCTCGTTCGATAGTAGAGTATGCGCTTTCTCTTGGTAATAACTTACGGCTCGCATATGCGACTGGGAACTTTCCATCCTCATACTCTTGATGTAGGACTGCCCCTAAACCTACGTCTGGCGAATCTGTTAGCATCACAGAGGGCAAATCCAAGTTTAGGAGACAAAGGATTGGCGCATTACACAATTTTGCCTTTAGTGAATTGAATGCGAGCTCTTCGGTCTTGCCCCAGGTAATTTTATTTGGTTCCCTCGCTTTGGTTCTGGGTATGAACTTCATATAGTAGTTCGCTAGCCCAAGGAAAGATCGAAGCTATTTCTTGGTTTCAGGTGGTGGTGCCTGTTGCACTGCTTTCAGTTTTACGGGATTTGGCGCAAGCCGCCCTAATTCTACCAAGAGCTCTAACTTTTAAAATCCAAGAAAGCTTTTGGACGGTCTCGGGGTAAGGGGAGTCGACCGCAACCTTTTCAAAATTTGTCATCACATGTTCCTCCCACGAAATGCTGTACATAAAAATAAGATAAGATAAGATAAGGTGAGATAAGATAAGATAAGAGAAGAGAAGATAAGATAACATAATATAAGATAAGAGAAGAGAAGATAAGATAAAATAAGATAAAATAAGATAAAATAAGATAAAATAAGATAAGAGAAGATAAGATAAAAAAGATAAGATAAGATACACTTTATTGTCCACATAAAATGGAAAATTGACTTCGTGACAGCAGGAAGTACAACATTCAACAGCAAAAAAAGTTATTACCGAAGAAGAAAAGATTAAAAGCCGAATTGAAAAGAAGAAAAAACACAATAACGAGTTGCATTGTTGTTATAAATCGAAATGGAGTGCGGTACAAACAAAAACCTGTATCTGTTAGTATTTGCCCGCGACACACGAGTTGCTTTACCTGATGGGCAGAAATTATATGAAAGGAAAAGCGGATGAGATCGGTATTTTAAAATTTTAGAAGTTTTGCGTTGGATAAAATCTGTAAAGATAAAATAAATGATAGGAAACAATGATGTGTTGCTACACACACGACCAGCCATTTTAACTACTTTATCGATTCCCTTTTTTGATTCATTAGAAACCAACCCACAAAAGAAATAATGTTAAAAGCTAAAATGCTCTGAATTACAGAATGATAGAGAAATTGCATAATTGTTGTATCTACATGAATTTTTTTCAACTTTCTGAGGACAAACAGTGTTTTGTGAGTCTTTGCTTTACTTAACATGATCAGAAAATGTAAGCTTGTCATCAATTGCAGTACCCAAATATTTGTAAGAATGAACTTGTTTTATGTCTTCGCCATTTATAGTTTTTGCATTATGAACACACTTAGGTTCTCTTCCTAAAATCGAATACCAATTCTTTTGTTTTCTTAACATTCAGTACTAAGTGATTTCTTTTACACCAGCTTCCAAAGTTTTGGATTTCATGGTTGTAGGAACGTAAAGTGTCATTGAATAAGTAACCCGTTACAACTGTATCATCTGCATATTTAATAATTGAACGATTTTGATCAAAACATCTGTAATCATTGGTACAAAGACAATACAAAACAGGTGATTAACAGCAACCTTGAGGTGCTCCAGCACTGAGCGACCTTTTATCAGAACATAAACCTTTCAATTGGTATTTCTCTTAGGTAGCTTAAAATCCACAATGCTTATTTTCAATGAACACCTAAAAGCAGTAACTTCATAATGAATACATGAGGTTGGATGGAATTAAAAGCACCTGAAAAATCGATAAATGTTGCTCTTACAAATGATTTACGTTGTTCTAAATGTGAAATTGTATTGTTAAGAAATAAAAGCAGCGCATCATCAACACCGAGTTTTCTTGGTATACAAATTGTAATGGGTCCATTCTAACATTTTTTTCATTCAATAAAAGCCGCAAAATAAAATTTGCAAAACATTTCATGATAGTAGAGGTAAGGGCAACAGGACGATAGTCATTTAATGATGTGACAACTTTTGATTTTGGCGCTGGAGTAATTGCCGAAGTCTTCCAGATTAAAGGGATATCACCAGAATTTATTGACAATTGAAAAATGTTAGTAAATATAAGAGCTTATTGAAATGAACTTGTTTTTATGACTTTATTGCGAATATTATCTGGACCACATGCTATGTTAATTTTGACATTATAAATAAAATAATAAAAATCAAATCTAATCAGATCTTTAGTAGTCATGTACTAACTTCAGGACCGTAGACAGCTTTTACCGGGGGGGGGGGGTTCGTCATGCGCGACAGGACTATCTAAGCGGAGCGCCACCATCGGTTGGCGCGAAGCGTAACAGAAAGTTTTTGGCTTTACAAACCCCTCAGATGGCCGGAAACGGCACTTCCTGAGTGTTTTAAGCTGCATGTACCCAGCCTTGAAATATGGATGTCATGTCTGCAATTTCTCAATTAATGCAAAAAAGAAAAAAAAAATCAGTCTATGAAAAATGTTAACATATGTTTCTAAGCGAAGCGCCACAATCAGTTGGTGCACAGCGTACCACAAAATTTTCGGCATTGCAAACCCCCAGATGGCCGGAAACGGCACTTCCCGAGTGTTGTAAGCAAGAATAAGTTCACCTTCTTAGCCGGGCTTCTCAGCATAAGAACAGCTCCTGTCGAAACTTGACAAGTTCAGTAGTTAGTTCGTGGTTCCCCGGCTAATGCTTGCTGCAGTAGTTCGCAGTCGTTTGACGCATGGGCCGCTTGACTTTTTCTCTCTCCAATATGGGCATTTTGAATTTTTGAAATTCCACAAAAACGCGTCAAAAATCAAGGTTGGGGTTAGAATAGGTTTAAAGTCGGCTTCGAACTTGCGACTGAAGCATGGTCTTTCATATTCCAACCTCAAAATTGGGACAGACAACCATAAGTTCGCCTCTTAATTTCATTAAAACCAATTTGATTAGGTATATTGCACTCATTATTCAGCATTGCACTGAGAGAAGATTGTTCATCATTAAATCTGCTGCAACAAACCTGGAGTAAAAATTATTAAACTCATTCATAGAGTATTTAGATACATCAGTGTTCACAGACTGTTTATATTTATGGGCAGCAATGCATGACATAACTTTCCAAGCCGCAGAGCTATCATTCGAATGGAATTTTTCCTCGAGATTTTTCCATAGAAATATTTGCGGCGTTTAGTTTCTTGCTTGATTTCTTTTTGCTTTAACTTTACTGTGATGAGATCATTGGATTTAAATCTTCTTGTTTCTGTTTAATTAATGTCCTCAACTCTTTTGTTACCCATGGTTTACTGTTTGGGAAGACTTTTCGTGTTCTGAATTGGACAACTGAATCGACACAGAAGGTAATATATTCATTAATTGTTTCAACCCTGTTACTGATGTCTTCATGGTCGAAAACATTCCAAGCAGTATTCTCAAAGCAGCTTTGAAGCTCGTTGATAACCTCAGGTGTGCATTCCTGGTATGTTACCTTTGTTGGCTTGTTTTGTTTGATCCTCTGTTTACCCTCTGGTAATAAATGCAAGACATTGTGATCGGAATATCCGAGAGGTGGAAGCGCTTTAACTTTGAATTGGCACGTAACATTACCGAAACATTTATCCAAAATGGCGTTTCCTCTCGTACAAACATTTACATACTGTACAAAATTTGGGTAAAAAAGTCACAGTTATTAAATAAATTTAATAATAAATTGTGCAGCGTCAGGGTTTAAATTTAAAGATCACGAATTTCACTTGAAGGAACATTGTTTGCATTTGAATAGTTCGCCTAGTTGCGTGTATATAAACAATAGTAAAGAATAACTGACTAAATTCCCAAGGCAAATAAAATGGCCGTAAGCCAACAGTCAACAATTCAATATTGCCATCACAGTATGATTCCTTCACAACGTAATTGTTGCACTAGTTATTATCAAAGTACAGACACACACCACCCCTCTTGATTTGCCCGAATTCAGGGTACGGTCTGATCTGATAAGGGTGAAATCATCTATTTCAATCACACTAATGGGTACGTCTGAGTTAAGCCAAGTTTCTGTAAAGCATAAAACGTTAGATTCGCGAAACTCATAAGAAGATCGAGATAAAACATCTAGCTCATCCATCTCATTTTGAATAGACCTGACATTCGCCATGATCATTGTAGATAGTGGTAGGTACATTAGTGGCTAAAATATCGTCGACTTAATTATCTACGCCCTGCAGCTCCCTCAAAACTCTCCTCATTAGTCTGCTAAATGTTGCTTGTGCGTTTACCAGTCCGAAAGGTATGGTTGTAAACTGCAATACCCCGTCGGGAGTTATAAATGCGATAAGGGCTTTAACAGTTTCTGTTAAGGGGACCTGCCAGTATCCTTTACTCAAGTCAAATTTAGAGAAAAATACTTATTTGAGATTCTTGTAAAATCTCCTCCTGGTCGGGTAATGGCTCAGAATTGAAAATAGTGATCTGGTTTAATTTTCGAAATCCTAAGCAAAATTTCACACTTCCGTCCTTCTTTCTAACTACTACAACTGGTGCTGTGTGAGGGGAATGCGACTTTTCTATCACGCCTAAATTCAACATTTTTCAATCTCATCTTTCACGGTTCCCTTCAATGTATGGGGTAAAGGATATACTTTCCTTTTTATACGATCATTACATGTTAGAGTAATATCATGGACCTCTAAAGTAGTCGCCCTTGGTGCGTCTGTTAGCACATCTTTAAAGTCATTGAACAGCAGTTTAACCTCAGTGGTCTGGTCATTTCTTAACCGTGGATCATATGAACATCTTCTATTGTTTCTTAGGCTTGAACTTGTGGAGTGCACAATTCGCCTGTACCAAATTGACCATCTTTTTAGTCACCAACATCACCTAATTCTAGTTCAATCACAGACACGAAGACTACTAACAAACTTGCTGTTACCCCATGCCTAACGTTATCTGTTCCTGCTACATCTCGTCTGTAATATTTCTTAGGCAAGTTAATGTGAAACACTTTTGTTTTGTCTTGTAACTCCACCCGATAACCAGTGTCTCCTATCCTGGCAACTACCCAAAATGGACCCTTCTATGGCATTCAGAGTTTGTTTTTGAAGGTTGGGAGGAGTAATAACACCTCACCACCTGGTGCAAAATAGCTCTGCCTTGCTTTCAAAAATCCTTTTGTATCTATGAGAGGACTTGGCTAATTCATCCTGTACTAGCTGACATGTCTCTGCTTAGCCTATTCTTAAGATCCACAACATATTGATACACTGTTTTTTTGTTTCAGAGGTATCTGGTTTGCCCGTCCACAACCCCCCTAAGATACCCATGGGCCCTCTATCATGTCTTCCGTATAACAACTCAAATGGGGAGAACCCTAAGTTTCTTGGGGCACATCCCCATAGGCAAATTGAAGGGCATCGATGTAGCGATCCCATTCTTTCGGTCTCTTGGAACACATTCTTTTTAACATTTGTTTAAGCGTTCTATTGAACCACTCTACTAACTCGTTGCAAGCGGGATGATATGGCGTCGTTACTAGCTGTCTTATGGACAAAAGTTAACTGACCTGTTTCATTACCTCTGACGTAAATTGGGCCCCTTGATCCGTGAAAATTTCTCTCGGTATTCCCACCATTGCGAAAGTAGCAAATAGCATAGTCTACAATAGTTCATATGCATCTATTCTTACGATCTGTCATTGGGTAGATCGGTCCCACGATGTCTACAGCAATACATTTAAACACAGTATCGACTAGCGACATACTACTAAATGGTACCTTGGATACTATTCCCTTAGGCAACGTCCTCTGGCACACGTCACAAGATCGACAGTACCGTAAAATATCTGCCCCTATGCCTGGCCAATGGAATGACGTCATCACCTTTTCAATAGTTTTCGTGGATACCAGTTGTCCGCCGAGAATCCCCTTATGAGCCAATTGCATTACGTCAACCCTGTACTTTTCAGTCACAACTACTTGAATCATGGGCTCACCATGTTGCAGCCTGGGTGATACACATTCCCTGTAAAGTACCTCGTCATCATAAAAAAATCTAGAACAGCCTCTTGTCCTACGTTTTGTATTACCTACAACAGCAATCTCTAGCCTTCCTTAACGATCGATCCTCTTGTTGTGCCTTGATGAGATCATCAAGGCTGACATCACCCCGTACTGGCTTTGGCACCTGTAACTTAGGTATAAATTTGTCACCCTTCCTCGCTCTTCTCCGCGTTTGAACCGCCATAGTCTGTTAAACTGCCCTTACTAACACACTTAGTTGTTTCTTTGGTTGATAGTTGGACTCATTATGCTGTACTTGATCAATATTTACTAGAATGAGGTCGTATATGGGGTCATTCACAAGACTTCCGTTACACCTGAAAAATATTGAGTCTTAATGTTGACATTGATTCTACGGATGTTGGCTCTCTTTCTAGAAGAAATATAGCAAAACTTCGCTGCAAATACTTATCAGCCGATTTCGAATAATCAAACCTCTTAGCCCCTCAAAATTTTTCTCGATGCCTGATAGGTCTACTCACTTGTCGAAATAACTGTCTTATCTCTTTGCAAATTGTGAAGCGCCCTCATCATCCTCTGGTCGTGCTTCCTTGATTTTAACTCCAAAACCATTTTTATTTAATTGAAATCTATCAAGGAGGGCTTCCTTTAGTTTCTCGTAATCACCGGCATCAGCAACTGGCATACGTGTAAATACTTGGAGGGCTTTCCCAGTCAATGGGGCGCTCAAAATGTATTGCCCATTCCTGTTTAAGCCATCTTTGAATAGAAGCGTATCTCTCAAATCTATTAAGATACGCACCTAGATCTTCTTTGTAGTCATAACAAGGCATTGGCCCTTAGTTTTGAATCTAGATCCTGTTCAGTTAGCTTACTAGCCCCCTCTTTTGATTTTTGCAGTAAGAGTTTCATCTCAAGAATTTCCTTTTCCTGTTTCTTTAACTCTAGTTGATGAGCTCTTTCATCCCTAGCAACCCTTTCCTTATCAGCTTTCTCCTCTTTTTTAGTGTCTCTCTCCTTTGCTATAAATTCAATAAGGCCTTGGCAATCGAGTCCTAATTCTTTTCCAACTTTACTCAGCCTTTAGACATCCATGGAGTTTTAGTGGCTAGCTGTTCTAACGACACGGCTATGTGCGGTCACAGTCCCAGTTACACACAATAACACAGTAAGCATAAGTTTAAATGTCGCAGACATCATCGGAGTACATACTCGGTTTGTTCTGTTCGGTATTAGCTGCCCATTTTGCACATCGTATCGCAAGCCCAGATATGCCCCCAAATTGTCACGCGAGTCTCGAACATGCAGATAGAAAACACTGTACAATACTTCTCCGTCGGTTTGCAACAATCATTATTCTTTTGCTGTTCCTGTTATTTTCAGTTATGATGAATACTTAGCACATAAAACAATATAATAATCCAGTCATCATGCTTTCATACACACAAGCACTGCCTTTGAAAACCAGATATCGCCAAACGATAGTTTTCTTCTAACCCCAAATCCCCTACTCTCTGTGCACTTACGACAGTTTGTCTTCCTTTTCTGAAGCCTGCGGTCTAGGAAAGGGGGCTTGTCTTCAACTTGTCCTCAATGTTTGAATGTATACCAATTCGTTATGACATGTATGACGTCATTCAAAGCTCTCAACGTCGTGAAGAAGTCATATCAAATTTTAACTGAAGCAATTTTCTTGATTTTCATTCATCTTTTACCTACTCACAATGAATATATAGAAGTAAAACATGTTTTCCTTTAACATTTGTCGCCATTTTAAGTCCTAATGACGAAAAATGAAGTCATAAATCCCTCATAAAGGGTACTATACAATAAAGTAATTTGATTCTTTAGTGTCATATTTTACTTTGTAACACAATTCTGGGGTAACAAAATCTGCTTTCGGCTTATGGATTATGACAGCCATCTGGGCTATATGCAAATTGACATGTTTTTTGTTAGTTTTTGTCTAGGTTTGGATATTATATTCATTAGGACCATTCTGATAATACGAAGCAATAAAACCTTTTCTGTAAATTGTTCTGGATTCCCCCAACCTGGGCATATTTTACTGAATAAACTTCACTTGCTTTTGTTGCTTATTGGAAGGCATGTACAATATCAATGCGGAGAATTGCGTGCGACAACTATGTTTGCTGCGAAAACAAATGATAAAATGTCAGTGAAAGTGGTGTGTGCCACTACCAATAAAAAAGCTGATTCCATATTTGCCAATACATCATTGAGGTACAAACCGTATGTGTTTAGTTCATTATTGATGAAATGACTATACTTAATTTGGAGATGTTAAATAACTTGGGAGAGTTCTGGTAGTGACATCTAATGTATGTGCAGAGCCATTGTAGGATGATAATGAGGAGGTAAATGGGCGAACTCCTTGGTTGACTGACAGTAGCTTATATATTTAAACAATTTTTGAAAAACGAATTTCCCGATCCCTTCAATCAGATGTACGACTTGTTGGAGGATCGTCACCGAACGAAGGTCGAGTAGAGGTATATCATGATGGTCAGTGGGGAACAGTTTGTGACGACTCTTGGGATGATAACGATGCTGCCGTAGTCTGTCGTCAACT
>WURT03000008.1:484344-498236 GCA_009936505.3 Holothuria glaberrima | reverse complement strand
CGTGGGTGTAAGGTGGAACATTAGAGATTAAACGAACAGCCCGCTTTTGGAGAACAAAGAGTTTGTCGATGTAAGTTCTCTGGTTGGAAAAAAATAGACAGGCCACCCGAAACAGAAATTATGTCGGTTTCATGACTGGTGAGACCGCCCAACCATCAATCCGAAATCAGCAATACATCCCAAAACCGACTTCATTTTCGGGTGGTTTCGGCAGTTCGGTGTGGTCCGGTTTTGGGCGGTCCGTGCACATCTTTAACTTTCATGCATTAACGTAAAAAACAACAAAAGGAAGACAAAAGTAATAGAACCGCATTTTAAAAAGTAATAAAAGGGAGAAAAGATGTGACAGTGTGACAGTTTTACAGGTTTCTGTGAAATAATTTGCACGGAGAGACTGTACAAAAACCATTTTAATGAGCAAATGTTTTTACAGATTGACTGTGAGCAAACATTTTTCAATTAGACAAACGTTGGCATAAATATGTAAATTTACAGACCTTTGAAATAGTGTATAGGTAGTAAGTTCTGGGTTTTCATAATAGTAAAGTGTTCAAATTTCAATAAAAAATGGGCGTCTATTAATGATGATGTTTAAACGAATTCAAGCCATATATTCATAAAACAAGAAACAAGTTTTTACTTAATTATACCAAATATACCAAGATTAGACAATACTGGTAAATTTTGTGAAAATTTGTATGTAAATTTATTTCCCTCTTCTAAGCCCCTAGGCATTTAAAATCGAAACCTTTCGCACATAGTTTCTTCCTCCTAAGATTCGAGTTGGTTATATTACTTAATAACGCCACAGCGCCATCCGTGAAGAAGACTGCCAGCGTTAATGAAATGTAGCTTTTTTCTTTAGGAGTAAGCTACCCCATTGATAACAACGGTACGTTCACCTGCAAATCTTCTTCCGCTGACTTGTCTATTCAATTTACTGTGAGAAATCGCAAGCGAAGCTCATTACACGAAAATCGTCATTTGTCTTCTAGCAAATCTTGACATAAAATGGCGCTGCAATACGATATTGATCGTTGCAGTGAGATTTGCCATCAATTTATCTCAATTTTCATGTTTGGTTTCGGCTCATTTTCCCCCCATTACCTGCCCTCTTCAAAGTTTTCGAAGAACCCTTGAAAACACTCGATGCAATCTCCGACAGGTTTCCTTACATCGCTCTTACAGCCAAAATGTCTTCTTCACTAGCTAATCATATTCTCTTTTCCTCTCATCCGTCATTCCTATGGCATCTACCCTTTTCTTTCCATGGCGATGGTATTTCGTCTTTCCCCGCAGAGCTAGAATAAGTGGGCCGCCGAGCGCCCGCGCTAATGGCTCTTATAAGCTCTTCAGAGTCACTTCAGATAGAGGCAGTAATAATCTATATGCATTTTCTTAGAGTTTTGTATTATCGCGCTGGCCACGGAACGTTACAAGGTAGACTCAAAGCAATATCCCTTATGCAATTAGGTCTGGAATTTTGTTTATTTACTAACTTCTCATGAATTTTCATTTGTCTTATGCTTGGAACCTTGCGGGAAGTTGGAGGAAGCTGGAAAATTTCCCCTAGGATAGAAAACAAGTGTTCTATGAATTATATTTTCAAACAACACTTTCCAACGCTACCTAACTTTTCTCTTTGACCCTAAGGGTTGATATATAGCTTCTTCTTGCACACCCATTACCCTCAATAAAAACACGTATTTTATCATGAATTTCTCATCAAAATTGCTCGATAAGTTTTAAATAGCATTCTGATTTCCTCAATGTGTTTACTCGACACGATTAAAATGATTTTTTAGCCTGTTTCGGGGATAAACAGTGGAAAACTTGAAACAGCATAGGGCAGTCGCTAGACTGCGCACCCCTTGAGATAAACGCGTGGCGGACAGTGGATTTATTGGTGCACTCGTCAAGAAACGCCTTGTACCGTTTCTTAAGCTGTCAAGTGCAAAAACATTGCAAAAGCTAAATTAATTCCCTATTTAGGGAATTTTGAGAATTCGAAAACAGCTGAAGTTTGTGCGTAACATTGTAGTCTATGAAGCCGAGGTATCGCACAAAGATAAATTGTGAATAATTAGAATTAAGAAATGAACTAGGAAAAAATTCTTTTAAAACATTGCAGCACATCTTTTTTATTAAACGCTTATTAACTAACCTGACTAATCTAATACATGTAAGATTTTAAACCGTCGGTCTAAAAAAATCAAAATTTTACCAAAACGAATTTTTACATATTCTACACTGTATCAGGTCGACTTGAAAAATTAGAAGAGAAAAACTTAACCGAGCTTGAAGAGGCGATGAATTCTGGCAATTGCGTTACAATTTCACGATTTAAAACAAAGGAATAGGGTGTGGTATTTGTTAAAAGTATTTAACGGAAAGCAGAATAGTTGTTTGGGAGGTTTCCTATAAGGAGATGAGTGAGGGTTGTGATAATCATTAAAAGAATGTTTGAATTTGTCTCAGATGTTTTTAATAAGATATTCTAATTTCAAAAATATCTCCCAGCTTATCATTGCAATTGCATTTCTGTTCTATTTTACTGCCAAATCTGCTTTTACACTATTATTTATGATCATTTCCATTTTGTTACGTAAAACTGGTAAATTTAAAGGAAAATTCTGTGTTTTCACTGCATCAATATGATGGAGACAGAAAATGTCTTTCATCTAACAATCGCCCCCTGTGGGCTGGGGACTGTAGAATATGCCCACGGTATTCCCAGCCTGTCGTAAGGCGACTTAAGGGAAGGACCTTCACCGTATTTGAACTGTATTTGAAACCTAACTTGAACTTGAACCGTATTTAAAACCGTATTTGAACTTTACTTTTTTATCTAGTTGACGCCATATAACACATTCGTGTTGGTGTGTCGTTAAATCTCATCTAACTTACTAACTTCTTGAAACAATCAACGATCAAACCATTTAGCCTCACCAATAATCTCTGATAATAGCTTTTCTTTCCAAATCATTACACGTTGCAAGAGTTATGAATCATGAAAAAGTTTGGGTGTAAAGCTTCATTATTGGTTTACAAAACAGTGAATTACTGCTACGACGATGCATTGGTTGGAGTGAGAGTTATTTGATTTTATTGCTTCTAAAATTCACTTAATAGTCTTTTTAATGTCTTATACTATGTATTGCACACAAACTTGTACAAGAATTCATTAGATGTTATTTACATGCGATTTATAATGTCGAAGATGAGTCATGTGACACACTATTTAGTAACCTATCGTAAATGTCAATACATGTATATTAAAATTTTGAAAATTGAATCCTAATAAAACGCTCATGTGTACTTAAAATAACACCTTTAACATCTTTAGACGGTCGATTCCGCTGACACGTCAAGTGAAAATTACGTACTTGTCCTACATGAGGACCGAAGTCAGTTTTGAAGAATTTTCGTACAACAACACGCCTCATTTTTTCTGATTTAAGGCGTTCATGCATAAACAACTTTTTAAACAAAATAAGATTCATCACTAGTGGTTCTTATGAAACTGTAAAGTAGCAACAAATATTTACGAAATAATATGTTGATGAACAAATTGCATTAGCGTCATCATTAGTTTTCTTATAACCAATGTGTACCGTTTCTTTACATATGTGATTTGCGTTACCTTTATGTTTTGATAATACTTATAGCCTAATTGTAAGCAAAAACATTACTCTCCTAAGGTTCTTGCCACTATCTCTACACTTACTTTAGGAAGTTCCTTGACTAACAACTTTAAAGAGTACAACAGATGGATTTCAGTTGAAAATATATTTTGCTGAAGGAGCCTAATAAGAGGGTTGATATTACTGTATTTTAAACTGCTAGATTAATGAATTTATGGTTTTATTAATCATGTCGAATTTGTCTCTGTTACACGTTTATTATAAACATCATGTTGCAGAATAGCCAACATTTCAAAATTTACTTGACTTGACTCATTTAGTGTTTGTGATTATTTCCCCTTGTCAATAGCCTGTCAAAAGTAAAATGACGTTAAGTTGGCTCTAGAACCTACATTACAGCTGCCTGCATTTTGGCGTTAGTCAGTTGACGGTATGTAGAGAGTGGTCTGAAATGAACCTCGTTTTACAGAATCAGCCTTACCCTGTTAACTTCAGTATTAGAAATCAACATCATTTTACTACAGATGTACTTCTCTGGGGACCTTATCTAAAGGAATGGGGAGATCTAACAGAGGATAATTTGCCCTGTCTCCCAAAACACTCTGTCACCAGACTACCTTTCCAATGGTTACAACTAGTGATGGGAATATCATAAAGTCCGGATAAGGCATTAAATTAGGAAAGGTACCGTATTCAAAGAAATATGAATCTTTCAGCCCAGAATATACCTCATAAACATTGTAATTTATAAGCCGTGAATCTTACATTGTAGATGTGGCTGGCCTGCGACACAACTAAGACGCTTACTGCTGTGCACAATCATGATGACTGGAATGGAAATTTAACGGAAGGAATTGGCGTACTTGCTGGTGAACGGTCTCGATGTTCAGTTTGCTGAGGATCGAGTGAAATGGGATACTCCACGGCTTTTTCCTGAGAGTCTAAATTTTCCAAAAAAAAAAAATGAGTAGATATCTTTCTCCGTTTAACTCATGATAAAGAGTATTTTAAGGCGCGTTTTTCTTTCATTTTTTTTTTTTTTTTTTGATTTTCTAATTCCATGAGCAGGCATTTCAATTTTACTTTTTAAGAGGCAATACCCAAATAAACGAAAACAAAACAAACGAGTCCTTTAGCATTGTACAAAATCATTCAACGGAAAAATGTATCTGTGCAGTCTTTACTTTTCCATATATGAGAAACAGTTATGAAAAGTACGAAATAATCTTTCAAAATATAGTCAATACTCTATATCATCATTTGCTTCGAGTATTGAACGATTCAGATTTTTTTCAGAGAAAGATTTTTAATTCCTTTTTATCTTGTAATATATCATATAAGCAAGAAGACAAATGATTCAGTTGAACTACTTACATTTTAGGACTAACCACGAGAGTTTGCACTAATTGCAATATTTTAAGAGTTTATACAAGATATTTTCTCCGATGATTTATGTTATAGGCCTATGATACACTGTAGTTTATTCCGTTATGATTGCAATTTCTTCTTCAATGACTTTATTAAGCAAAACTTAAAAGTAGTTACCAAGTTGACGTGCAAGTTTAGAGAGCTCTTTTTCAATAAATTATAAGCAGAAATTAACATCTCACATGTTTTTAACTTAATTTATATAATGAATGATTGTGTTGCAAATATTCAGACCTGTCTTAAAAAGTTGAGAGAATCAAATGTTAACCTCCTTGAAAGTTTGAAATCAATTTTTTTAAAGGTCCCCATATCATCAATTTTCCCATATGTATCTCTATGATTGTATTTAATAAATGTGACTGTATTTAATAAAAAATGATTGTATTTAATAAATAAATCTCTAAATATTGCTAAATTTTCCTTAAAAGTCCTTGCAGTACATGTCATAGAAAATGAATTGTGAATTTCAATAAGTTGTTAGGTGTTCATCTTGAAAATTTCATGTATGAAGTGGATACTACTAGTTAGTGAATTATTTATTTATTCGTAATAGTAATAATTTTGACTGGTTGTCTGTTCTCTGACAGTCACGAGCCTAAGGAAACTTCATGAAAAACATGTCTCACACTAAACACAAATAACCCCATAAGGAATAATTTATTCTATTTTTGTAACTAACGGCTGAATTACTTTCGTGCAAAAAATTACTGAAGAGAAGTTTATTTTATAGGCTTACTTGTTTTTTAAAGGAAATATTGAACGAGGTTGATTATTTTTCCTTTTATCTATTTTGACTAACATTTATATACTGATAATCTTAACATTTTCCATGTTTTGCATACCGTCGTTTTGTCACTTTTAGTCTTGTAACTTGTTTTGGCGCAACTGTGCTTAATTTTTTAAGTTTGGACAATGCGGTCCGCTGAGGTCTTTCGATAAGTGGCTGATTCAACCCTTTAAGAACTGTCAGAGCCCGGTGAGAACAACAGCATTGACTGTAGTAGCTTCAGATTTTCAAGTTCATCTTAGAGTGACTCCAAGTGGCCCTCGCAGTCATTTACAGCTGAGTGTCCTTGAAAGTTGTTTCAAAGACTCTCAGAGAGTAAATCAGACGAATTATGCCAACGAGCACCTTTAATCTTTCCTACTTTTCTGATGTATTTCGGCCTAACGCACTTTTAAGGCATTCAATGCCAACTCAAGGAGGCTGAAGAGGATACGGAAGCCGACTGGTGATGACGGCAGCCTCAGAATATCGTAACCACCTCTGAACGAGCACCCATTGTAGACGACACGATCCTCTCCTCTGAGAAGTAGAATCAGGGACTCACGAGTCTCTCAAGAACTGTTCAGCCAAGTGCTGAAGGGTATCTCAAATACTGTGATTATGCTGCTACTGAGTACATGCAAACAGTCTGTGTTAAAACACGATTATTGCCTAGGTATCTTCAAAGAGGTGGCATATCAATAGAGACATAAGGAATTTATTACAAAGTAATGTGTTTATCAAACATCTGATTGCTTACTATCCTCACCATTACTAAAGCTTTACCATTCCGTCACATGTTGGGCCTATACTCAAAAACAATTAATTTTCCAGGTTAAAAGTTTTACATGGAAAGCAATAAATTTTCCAGGTTAAAAGTTTTACATGGAAAGTGTTTTAAACAAAATTAACTTAAAATATATATATATATTTTTATTTCATTTCCAACTTAACGTTTACTCTTAATATAAATAAAAGCAATGCCAAAAGTCATATAAGCCATCGTTTTTACTATCACCAATCATTTGACAAAACTTGCGTAAATCAATAGAAACGACTGAAATAAATATAAGCAATCCCTTTTTGTTCTAATTTTGTCAGTCTCTCATTTCTTTTACAGGGCATTGAAAAAGCCCGCAACTTAAATAGAATATACTGTAGTTGGAAGGACTTTCCCAACACAGCGTCCCGCTTGATGTCCAGCCGTAAGAAATTGGTGCACCTGTAACTTTTCCCAGGATTTTGAGTTTGATGCTCGACAAGAGAAAAGGGAACATTCCATGTTTCTCTTTCTGCTGCTTGGTTGCATTTAGATAAATGCCTTAATTTAGTCTGACAGAAATGTACATGCATTAAATTTGCCTTGGTACTTGGTATACCGTACCAACGGACGTCTGTATCGGTGTTCCAATTAGGTACACATTTTAGTCACTCTGTGATTCGTTGTTATGCGGAGGTTCCACAAGACGTTGGACAAAATGAAAATCATCTGTTAATGATAACACAGTCATTGTAGTTGTTTACTTGGTCTTAGGCAGCAGAATTTGCAAACGTTTGATCGCAATTTGCCAGCAATTATGGTGAAATACGAGCGAGGCGTGTAAGCAATTGAGAGCAGGCGCGTCGCTTATTCTGTTCCCACGGACTCCCATGCGGCAATAGCAAACTTACTTCTAACGTAGAGGGTTGACGACGTGCATAGTTTCGAGTTTGCTCTACATGGCCAGATTTGTCCAATCGTAAAACTGAGGTCTTATTTGTCGAAACGATGAAGAAATCTCAGTCAGATGTAATTAAATTTGAAAAAAAAAACCTTGGCGTTTCAAGGGCTGGTAGGCTATGTTCTTGTATTTCTTGATACTGTAATCTTACCCTTCATAATGTAGCTTGTATTGCGAATCCTGCTAACGAGTCAAGGTTTTAGAAAAAAACTTAACTTTGACATGTAAAAGAGGAAATGAATTTACATTCTGATGACATTTTCATTCCATTTCGATATTTGTTTTTATAATATGAATAGAAGGTTTGTAACGAAAGGTATACTTGAAGCAGCAGGAGCAGGATGTCCTTTGAGTAACATGAATGTTTGTTACATATAGGCCTACATCAAAACAAAGCAGTGTTGACTAATTTTAGGTTATGGTGTTACATGTGCTTGCTTCGAGCTCATTTTAGATTGAAAATGTGAAAACTTCTTCTGCTAACATCTCGAAAACAAACATAAATTGCTTGTATATTTCTCTTGAATATACTTAAATTTAGTACCCTCTAACATATCAAAATTAAACTTAAGCTGAAACCCTTCTAATTTTTCTGTTGATCGATCAGTTTACACTTCCAATAGACCTACCACGCGTTATAATGAAATACCCAGTATATGATTCACCACACTTTTAATGTGGATTGACAATCCTTTTGTCCTTCAAGATTTAACTACAGATGAAGGTGTTACTCTGTTTAATTAACTGTGGCGTCCGTGTTGCTTAACTATAAACGAGAGAAAATGCAGGTTGTTAAGACTATTTATTTAAATATCGTATGTGATACACAATAGTAGTCCTAGACACTTAGGTTACAACTTGCAATGGAGGGAATCCCCCAATTCAAAACTGTACCTGTATCGCCATAACTTCAAATAATTGCTATTATGTCCGCGAAATAGTTAATTTGAAAACCCTTGTTTACAAATCCGCGTTGTTGGAAAAGCGGGCAAGAGAGTCGGATCTCTGGAGTCCACGTAACATTTGCAAAGCCATGTTCGATGAGATTAACTCTGAACAAGAGAGAAAAACTCTAGAACGCGGGATGAAGGAAATGATAGTACCCGGATAAATAATTCGCAACTGAGTATTTCTCTAATCGGATTAAGGGTGATAAAAGTCCTTGAGTTTCAAGGTTGGCTGTTACCCTGACGTGGTTACAATAGTTAACGTGAAATTGACCCCAATGTGTTTATTTAGTGCGGAAATCATTGCCATAATCTGCATGGAGACTTTGAATACCCTTTAAAATGACAGTTCCTAATGACGAATTACAATTACGATACGTGGGATATAACTTTGCATGTAGGACTGTAACTTAAAAGAGTAATATACGTCATGCCACCAAAAAGAATCTTTCTTCGGGTCCTGCTAGGATATAACAGCCATATCAGATGCTGTGTAAGTGCACTGCAGTGGCCTACGAATGTTATGTAACATTGTAAGCTGGCATGAATTAGTGGCCGAATCTTGAATGAGAGAGAGGGGCTTTGGTTCTCAGTGCAAAGGGTTTACAAAGACATTGTAGTAGAAAGACTATACATATTAGGGTATCACAGACAACTGGTGAAGCTGGTTGTCTTTGTGTATTCCATATTCAAGAACTTTTCAAACTGAGAAGTTAATTTCACATGTAAACAACTGCACTTAAAGTTTTAACCAGGGCTTTTCTGAGCTGGCAATATATGATTGGTTCGAACCACGTATTAAACTGAGAGTGTATTTAAGTGGGAAATTTCAAATCGTTGAACTGTTGCATTTTTGCCCATGTCCCCTCTTGTGTCACCACTGATAAAATGGTGATAAAAAAACAGTTATAACGTCTCGACGGTCAGATCAATGGTCTCTTCTACGCAGGCTAAATGTACGGTCCGGGTATTCTCCATGCAGGCACCAATTATGAACTTGGTAATGGAAAATTTGGTTACATGGGGTAAGATGTTGATGTGTAAAAAAGACCAACCAACAAAAACTGCAGCATATGCATCTAATTGCAAAGAAATTTCTCTAACAGCATATACCCCTATAGTCCTATGTACTTTCATATCCGTTCACCTGTTCACCAGACAGATGAAAGTTACACCATTGAGCTACAATGTTACACTTAGCCTACCTGCTTTCACACATTAAGGGAAAATGAAGAGGCAATATATCGTGCACAAAGAGCTCCAGCAGATTAAAGTTTTCAAACATAAATTAATGGTCTTTAGATGCAATGTAAGGAAAAAGATTATGAATACACCTGATACGGAATATGGACATCATGATCATGGGCACTTTGGGTATTGATGTATATTGAGCTCGTTGTGTTGTTTATTATTATATTGAGAACAAAGTATATGATTTAAAACCAAATTCCGGCCAATGTCGCGCTGAGTACAACACCGGGACATTATTTTTTGAAAAATTCTGAAACGATAACCCATCACCACATCGACTTGAAACTGTGTTCAATTGAAAGAAAAAAGCAGGGCTTTGATATAAATATAATGTTCCAAATTTTCTTGAAAATCTTGGTACGCTCCGCGCCAACTGATGGCGCTCGGCTTAGATAGTATCAAGTAGTGTGTCACACCTATTGATTTTGCCCCCCCCCCCTTGTGAACATTTCTGCGGACGTCCTTACTTAGACCTCCTGATAGGGGTCCCTTTGAGCCAAAAGCCTGGGCCCCCATGCTCATCGTTACGTCACTGACTGCCAGGCCTTCTGTGTGAGAAACCGTGCGCTGTTCCACTGTTCCACTACGCCATCAAATAACTTGTTAGGTGTATTATATTTCTAATCATTCTTTAGTCACAGCATCTTTTGCACATGTTCGTATGTCTTCTACTTGGGTACTTCAAATTAGAATTATTACTGTAACAGTTATGCTTGTGAAATACCAAATGTTGTTCTCTATAATTTTCTTTGGATTGGTAGAAACGTTCAGCCCTAACTTTTCGTTGGTCACGAAACGTCGGACACAATTTGGAGGTGGCTCCCACTGTCTATTTAGTTTCGAGGTTTTCGTAGTTCCCCTCTGATGACCTCAGATGACCTTCAACGTCCAACAAACCCATAGGGTTCCCTATCTATTAAAGGGAGAAGACAGTCGCGCCAAGTTTATTTTCAAAAATTTTCTAAATCTTACAGATCTCCTCTTATTTCTCTCACAAGTATATGTTTCCTGATAAAATGATTGAATATTGAAGATAAACCAAGGAGTTATTCTGCATAAATTTAAGAAATAAGTGACAAAATGTTATCACATGATTGATATGAGCCATTCCTGAACTAGTGTACCGGGGTACACTAACTCAAATCGGGGGGCTGCATTTTCCCTTTAAAGTATCACATCTGTACACCAAGTATGAAAAGTATCCATCATCCCTTTCTTGAAATATCGTGATTTTAACGGTTTTCGACTTTTTACCTCTGATGACCTTAAATGACCTCTGACCTCCAATGGAAAAATAGGGATCTTTCTCTTTATATCATAAAGTTATGTACCAAGTTTTAAGATTGTCCATCATTGCTATCTTGAGATATCGTGCTTACAAGCAGTTTTTAAGAATTTCGTATTTTCACCTCCCGTGACCTCAGATAACCTTTGAGCGCTACCAATAGAGTTCATCTTCTGAGTATAACGCATCAACAAGCCAACGTTGAATAGCATCCACGTTTCTTAAATAAAGGTATTATGTTTATACCGGTAAGTCTCCAGCATAATTGCACAGATTCCTTTTGCCTTCGGCAAGGAATCGAAAAACATGTTTTGCTGTTGCAAGCACTAGAAATACGTGAAAGTGTGGGGCGAAACCCAACACTCTGAAGAGTGAAGGGGACAGACCCTCCCACTGCCCTCCCTCCTTTTCTTACGCCTATTTTAATCGATACCCAATAATTTCCTGAGCTACACTGTTAAAAGATTTCTGTAGAATTACAGAATAAAAAATATAGAAATACATAAAATATACAGCAAAAGTGCTGTCAATTTGTTTCATATAATTTACAGCACTTTTTCCGTATCCTCTTTTTGTTCTGTAAGTCTACAATATTTTAGAGACATTTTAATAGTGTATGTGTTAGGTCTCATAGACAAAGTTGTTCCTCATAAGGCTTTTCATCTCTCCCAAAGTCCATAACATGAAGGTGGTTGACCCCCTCCTAAGTCCACAACATGCAGGACATTTCCCCCTCCCAAGTTCATGACATCCTGACGGCCTTGTGCAAAACACTGAGAAATTTATTCTAGCCATAAAATGTCACATTAGTTTTAAACATGACAATGACTGTAAATTTTTGCCAATACACATCGTAGCGGCTCTCTGTGGAAACCGCCGTAGGAATTGCAGCATGTTAGTCTTTCTTATCGATTAGATAAACGAAAGACTTTGTTCACTCGGCTGCGCAGTGATACGTACCAATATCTAAACTTCAGCACTTCATACTGTGTGTATATCTTTAACAATTAAGAGTATCGACATCCTGATAAGAGGGCGGGTATCGTCCTACCGTTAGTTAATTATTTATGTATTTCATTTGTACGTTAATGTTAATCATTTTAAATGCATCTTATTCCGATCTAACCTAGTTTCATGTAGAATGATTAGAGTTTATTTGTACCTTTAAAAAAACTTTTAATAAAAACTCACCGTATTTGTGTTTATAACATGTTCTTTCCTACATCCGAGCTGATTCTCAGATGTAGCTCAGGCTTAACAGTCAGAAATGTCGGACGGTTGTATGGATTGAATCAGGCCTATGTATCTGCAAAAGTTCCGTCAAACGAAAGAGCTGCATACCAGGAAAATTGAAATTTGCTTGTAAGATTTTACCAGATTTAGCACTATGCAATTTACAATACTCTACAATTGTTTATTAAGTAAAGTCTCATTATACATACAGTTAGAATAAAATTTGATGTAAATTCACTTCAATTTTAATTGTTTTATACATTGATTTTGTAGTTTCCGGGCCCTTCTTAAGGTGTCATATATTATCCGTTCTGCGAGTATAAAGACCTAGTATTGATTAACCACTGCTGTTAGCAGCACCTTTTACTGTGGTAATTCTCTCGGAATTATTAAACCTCTCAAAGAAATCTGTTTATTCAACTCTGCTGACTTGAATGTAATCAATACCTTTGTATCTAATTCTGACGTGTAAGGACTGTCATTGAGTTCAGGGGTTTCATTTTGGTTCAGTCATAGACAATTAGCTTGTCTATTTTTTCACCCGTCAATCTTGTGACCGAGAAACCCCAAAGCTTTAACACAAACTAAACGATTCTATTGGGTGAAAGACAGTACACAGTCGCTATGGATTAGGGCTGGTAAAAATCAATTACCAAGGAACCCTTCACACCCTTCTGTATAAGTTCTAATTGCCAACTATTTACAGAATGTGAGATGAAACTTGTTTATACTTAGAATGAGGAAAGACCTCACTGAGATCTTAACGACCCATTGTAGAAGAATCCCTGACACAAGTGGGTTTATACCAGCTAGTGTATGAGATACACTCTTAAAAGTGATGATTTATGTCTGGGTGCCACCTTTCACCCAATAACAGGTTTAGAACCGATACGGTACGGTATGATGAAACCGTTTGACCGATACGGTACAGCAGTGCAGCTAACTTTCTGGCAGTAGAATATCTATTTTCTCGATTCATTTTATAAAAACGTTTTTATTCTCCGATTGTTACTTTTGCATAATTTTCTTTCCCCTTTGAAATTTCATAATTAGGCACAATCATATCTTATCATATTATATCACATCATTCACATATCTCTGGCAACCTGAAGGATAGGGGTCTCGGTTTATCGTATTAATATAAAAATAATCAAGTACCCCACCCCATTATGCTCTGGAACGCCTGTTCAAGAACTTTAAAGGTCAAAAGCAGTCGCCCCAAGCTTATTTTGAAACAATAGCTAAATGTCACAAATTTGTTCTTATTTCTCTTCCAAGTATCCTTCATGATATTTTAGGACATAAATCTTGCATATTCAAGGTAAACCAAGCAGTTGTGCCTTTTAAATTTTACAATTGAGTGAGAAAAATACTGTCACATGATTCTCAATAGCCATTCAAGAAATAGGATAGCGTACTATACAATTCATTATTGGGGTGACTGAATTCTCCCTTTAAAAATCTGAAACATGTAAATTACAGTTCGAAACATACTGATCTTCCAGTCATGTGTGGGTTTAAAAGTAGAAAGTCTACGCGTGCTTTCATCTTCAGTTCTATCTAGCTGTAACGCCCGTCATTTCAAACATACTGGATTTATTCAACGTTAAAGGTTCC
>WURT03000008.1:463099-484244 GCA_009936505.3 Holothuria glaberrima | reverse complement strand
CTCAGCTGTTATTTTCTTTGATATTGTATATAATTCAGTGAAAAAAAGACTCAAATAAATGTTGTCAAAATCAAAATAAAAAATCAAATCAGTTTTGTACTCCAATAATCAACCAGTTATGCTCTTTATTGCATTCGTTCTCATTTTGTATATGTATATATATAAAGGTTTTCATGATTGTGTGACGGTAAGGACTATGTTGAGTCTCTTTAATTATTCCAAATAAATCTTACAACACCAGTGGATTAGGTAAAGTATAGCGTACGTTTTGATAAAATGGGCGTTGAATTCTTTAATTTACTCACGTGACCTCCTTTTCTTGTATAGTCTTAATAAAAAGACCTTATTTATGTGACGTCACGGAACAGTTCGTGCGCCCCGATGAAGGTTAGCACGTTTCATTGCAACTTACCCCTCCAAATGCAGGCAGCTGATTTGTATACAGGTGGGATACGCGCGTTAGTCTACTACGCGTTCGTTGGATGTCTACACGGTGCGTGAAGTGTGCCTCTTGCACTCGAAGATGACATCTCATGACGCCAATGCATAAGGTCTTCTACATCAAACCTTACCTGAAATGCAGGTCCTCGGATCGTCAGGGTCTTTCACATCTCCATTGGCATTTACACAGTTTGTAGTGGTGTTATCACAAGAGGTTGCATCACATTTACTGATATCTGGAAAGGTAAGTACAAAGTACAATTAAGAATACTGGCAGACAATGTATAAGATGGGTCTTACAAAAGGTCATTTATCACGTATAAAAACAAATTAAGATTGCATGACGTAAAAAAAAGAAACGCCGGTGACCACCCCCGTCCCTTCTTTGAAGAATATGTTCAATTTTTTCTGTCATCCAAAGTAGCCACGTCACAACAGGGAGCTGTCTCTAGTGGCAGCTCACTGGTCACAATGTATTCCCAGACTCCTTTATTTGCCTGACTGTCTTCTCCATTCTGATTTCGATGATAATTTTCCTCACAGGTACCCATTAAACCCCTAGGTAGAGATAGGCAGTTGACATAAAGCATCTTGCCCAAGGACACAACGTAATGACCAGTGTACTTAAGGTTTTTGTATATATCCACTTCACCTTGTCTTTCTCTAACCTTGCAAGAGAGTACTTTCACATATTTTACAAAAAAGAAGAAAAGGATGCTCTTAACACTAAAAGACAAGTGAATTTCATTTAAGTGTACTCAGTAGTCAAGCAGCTATGAGACATCCAGCATATTATTAAATCAGAGCAGAGAATTTAAGGTTACAAAAATTCTTATGTCAAAGCTATTTGGTATACAAAACATGTAATCATATGGTCAAATTTAAAAGAAGTATATAAGGTTCAAAACCGGACCTTCACTAAGTTGTATAAAAGGTTTTGTTTAGCTCCTTTTGCTTCAATATACTTGGTACCAGCAGTAGAGAAGAAAACAAATTTTTATGGTTTTATTTACATATTCTCCTTGTTCAAAATACATCGAATTGGTCTTACTTTCCAGGGGATTTTACAGGTAGGATTAAACACGAGGATAAATGGACTGTATGACCCTTGCAATATTAAAGGGACTAATTCAATGGGTAATACACTGCAGGAAAGAGTAGTGTACACTGACAAAGTTCACCAGGGAAGGGGGTGACTTTAATGGTGCACCTCATACAACTTTATATGGAGTTGACGTGACTAATACCAGTGAATCGGCATGACTTGACAAAGAAAAGGTTCAAAATAATTTAAAATATGTAAAAAATTTATATGGTATGACTTATCATTACTTTACTCGATATCCAACTAGATTTGTCCCAAGATTTGTCCCAAGATTTTTCCCAAGATTTTTCCCAAGATTTGTCCCGTCTCTCCCCTCCCTCTTCCCCCCCCCTCTCTAAATTGCACTCACTAAAGCCAAATTTTATGTTATACCTGCATGACCCGTGTATATTAAAACAAATGTTTTGTCCCAGAAGTCTGCAGTCTAAAATCTCAAAATCCAGTTTTTTGATGTCCGTCCTACCCCCTCCATTTTCCCATCGCCTTATTGCTCCCTTGGAGCAATTCACATTCAGTGATGAAAGAGCGATTTATCTCTCATGGTTTTCCCAGTTAACCGAAACCCATGAAAAGTTGGGAGATTAACACGTGTCTGTACATACCTACTCAGTGGCGCATTTGTACACACAAATGACGTCTGATTTGCTCGCTTGGAGCCAGTTCACCAAAAAACCTGACTGAGTGCGTTTTTGCCTTGAAACACGCATTAAATTAATCTGAAGGATTACAAATTATATGCAGGAATACTTAGACACTAGTTTTATGAAAGTTCACGAAGGAACAGATTTTCGAGTGACTATAGTTTTGATCATGAATTTGCTGTGGGTAGCCTATTTATCGACAAGATTCTGTAATTCGTTGCGAGTGAAGTTGGAATTCCGTTAACTGCATGTACACATTAAGAAACTGTATTTTGTTTTTGCGGGTAAGTTACGATGATTGCAGTTCATTTAGTTTGAAAAAAAACGTGAATTGAATTTAAGCTTGTAGAACAAGAACGAGGGGCACAAATTCAGTTTCCTAGACATGATATTCTTTTACAAAATCGGTGGTCAAGGAGTCAGACTTCCAACTGTGTGGATCATTAGTAAAACTGTCTTCAAGAGGCATTTTTCAAAGTCCTCGTACCCATATAGCGGTTAGTACGTTCCCATTACTTCTCATGAACGGTTTTGATACTTTTATTGCTCAAAGCCCCATGGAACCCGTAACATTACTCATCTAGCCCCCTTCACAACCCCCATGCATTACCAAATCGATCGAACTTAATCTGGGTCATGATATGATAAAAATTCAAAACGTGATATTTGTGGTCCAAATGACAATATACCCAGTGCACAATGAAACAACGGTATTTTGAGGTTTCCTCCCCCAGGAAATCCATGAAAGGTAGGAGACGAACGCCTGCTTGATTCCATTTCCCGCAATGAAATTTCTTTACTATGTCATCCACTAGCCCCGCCATAGGAGAAGAGTGCCCCTCGCTGATCGATGTACAAATATTATTAAACTCAAAAGGCATTGAAGAGATTGTTTTCTATTCGAGTAGGGTAAGGTGTGTTTTCGACTGATTGGTAGATCTGTTCTAATCATTTTCTATCATCATTTTCGCAAACTATAATAACACAGTTTCATTGCTACATTTTGTAGTATCAGTACCGTCTGAAGGGAATTGACATTGCTTATCGGTGAGGATTTTACAATTAGGCCATTGTTCTTGTCATGAGCAGGATTATGGAGTAGAATATCATTGTAACAATTCAAGTCAGGGGACTAATTTCGCCTTCCAAGTCTTCGAGGCAGCTCTGACGGATGAAAAGATAGTCGAATGGAATTTGAGTTGTCCAAATACATATTTAAGGAACTGAAAATGCAGCGGTTCAGCATGTGGATGCAACTTTTGTCATAGAAATAGTTTTTAAAACAAAATTATGGTAGCACCTTATGACCATTCCTAGGAAAAAATGTATAAAAATGTTCTACTAAAACATTGCTCCGAAAATGAAAGGTTGCATATCCAACTTCTGTAAAGACCGCGAATCAACAATGAATTATTTGGAAATCTAAAATCAAGCGTAGCCTAAGGTAACTTTTAAGTATGTTAAATTTTGGAAATATGTATTTGTCATAACACATTTTTTATAACGTTCCAAGGCGCGCTTTGCGCACACACCCATTATCCGTTTATTATCTTTGCAAGAAAATGCATTTCGAAACATATTTGTTAGTCCATGACATTTTTGTCCTTTATACTTCCTAATTCCTTTCTCTCGCCCTCACGCCTCATTTTATGCTAATCGCTGATATTCTCCAGGTAAATGATAGCAGGCTAGTAGATATCAAAGGGGCTTCCGGGTCTCCCTCGACTGAACCCAGTGGGTGTATCATTCCATACGAGTCTTCCGAAGAAACCCCGCACATAGCCAAACGTCTTAATTATAATTCTGTCTCATTTGCGGAAACTTACTACCACGAACGGTTTTGTTGATTCCTTACCAAAGGTGTAAGAAATCTAAGGAACCAAGCTTGTCCATGTGCATGTATTCGTGTGCCTTAGTGGGTGTGGATGCGAAATTGTAACCTGTAGGATGTGAATAACGTATTTTCAGTTAGGAGTGGTTGTCGGTTTTCATACAGTCTAAGTATATTATATTAAAAGAAAGAAACGTAATGTTTTTGATAGATGTCAAAGGTTATTTTAGGGGCACTTAGAGGTAAAAATCAAAAAGTTTAAATGCTAAGCGATTCCTTGTCGAGAGGAAAATGAAAGGTACATATCTTTCGCAGTTTTAGCTACTGCAGTTGCCAGCAATTTCCACCGTTTTTGCTGTTTAACGTCCCTTGGCCTCATATATCCTTTGACTTCTATAAAATACAACAAGGCCCGTCTTCTGACTATAATGCATCTGCATGTCAAGTATGAGAAGTATTCATGCTTCTACCTTGGGATATGATTTTAACAAGGTTTCAGTGTTTGACCTCTGATGACCTCAAATCACCTCTGGTTTCCATCAAAAACTGTAGTATGCTTCCTCTTAATATGATAAATTTTTATAGTAAGTTTGAAGAGTATCGACTATTCCTATCTTGATATATTGTGTTACGATTGTTTAGACTTTTTGTCCTCTGGTGACTTCTTTGGACCTTTGATTTCTTTCAAAAACAATAAGATTATTTGAGATATCATGTTTACGACCAATGTCGTGGATTTTCGAAGTTTTAATCCTTGTGACCTCAGATAACCTTTGGTCTACCAAAAATAGAAGCGTTCATCTTCTGACTTTTATGCATCCATATAAAAATAACGAAAAGTATCCATGCCTCCTACAATAGGACAGTATGCTTACAAAGTTATAAGTTCGCGGATCGCAGGATCTGACCTGACCTTTGACCTCTGCCAAAACTATAAGCTTCTTTTTCTTAGTATGATAAAATCGTCTACTAAGTTTGAAAAATATCCATCATTTCTACCTTAAATATCGTATTTAGAAGCGATTTTCAAGGTTTTCGTACTTTTTCGTTTGCTGGCCTCAGATAATCTGTGACTTCTACGGGTTATTTTCTGACGATAGCGCATCTCCGCAGTAGTTTTAACGCAAACGATTCATCATGGGGAACCCGAATGCAAACTATTTGATTCTCCAAGATTACCCAGTATAATGTATTGTGTTGACAAGTTTTTACCCAATGACAACTAGTGACTCTACATAAACTGTCACTTCCATCACAAGGAAAACGGTTCTTGCAGTTAGTATTTTGCATCCACGGTCGTTCCCGTTAAACTTTGAAACTAACTTGTTAAAGTTACAGTTATGTGCATGAAACTGTACTTCGTTACAGTTACTAGCTACAATGTTGAAAATGTAGCTAGTTATAGTTACATTTGATTTTTCACTATATTTCAAAAGTAACTAGTTGCTTTAATTTGAATATACGCTATCTCGAGGGGGGGGGGGGAGGGATACAGATAATGTAGGAACGGGACGAATGAGAAGATGGACACACATATCCCTGTACCGGATAGTATGTCGGTGGTATGCCCAGAGAAACAATGATCCTTCCAGATCTTTAACAGGAATCTAATGGGCAGAGGCTTACAACGGTCAAGATGAAGTAACTTTCCAAAATATTCGATAGGATGTTTGAAAGTTAGTATAACAATCTTTTATCGTGGATTGGGAATACGCACACTGAGGACAAATGTGTAATCAACGCCATTATTAGGCAGGCAAGTCGTATAACAGGAAAAGTTTAGCCATCACTGGCACCGTCCTTTCAACGTTGATTAGGGATGAAACTAATAAAGATTATGCAATACGACGCCCACCCACTTTGTGTGAATTTGCACGATGCGGCAACCCTAGAAGTGGCAAAATAAAATTACCCTACTCGAGTACTAATCGACACCCTTCTCTTTTATACCACAATGTGTTACATTCCATTGTCTTACTTTCAAACTCTAAAGCTTGCGTGGTTGGTTCCTATCGTTTTATACTTTTACTGTTTCTTAGTTTCTTCTATTTATTTTTAGTGTTGCATGTACGTATATATTTTGTAATTTTACAGTGTCCATTGCTTTTTCTGTGTAATGCGAGCATTAAGTTACCCTTCGTGGGGTTTAATAAAGTTGATCTTATCATATTTTAGCAATCAGTAGAGAGAAAACCGGAATCTGTGCAGGTGCATACCATAGATCCAATGTCAAAGGAAGAACCCGACTCTGGATTACATTCCCTAGTAATACTACCACCTTAAGCATCAGTACAGTCTTCAATGTTCCAAGAAACTAAGGTTCCACACCTACACCCAGACCATTTACTAGAGACACAGAAGAACACTGGGACATCAAGTGAGGGGTGTTTGCTTTGGAAAAGAGTGAAAAGATCGCATGTTCTAACAAATGCAAAATCATTGTCAATGACATCCTGTTGGCGCTGAAAGACCTGCTGAGTTTTTTGTGTGCAAGGAATTTCACTTTCGCTTTATTTTTTGTTGGCTTCTTTTTTTGTCTAGTCATTTCTATTTTTCACGTAAATTGGGAGCCTTTTCTTCCCTAAGCCAATTTAAATGTATGAAAGTGGTAGTAAGGCTTTTCTGAGACACCAAAAGACTTTTCCTTTCCACCAAACACAACACATTCGCAATTAATATGGGACACTCACATGCCAATTGCCAGCATGAGGTTGAAACAGGTTGTCTTTCTTGAGATACCATAGGTAGAAGGGTTTCACAGTGGCATCAGATGATCTTTGATCTCCGTCTCTTATTACTGAAACACGTACTACTGAGTGTAAAAATACCAAGAAGGAGATTCTATTCCTTTTTTTGATAAATCTTTAGTTCTAGATTTTCATTATTTAACCTCTGTTGACTTCAAGTGACCTTTGGCATACACCAAACATTAGAAATTATGTCTCAGTAAAATCGCTTACATGTGAAATTCCAGGTGAATACAAGACATTTTCTGCGTAACTTCTGGTAACTTCTGGTGACCCCGCTCCACAAAGATCCATATGGTTCATCTACTCATCTGAATAAACCATATGCACTCTAACTAAGTTACCCTTACTTGAGACAGAGTGTTTTGGAGCAGTTTTCGAGGTTTGCACCATTTGACCTCAATGATCCCCAATTAGTTTGCTTTTTGAGATATTGTAAGATAAATCAAACCTCCTTCCAGCATAGTTTTTTAAGCACGTGTAACAAATAGAGGATGGTAATACCATGCTAAAGTAACCATCCACGTGTTTAAAAAAGCTATGCTGGTAGAATTTTTGATTTATCTTGAACTATCTTAAAAAGCAAAATAAGACTTGAGAGTAACTCTTTAAGGAACAGTGCTCTATTGACTTGTAGTAGTCAGTGTGCAGACTCAAGTTAGTGATGTATATGATGTTCCTTTGCTTGAAGAACATCGCTTTTAGTCTGAGAGACTTTTAATGTTCATGTTAGTATCTGAATTTTACGTCTTAATTACCCTCGTGTTGTTCTTGTGTTTTTTCCTTACGTCCATGATTGTAGTTTTGTAAGAAACGTACTTACTTGTGGTAACAATAAAGTGGCATTGTGCAGTGTTGTCACTGTCATCTACAAACGTATAAATAACGTCGGTGTCTCCGACAGGGAAAAATGATCCTGGGGTGCTTGTTGCTGAGACGGCAACTGAACCTGATAAATCTGTTGCAGTTGGTTCTATCCACGTCGGGAAAGACCCATTCTCTCCAACTTCAACTTCAAATAGCACCACATTTGGACAGCAACTAATTGTGGGCAGGGTAGTATCAACTAAAATGCAAAAAATCGTTAAAATTCATAATATGGTTCTCTGTTTTGTAATATCCCTAGGAGTAGAATATGAAGGAATAGTTTAAAAAATGGGACCAGAAGGTTAGGTTGCAATCACCGAATAAAGAACTAACGAGATATGAAAAGACAAGCATAGACATTATCACTGACCTCATTCTAAAGAAATTTGCGTCCACTTATACAGTTACACTCTAAAAACAAACGAAAGAAATTCACTCCAAAAAGAGTGAATTAAGGGACCACTCCTAAGGAAGAGTGAATATCACCCGGAGTGGAGTGAAACTTCACTCCAAACAGAGGGACACTTCGTACATATGGAATGAAATATCGCTCTATTTGGAGTGAATGTTTACTCCACTCCGGGTGATATTCACTCTTCCTTAGGAGTTGTCCCTTAATTCACCCTTTTTGGAGTGAATTTCACTCTTTTGTTTTTAGAGTGTATGTTTGCTATATAAATGCTTATTCTGTATAAACCATTAGTCATTGAATTGGAATGGGGCTTAGAAGATTGTACTATGGACCAACAATTTTGCGTTTTATTACTTTAAGTGACTATGACATTAAAGGTACAAATTGCTTCATTGTTGGCGTTGTCAGTAAAGTTGTATACCACCTCTGTGAATCCTACTAAGAAGAAAGTGTTTGTCATCCTGTTGAATATCACTCTGACAGGTGACAAACTGCTTGCCGTTGGTTCCACCTACGTGAATAGGCTGCCAGGTGTTCCGAGTTCCAACAGTTTGTGGGCAGCCCATGATAGTTGGTGGAGTTGTATCCTCTCAAAATTCGAATGAGAAACTAACATCAATTAAGTTATTACGTACGAAAAAGCGATTTACCTACTTTTATTTATAGTGCCATGTAGGTGTTATAGTATTCGTTTTAGTCGGGTTCGCATGTATGTAGTTTCATAGCATGGTTTAAGTTGGCTTCCACTTGTCCATTCATTTTGCATGAAAACGTTAAGGCTAAAGGACATATGGACCTGTTCTCTCACTGTCTGTACTTCACTCCTTAGAATAAGTGTTAACTGACACTGACAGCTTGGAAAGTTTAGTGTTGCTTCTTATGAAAAATTGCTAACAATTGTAGCCCTGAAATAGAGCGTACCCATAATCTCATTTGCAATTTAATAGACATTTATCGCCTGTACACATACTCATGACATTATACCCCGCAGAAACTCTAATCAACTAAATACAATACTGATCTAATTTTATGTAAGGGTTTTCTTTACATGACATCACAACCTGGAGTCGAACCTACAGAATCAGTCGGTACATATAGTTATTGTCGCTGAGAAGATACCCATGACAGCATTACATTTTAAATTAATACCTCACTTCTTGAAATCCAACTTCAAAAAAGTTACTTGGTGCAAACTTTCTTAATGACAAGGTCACCTGCTACAAAAGGTCAGTTGTTATAGGTTCTATCTATGACACAGCTTTAGTTAAGATCAGTAGTCATAGGCCATTGAGGTACATTAATCTCAAAGATAGAAGTCGCCTGATCGTTCTGGTGACTTGCAGTAGTTCAGTGTGCTGACTCAAGTTAGTGAGGTATATGATGTTCCCATACTTGAAGAACATCGCTTTTAGTTTCAGAGACGTTTAATGTTCGTGTTAGTATCTGAACTTTACGTCTGAATTACCCTCATGAGGTTCTTGTTATTTTCCTTTTGTCCATTATTGTAGTTTTGTAAGGAACGTACTCACTTGTGGTAACTCTTATAATAAACCGGCATTGTACAGTGTTGCCACTTCCATCTCTAAACGTATAAGTAACGTTGGTGTCTCCAACAGGGAAAAATGATCTTGGGGGCCTTGATGCTGACACGACAACTGAACCTGATAAATCTGTTGCAGTTGGTTCTAGCCAATTTGGGAAAGACCCAGGCATTCCAAGTTCAACTTCAAATTGGAAAACAACCGGACAGCCAAAAAAAGTGGGCGGGGTGGTATCAACTGAAATGCAAAACAATTGTTAAAATTCAAAATATGGTTTTCTCTTTTGTACTCTCTTTAAAAGTAGGATATGACGTAATAGTATAAAAACTTGGAAACAGAATAAGAAACAAAAGGTCAGTTCGCAATCACCGAATAAAGAGCTAACTACATCTGAAAGAACAGTCATAGACACTAATACTGAGCTCATTCTGAAGAAATTTGAGTAAACTAATACTAATAAAAACAAATATAAAACCAGTAGATCTGCTACATAAAATAACTGTTTTATAAAAACCATTAGACATTGAATTGAAACAGGACTTAGGAAGTTGTACTGTAGACCACCAAATTGTATTTTATTTCTTGTGGTGACTATGACATCAAAAGTATAAAATGCTTCATTGTTGGCGTTGTCAGTTAAGGTGTATACCAGTACTGTGGTTCCTACTAAGAAGAAAGTGTTTGGCATCGTGTTGACAGTCACTTCAACGGGAGGTAACAAATTTCTTGCCGTTGGTTTCACCCACGTGACTAGGCTACCACGAGTTTCGAGTTCTGTGACTTTTCCAACAGCTTGTGGGCAGTCCATGATAGTTGGTGGTGTTGTATCCTCTCAAAATTCGAATGAGAAACCAACATTAGTTAAGTAATTACATACGAAATGATGAATCACGTGCTTTCATTTACAGTGCCACGTAGCTGTGATAGTATTCGTCTTTGTCGGGTTCACATGTATTTAGTTCCATACTGTAGTTAAAGGTTTTCCACTTGTCCATTCTTCTGCGTGAAAACGTTAAGGCTAAAGGACATAGACAATGACCCTACTGCATAAGGAGGGTCACTAAAGCGTCACAGTTCATAAAATTACGTGGATGTTTTATATCCTGGCAACAAATTTCGAGAGTCTTTATTAACGTCATGGTTACAACGATTTGATTTTCTTTGTATTTTCCATTTCTTTCAAGTAGCACATAATGGCAAAACAAAGACATGCAGGAAAGCATACAACTTTCATAATAATACATATTGTTGAACACAAAAACAAAGCAGAATCACATTCTAACAGTGCTAAATTATAACCTATTATATTTAATTGGCTAAGAAGCGAGAGAGTGAAGTTGTAGAAACAATTAAAATATATTGCTTGGTTTAGAGACAGGGTTTTCAACCTGGGGGACGCGTCCCACCGGTGGGACATTTCGCAGTTTCTGGTGGGACATGAGCTCGTCCCAAGTCCCACAGAAAAAAATAAGGGCTTATGTTTACTTACTATAATATACGAAATCACCCTTAAGTAATACACCAGAAAGACTGCACATGCCCAGAAAGACTATGCATAATTACAGATATTACATATACACTTAAAAGTGGAATACAAGGATTAATATGCTTAAAATTAAGGTTATAAATCTCACCAAACTGTACCATTTCAAGTGTTTTTATCCAAAATTTTTCACAGATTGAGATGGGAGACCCCCTCCCCAGCCCTCCCTCCGTTCCGAACTCATGATTGCCGCCCCTACGCTTAATAATAATGGTGGGACGTGATACATTCATAAATGCAAATTTTGGACGACAGCCAAACTTAAGGTTGAAATCCCCTGGTTTAGAGGGTATGGACCTATACAATGTAACATTAACTGTAAACCTCCTTGTACTTGAAATGTAACTGTTGGTTAGGAACTTCTATGCTCGTTAATTTAGCAGTTCCATGCCCGTTAATTTAGCAGTTCCATCCCCCTTCTTGAGAACCACCTTGATGGAACTAACTCATATGTCAGAAACGTATCTGCCTTTTGTCAAGGTGGTGGTACTGTCCAACAGAGTTGTTTCACCGACGGCAAGTAATCGCGCGTCTTTTTGGTTTTGAAGGACACACGTCCATTGTGTCACAGTAGTATCTAAGGTTATGCCCCACGCGTGTGCTGCAAATAAGCTTAATGTGTGTGTGTATTTTGCCCTTCCGAGTGCCGAACAATTCCAATCGTTTGACGTCACATGAAATCCCTCGTACCTCTTACATCCAGTGCCAACAGTAAATTCCTGAAAACTGCATCTATGGCAATTTTGCGTCAGAGGACATACTTAAAAGTTTCATAGGATCAAACACTGGTTCTTTGGATGGATAATCTGTCATCGGATAAGGCTGGAAATAGCTATCAAATTTCATACTCCAATAAGTCTTAATAACCGCAAATGTAACCATCAGTGCAACAGCACAGATATATAGTTAGGAATTAGCTTTGGAGGTTACACATAAAGATTTGTCCTACCTGTCTGAATTAAAATCAGGAAACTGCAAACGGCAACATTGTCACTGTTATCAGAAAATTTGTATGTTTCACTCGTAACGCCAACAGGGAAAGTTTCCCCAGGCTGGAGGCTCCTCTTTAATTGCAAGACAATCCCAAAACATCTGTTGCTATGGGTGCTGTCCAAATTATTGTTGTACCAGATAATCCAAGTTCAATAGTTTTGAAAATCAAATTTAAACAGTTATTAATTGTGGGGAAAACTGTACCCTCTTTTGACAAAGAATTGTGGGGAAGGAACTCAAACCTTGTGTAAAATTGCTGAAATCTGCAGCAGACGTATTTTTCATAGGCAGCATTTTGGTTGCCTACACTTCATACAGCCTATTATTTTTGTTTGTAGAATGTATTGGAAATACAATCAAGAACTTACTGTCTTTCAACATGAAGCCATCACACATTCACTATTCAGTAACTAGCCTATTTGCTCCCTAAAAGACTTTCCGACCGACTGCATGGTCAAGTGGGTAGAACTTCCGTCTTGCAGCCGGAAGGTTGGGGGTTTGAATCCTGGCCGGGTCATACCAAAGACTTTAATAATGGAACCTACTGCTATTGTGCTTGGTGCTCAGCATTAGCAATGGAGTAAGGAAAAAAAGCCAGTGAGCCACAACTGGGAAGAAGCCCTGGTCGGCCCGACTTATACCAATTGCTTAGAAACTGAGCCGTAAAACCTCATCTAACTAACCTAAAAGACGTTCCCTTTATGGAACAAGAACAGGCATTTATTTACCCCACGTCGACTCGACAGGGAACAAACGAATCTATATTCTTCTTTAACCAGTTCAAAATAAATAAGCACGGTCAATTTCACGGTTAAAATGTAGCTCAAAACTTAACTTTGTCAGAAAAATAAAATAATTCTTCAATATATATATATATATATAATGATTACACGAACGTTAGATAGAGTTTGTTTTCGCTACTTTAATTCCTACACACTTGTTTCAAAGAGATATGTTTAACCACCCCTCTCATCAGGGAACTGTATGCTACACTGTAACTGTTTAAAAACATCTCATGTGCGTCTCATGCGCGCGATTGTCTAGGTTACGCCGGTGACGTTAATGAGTTAGTATTTGGACGCTTGTCGGAGCGTGCTGGCTAGTTCAGATTTTTGATTAAGAGACGCCATCTCTGGATGGCGGATAATGAAACACTTTTCCATTGTACATAGGTTGCAAAGTTTGCAAACATTTGAATAAGATTAGGCATGGCTTAAAATCTTCAATTAGTTTTGAAATCCTTGTTATACTTTCTTTTAGAGTTCCAATATATTTTGATAGCTCTGTTTGGTTTCTATACCTTTCCTTATTGAATGATTGCTGGTGGTTTCCGAGTATTATCTTGAAACTGTTCTCTGTCAGAGCTACATAGCCTACGTCTCTTCGCGGTCATTGCCTTTCACGTTGGCTTGAAATACAATATTTGCCGTTCTGCATTTTCCGTCCAACGGGCAATCGTTTTCATTTCTGCAGTTGGTTTCAGGTGCAGGCTTTTGGGCCTTCATGATTTTCTTATTGTGGTCATCCACGATAGAGTTCATATTTGACATGCAGCTGTAGGACAGTTTAAGGTCGGAGCGTCATCCGAACAATCCCTACAGGCATCAATCACAGACTTCCTAGCATGTCCTCGAACGAGAACGAATTTAAGAAATCCACCCAACACTGAGTGAGATTTAGCTGTTCTTTCAAAATTAATATACGGCGACTTCTTATGCCCTTAAACTTGAAAGTTACTCTATAAGCTCATTGAGTTAATCTAATTACTAAAGGTAGTCAATGGAAATTTCATCTTTAGACAGTGTATATGCTGGTGTATCCAAGTGGTGTATCTTGTAGGAGGAAGATGGTTTATTCGTCAGGCAGGAAAACCCACGTAGGAAAGCGTCCGTGTCGAAGGTCTGAGGACCTCCCAGGGGAAAATTTGAGGAAAAAGAACCCTTAAATGAGAATTCCCAGGTTTTGGGACCTTAAAATCATAATTTGGAAAGTAAAGTTTTCAGCACTTTAGTATTTTTCTCAAGCAGGCCAACTTTCCTTTACGATTTGGAAAACTCAGTTACGGCCCTGCAAAAAGAATACTGCGTGGAAAAAGTTGAACAAAAACCATCGTGGGCTTGACGAAGTTCTCTTCCTCTTAGTATATTCATACTTACTTAGTACGTAGAAAAGAATCAATACAATTCGACATATTCCCAAAAAGAATAACCCTTCCGATTATATCCCAAAACTTTAATGCTTAACTGTCATCAGATAATACTTAGAAAGTCTTCAAAGGTCCACGTATTTCTTTGTGCTTGGAATATTAAATTTCTAGTGAGTTGAGGGTGTGGCGTTAAAGTGTACCTAAAGTAAAAATTTTTAGAAATTTTTGTCACAAAGCTGGAAAAATTAATTCAAATGGTGTAACTTCCATCTTCACAGGACATTCCTGAGCTGAGTTATAAAATGTTGAAGCTTATTCACTCAAAAATTTAAAATGGTAGATTGCGCAATAATTGGTGATGTCATTCTTGTACTACTCAAATTACTTTCTTTGTTTTTCTTTTTTTCAAAAGTCATTTCACCTTGTCTCGAAATGTGATCACTGTCTTGCCGTTATGGGTAACTTGTCTAAACAAGCCCTCTCCATACAACATGCTATGCAAGAAAACAGTCAACTTTTAAACTACATTTTAATTTCAAAAGGAGAAAAAAGCATGCAATGTGAGTTGTACAAGAAGGACATAACAGATTATTGTGCAATCAACTCTTTCAAATTAAGTGAAATTCTTTCAACATTTTATATCTCAGTAAAGGAATAAGCTATTATGAAGATGGGAATTGGATGAATAGGATTTATTTTCCAACTTCTAAAATATATATTCTTGTAATTTTAGACTTTAGGTACACTTTAAACCAGAATAACTCTTTCAAAACCAATGGATGCCAACTCACCTGTGTTTATAGTTACTTCAAATATGCAAGATGCGCTGTTACTTGCAGCGTCTGTGAAAGTGTAGTTCACTATTGTCATCCCAGGGGGGAAAGAGGATCCAGGGGAATGACTTTCAAAAGCGGTGACTTCTCCTCCCGAATCAGTCGCCATTGGAGGTGTCCACGTGACATCTGGATCTTGATCACCAAGTTCAATTTGTCGAACAATGTTGCTAGGACAATCGTCTAAAACAGGTGGTACCGTATCAACTGAAACATACAAATGTCAAATGTAAGCAATTTAATGAATGCACAATTATTGAATTCTGAAGCAAATTAAAAATCACAGTTCTACTTGTATCCCCTTTAAAAGGAAATATTGCGTTTGAAAAAATATCATAAAGCGACACCAATATAATTCCATTGTAGTCTACTCCCTTTTCCAAACATGAATCACAACTAACTTACAACGAATTAACACATATCTCACGAAATATGGACGAAAAGAAGCAACAATTTTTTCATTGAACCGGCTCATTATTAAACGGATCAGCCTTGCCCACATGCAACGTTTGCTCTGCATATTAATTTATTACTTTTGAGGCTGTTCTCCTCGGCTCGACATTTACTCACCCTGAGTTTTTACACCTGAAAATTGTAAGCCTATTCGCGTTCAACGCTTCCAATCTAATCGGAAACACCGGTCGTATTATTACGCAATGCGTGTTGACCTCTCTTACCCAAAGCACTTCTCACGACCCTGTCTGCCTGTCCTTCATGCTTACAACAAACTACCACCACAGTTTCCGTACAGCCTGTGCTGTACTGTGGGATATTGCAGCCCACCCAGGGAGACTCAGTACCATGTCCCTGTTCACCATGCTGTTCACATGGAAGCACTTTATCCGAGGTCCTACACTGTTTGCATGACGGAACCAACGTGGTCTTATATTTGATGAATACTGTATACTTGAAAATAGTTTTTTGAAGAGTGGCATCACTTCTGCTTATAGGGGATAATTACCGATTGTAGCAGTTGCTGAAGCACCAACAAATGTGTTTCACATCTTGTTGCTTCGAAAGAGAAGCAACCTGCTAAGGCCCAAGAGTTACAATTCGAATTACAGTAACTATAGCTATGTTTAGTCAGGGAGTTGATTTGTTATCCAAATAACAACTCCCTATAGTACAGTTTTTTTCAGGGAAGTTAAAAGACCCTTAGTATACTAACTGTAGTTCAATACAGGCAGTGTAGTAACGATTCTCCTTAGTTTCTTCGTATTTAACGAACATTTTGCACGTGCTGTAGAAGACGTTTGTTATAGTCTCACGTAACGTGATAAATTGATTTGATTGGTGGATTTCAAATCAGAAATGACGAAGGTGTGGTTTGCATGCATAATTGTTTGGGTGAACAAATTTTTCAGTTGTTAAAGAAAGTTTAATTATTTGTTAATTAGTGCTCACCGGCTAGAAATTTTTTCCCAGTTACCTCACTTTCATCGAAAGGGACCTGATCGTTGGTAAAAGAGGATACATTCAATAAAAAGTCTGACAAACGTAATGTTTCCCTTTTAAAAGAGCTACTACAGCAACTTACGCATGAATATATCTCAAAAGTTTAAATGCAGACATACGTTCATCCGTCAAAAGCCATGAAAAACGTTACTGCTATAACTGATTGTTTTAATACCTAGTATACTAGATTTCTTTAAACATTGTTCAGAAGCGCAAGATGTATAATGCGTTTTCAGTTTTGCTTGTGTCATCTTTATGTTAGCGGTCTCATCATACCCACACTGATTAAGAGAGAAAGATAAAACCCAACCAGAGGGTCAGATCTACAGAATTTAGCAAGGTTTAAAATTCGCGCCAATTTTATTTCCCCTAAGCGAAAATGTATAATAGACCTGACTGAAGCTATTGCCACTCAACATTGTCAAATTTGTGGGTGGCCCGTTACGTGAAAACGCACTCTCTGTGGCGTGCCAAGTTTTTTACCGTTTTTTCTCGGTCTCGGTCAAGCTAGGAGAGCATTTTGATACACTGTTGTACTAGAGCTGAACTGTGCTGACGAGTTAAGAAAAAGACCCGAAAAATAACTCTGCAACGACATAGATTTATTGCAACCGTGTAATACCAGAGGTAACAGATTTCCTGGGAAAGTTGTTTGCAAGTTTTGTACAAAACGCCTTTGAGATCCTTTTGATTTCCATACTCATTGTTGGCTGTAATCGCCCAACACTTTTGAGTTACGCAGCAGCGAAGTATGACCTATTAGACTGTTGTGGTGTACATGTTAGGCAAGATAACACACATGTACACCCACACATACTGAATATCACAATGGTGTACATCAATAGTCTTTGACATCAAATCCAAAAAGGGGTCTGTCATGGTAGCAGTTACATTAGAAGAGAGTGTAAAAATACGTCATCAAATTTGACGAAGATATTTTTCGGTACGTAGCAAGAAGAAACAACACAGGTGAATTACCACTGTTTGTGACATAGGGCCAGGCCCTTTATGCTTATAAGGACGAATTCATTACGAATAACATTCCAGCTCACAATTTTAATGGATTTTAATCGTTACCGAAACAGATGACAAAGTTGGCCAAATATATGAAGTGATTTTAACATTGCAAAGACAGTAAAACATTCTGCCCAAAACACTGGCGTACGCAGGGGGGGGGGGGCATTGGGCCATAGCCCCCTCGCGGATGCCAATTTTTTTAGATCCTAAAACTTACGTAATTTTTTAACACAAATTTTGCTCCCAAAGGTAGCATGTGTGGCACCAGATTGCAACTAAGGACACCTTATTTCTCAAAAACTTTCAGACAGTGCAGTATGTTGTGTGATTGCCTCCCCTTAAACCCCTCCCCCCAGGCCGGCGATCACTAATGCCCCTTTTTTTAGTGAGTTCCTAAAAGTACGCAAATTTTGTAACACAAATTTACTTTGAAAAGGTAGGACATGTGGCACCAGATTACATGTAAGGACACAAAAATTTTCAAGAGTTTTCAAAAAGGAGGGGTATCCCACCATGGACCTCCTCAATGAGGTCAATTTTATTTTAGTTCCTAAAATACGTCAATTCTCTAACAAAAGTTTTACTTCAAAAGGTAGCATATGTGGCACAAGATTGCCTCTAAGGACACCTAATTTTTCAAAAATTTCAAATGGGAGGGGCCGGCAATCACACAACATACTGCATTGTCTCCCCTCTTGAGGGAAATCCTGCGTACGCCACTGGCCGAAAAGATCTAACTTGGACTGAATATTTTCTTTGAGGCAATTTGCGCTAGTTTACCAGTACTTAGCCTGAAGTTTGTCTTTGCCCTTAGTTACATTTGTACCATTCAAAAAGACTTTACATGTTTCGCCGACGTCAAGTGAGCGCGGTTATTTTTGATTTTGAAGGGCACGCTTCCACAGTAGTATCTACCGTTATGCCGTGCGTCTGTTGGTCAACCACTACACAACTCATGCTTGCAGATCAAAAATGAAGGGGAACTTAGGGAAATGAAACTGAGACTGGCTGAGTAATACACTTAGTTATACCTTCTTTTACTTGTTTTGGTGGTTGTTTATGGAAACCTAAATATTTTGTTACCATTTCGTTATTTCGAAGCAATTGTATCATTATCAAAAAGGTGCAATTGAACTCAGGGATGTGGTTAAAATTGAAAGCATTGTTGGTAAAAGGACGAATACGAAAATTGCTTTATTTTTGTATGTGATTAATTGCTTTTCTTTACTTGATTGTTGTAGTGTTTCAGTAGGATCCCACAAGTGTATTTAAATGTATTAAATTGCTGGCAGGTAGCAGCAAAAAAGTTTGTTTCATTTTTGTTTTTTGTTGGTTGGAAACTTCTTTGCGTTATATAGATGTACTGATGTCGGGTCTCCTTTTGAAACGAGCTGCTTCATTGATGACCTGTTAGTATCACGGAATGCAAGTGCAATTTTAACAATGTCTATATTATGCACAAGCGTTCATTGCTTTCAATTTTATTAACAGCAATTTTGTTGTGGTATTATTTTTTGCTTCATTTTTTTTAAGTCGCACAGAATCCTTAAACAGAGTAGGTGAACTAAAATCACTTTTGTTGTAGCAGTATTGATAATCTTCCTTTAGTCCGGGTTTTGTGCTCTGTCCATACCCAAATTGTCCCATATCCAAAATCATCAATTTGGACCCATCGCTGTATTCAAGTATTCATTGGTCAGTTTCTGAGGCTGCACATACCCTTACTTATGGTTCAGTTTTCTTTTGGACCCGTGCTTGAAATTTCACCGCTTAGGTCAGTATACAGATCCTCTAGTCATGTCGAGCCATGTTTTTGGATTTAGTATAGAGTTCAATACCACTGTATTTTGGTCAAGATTTACTTTTTTACCTTTTGCAAAAGATACCCCAGATTGCGTACATGTGCCATGGGGGAGGTCGAGAGGGGGACCATGAAACTAGCTCACGCCTTTGTATGCGTATACAGGACTTTGGGGAACAGGTGTCGTAGTCGAGATTGCTGACTCAGTGGGCAGGTGGGCAAGTGGTAAGCTACCGTACCAGGGGGGGGGGGACGGGGGCACCCTGCTGCAGCTCAGTAGGTCATAACGTTTGTCGATATGGGCTGCATCTGCCTGAGCTCACACTACATTTTGGCAACAATTTGCAATCATAACTGCAAATGAGGAAATAATTTATTCGGTAAAAGAATCAAAATTCTATTAAGAAAAACATTCTTCCACCTGATAAGTCTTCATGACGCTAGAAAAGAAAACCAAGTTTTAGCCATCCCTAGTTAGCCACTTTTAATCCACAATCTATCAGAACACTTCCTGTGCAGCTATAAAGTTTAAGTGGTTTGTTGTTGTATTACAATTAGACACAGATGTAGTGGAGGGTGGGGTAATGGCGAACACCTTTTATTAAACGGCAATTAGAGGAAAACAAAATAACACTTGACTGAATTAGATGTGTTAACAGAATGCTTATAAGTTAAACTAAGTATGTATCAACAACCACGCATGGAACAACTTTGTGTGTGACGTAGCAACTAAAAACGTAAAATGGCATCCTTCGGCATTACCCCGCACCTTGGGGGCAATGCCGAACGGAGGTAAAGGTAAAAAGAAAGAGATCTTTTCATATGCAACAAATCTACTTATTATAAATTAGACTTGTCTGCATATCATTGTTAAAATACTTGTGAGATAGCCTTATTGGAATCTCACAGAAAACACCACATAGTAAGCTGTGACCATCTACAAGTAATAGTCGCATGTAGCCTTTGAACTTGCCTGTTTGTAGGTACAGTTTTCGCGTGCCCAGCCATTGCATCTCATACACATCACCCAATCTTCCACTGGAGGTTCAGAATATTTTTATCACAAAGCATGCAGAAATACACAACATCTTGTTGGTCAAGTATGTATAAGGGGTCGTGGTCGTGCTTTTGGTATTTAAATTTGTTAATGCTTTTGTCAGTGATCTTTTTTGCAACTGTTTCATTTATACAACCATTAGGTTTATTGGTCATAACTTTACTGTTCATTGCTTTCAGTTCTTTCTTTTTTATGGTCTCCTCTTTAGCCAGTAAAGCAACTTTCATTGGTAAGGACGTCAGAATGGTTGAGTGGCTTGATTTTCTCTTCTTCGTCTTTTTGGAATGGGGCATTGCGCGGGGGAGGGGTGATACGTCCACGGCATTGAAAACGCACACATCTTCGCTACGGGGTAGTACCGAACACCTGTTTGTCATTACCCCTCACACATAGCCTATTAATGTTTTTATCACACCTGTTGATTTTAGCACAAGCCAAGGTTTTAAGTGCGTATCACTTGAGGGGAAAATTTATCGTTGTTACATAAAAATTACGATAAATTTTTATTTCACAGTATATGTACCCTTAATGTTCAGTTTAGAACACCAGAAGGCCGAAAAGTCACGGGTGACATTTACCTATAATTTGCCTGTTTTTCGAGGTGAAGCAGAGATTTTGTAAGAATTGCGTTTTGGTTGTATTCATCAACCAAGTAGCTAGTGTGAAGTGAACGTGGAATAGCGCCGTCTACTATCAGTGACGAAATATGAGGGTT
>WURT03000008.1:435558-452564 GCA_009936505.3 Holothuria glaberrima | reverse complement strand
TGACGGTGACGGTGACGGTGACGGTGACGGTGACGGTGACGGTGACGGTGACGGTGACGGTGACGGTGACGGTGACGATTATTATTATTTTTGGCGCTTTTGGCAATATTTGATCTAAAAACAGAGATATGCTTTTGCTTTGTCCCTTACCTTGAAACGGAGAAATGAATGATAAAACGGACTGTAAAAAGGACGATGGGGTAATGGCGCCAACCTCCCTCCCTCAGGTCAAAATCTGGGTGGAGGGTGGACCCCCAAATTTACATCATTATCTGCCCCTTGAAAGTGAACTTCATGACTTGACCGATAGCGTCACGACTTGACATTTTTTTTAAATAATAGAGAACCGCAAACAACAAAACGTCCTTGGAATTTCTAACAGCCGACAATAGACGGAGAGTGCAGATTCCCTTAGAAGAATAGGCGGTCACTGGACCATGTTATCTGTAGGAATGTGGCTTTTTTGTCAGTTGTTTAACAAGGAAGGACTACAAGGACAGAATAACTTTGTCCAACTTTCAAGGGAGCGAATTCTTTCATGTAGCCAAAAATTGGCATAGACCCTACACTGAAAATATCATTTGGGGACAACTTGTCGGACCACTTTTAGTTCAGCCTATGCTCTCTAGATTGGTCTTCACCCCTTCCTTCCTGTCTTGCCAGGTCTGAGAGCCTGCCTACGCCACGTACTGTGATTTTCATGTTCCGACACGTACGCAATGTATCTGGTGACACAGAAAGATAATTTGGAATAAATACGCATTACTTTACTCTTCTCGATTGTCGGAGTGCAAAGCTAGTTCCGATGGCCGGAGAAGTAACTGTGTTTGCAAATTCCTTAGAGGCAGAGGCTGAGCCTACAATTCTTAACATTGCGGTGATAAAAGTACTATACAAAAATCAAGATATAGGTCTGTTTATTCAGTCTACGTGACCATGACTATAACGCAGAATGTTAGGAACAATGAAGTGCAACACTGCATGACAGGATTACATTCGTCTATTATTTCGAAGTTACTGACGTTATTGAACACTCGAAGCAATCCTGTGGGGTCGGGGTAGGAGGTAGATTTGGACCGAAGAATCAAAATGATACATTCTGTGTCACCGTCATGACTGTTGGACATAACTTTATATTGCTGCTTCACGACTTTGCAGGACAAAAAATTAGTTTACTCGTTTGATGAAATGGCAGTGCGAAGCGCAGACACGTCATAAAACAATGTCTGTGTGTCACTTGTCAACAAACAGGTTTGTTTCGTTTCTTTATTTTGTTATATAACACAGACAATTACGTAGACAAGCCGTATATACTTACGCTGCCTTATATTTTGGATGGAAGGACCCAGGGTCATAATGCACACAGTTAACAAGAATTTCCTTAAGTGGCTGTCACCTGTCTTTATCCGCGACCCAACCACCTACTCCTAACAAAGAGCACAACCATTACACTATGTAATTCAAACAGCCTGACAAAACACATTATAATTGCCTCTCAGCTGGGGACTCATAAACGAATTCTTTGAAGTTTAAGATCCGGCTTCAGGTCTAACGGTTTGTACAGTGGTACAGACACACGGAACAATATATATATATATATATATATATATATATATATATATTTAGTATCAGATATTTTTGCTGTTGTTGATTGATAAAAGATCCTTTGTCGTTTGGCGGAGAAAAGGTAAATTTCATAGAACCCAGACTCTGAAACATTCACCTCATAGAGACACATTAGAAAAGTCTACCCCTTGGAAGTGGACGTCATGACTTGGCCGATAGCGTCACGACTTGGCCGATTTTTCTTAGAGAACCGCAAACAACAAATTGTCCTTGGAATTTCTACCAGGTCTTCACAGCCCGACAAAAGACTGGGAGTTAGATTTCCTTAGAAGTATAGGCGGTCACTGGACCATGTAATCTGCAAAAATGTGGCTTTTTGTCGGTTGTAAAACAAGGAAAGACTTCAAGGACGAACAAATTTGTCCTTTTTCAAGGGAGCGAATTCTCTAATGATTTGATCCGTATCAACCACAACAACCATTGATAGCAGTAGTAATAGAGTGAAATAGCAGTTCTTTTCTCACATGTTGTTACTATTAACGAATTCCACGAGTATGCATTTCCTTTTCGAGTCGTCTAACAGTTAATACAAAAATAATATCTATTTCGATCTTTTGTGCTCAGAACATTTCTGTTACTGAACTAGAACCCGGAATCCGTGTCCGTCATTTCAGACAGTTTGAGCGAAACAATTGATTTGATCTCTCAGAGCCTAAATTTCAAAAGCTCTAGTAGGAGATAAAAGACCTCGGTTTCCTTTCAGATAATCTATAAAGATGAATTGTTTGATTATCTTACCTGTATAATAAAGAAGGGACACATTAAAACTCTCCAGTCAAGGTCTACGAAAGCCCTGGTACGTTTGGAACAGTTTATGCAAACCATTTAAACTCTGTCTGACTAGCGTCCGCGCCGGATAAGAGGATGGATGGGGTGAGGGGTATTAATTCTAATTCTTAGCTTGTTTTACAATAGAATATGCAGAGTGCAGTGCATACATAATACCCAATACCACGGATTGCAGTGAACTATAAAACAGCATGCTCACGCACACAACATACGTGCTTTTAGCACACAGATAATTACATGCATTGAAAAACCGGCATTTAAATTAAAAAAAAAAAAACACTTGGACGATCGGTCTTTTTAAGCACACCTCATTCGTCGAGCTGGATCACACGTTGGTGAGCACAACTGTCTCGCGTATCTGAGTCACACTGTGCAGACTTATAGTACGAGTACACCGGCGTGAGTATCAGGTCAGCAAAAACTAGAATTCGTGAGTACGAGCTGTGTGTGAACTGAATCACAACTACTAATTTTCCTACCGATTTCTGACATGAGTAGGATTGGAGTAAATTTACAGTATAGTCACTGAAAGTCTGATCCGTCTGTCAATATGTAGCAAGGTGCTTACCAAGTTGATAAATCATGCAACGTAGTCAGGGAGAGTAGGCTAATCTTGAGCTTTATTCATAATATAGTGACACAGGAGAGCGAATCTATTGCTGTGTTGCGAACACAGCGCGAGGAATATATTTGTTTCGCAAGAGTATGTCATCCATCGGGATAACTAACACTGCATATTAGTAAACAATTGCGTAGGAAGATACTGGACCTTGGAAGGGGGAGGGGTGTGAAGTCCCTACATGGGGACTGGACTGAAAGAAAAAGATCCAAGAAAACTTTTACGAATTTTGTTTTACTGTAGTGTCAATATGACTTTTTGGCCAAATTGGGAGGATACCCTAGATTTGGATTTAGGGAATGGCGCCCCAGTCCTCGCTTCCTACAATAATAGTTCAAAAATAGGGAAAAATGTCATTACCGAACCCTCTAAACGAATAGTTTTCGCCTTGAAGAATGATTAAACCATATTGGGGCGTCTGAGGGAACTTCAAAGACTATCCAACCCGGAAAAAGGCTGTTGGTGGACCTATCAGGCACAAGCTAATCAGTGAATACATGAATAATTACTCACGTTGTGTGTATTTTTCAACAATCGGTGAAATGCGACACGAGCGGTGATAAAAGTTCTGTATAAAAAAGCCGGATATATTTATCAACTATACGTACATGTCGGGGAGGGATCTACATTTACGGTAACTGCTGTTACAGCTGACATGCATTCACAATGACATGTTGCTTCACTAGTTTGCAAGACAAAAGGATAAATTAGGGCTACCCGTGTGATGGAATGGCAGTGCAAAGTGAACAAATGCAGAGTAGCCTAAGAGGGAAGAGCAATGTCTATAAGCCACACAGGCGTGCCGTTTTTGGAAGTTATGACTCAAGCCTAAATCATTGGATTTCAAATTCGTTTTCGCTTCGTAGAGACAGACATATCAAATTTATGTAAATATCTAAATCAATGTTGTTGATTATAAAAAGTTCTTTTGTCATTCGGTGAGAAAAGGGTCAAATTTAGAAAACTCAGGGTCTATAATATTCCATGCATGACTTTATTTGATCTATATTAAACATAACAACAGTGATAGTAGTGGTAATAGGTAAATGGCGTTCTGTATGAAAGTCTTCACTATTAAGGACGAAACGGATTCACTTTTACGTGTATCCTGTTTCTTTATTATTCTTCTAGGAACTGATACAAAAGAAATGTCTATTTTGGTCTTTTATGATCAGAGCATTTCTAGTATTACTGAACTGGAACCCGAAATCCGGGTCAGCCATTTTGGGCAGTTTTCATAATAGAATTGATTTGATATATGGAAGCCTCTCTTGCAAAAGTTGTACTAGAAGGTGACGCACTTCCGTTTTATTTCAAAGAATCTATAATAAAGAATTGCTTTCATATCTTACCCTTATAACAACATATCAGAGATATTACAATTCTCTTATCAAGATCTGTAAAAGCCCAGATATGTTCAGAGCAGATGATGCAAAACCATTTGTCGCCAAGCTTTATCTTGCTTTGCGTCCGCGCCGGAGGGGAGAAGGTTAGGGATATTAATTTACATTCTTACCTTATTTCACTATGGAATATTAAGTTATCGAGTAAGAACCAGAGCGTCACAAACACACATGCACACAAAAGTGCCTTTCCAATTAACCAAAAACCACCATTCAGTCATAAAACAACATTTGAGATGGCAAGTCTTTTAAAGCGTATCTGGCTTATACTAATATGCAGACTTATAGTGCGAGTACACCACTCGACGTGAATATCAGATCAGCGGAAAACTCCAGGTATTGAGTGCGAGCTGTGCGTGGTCTGAATCACAAACTGCATGGATATTCTTTCGATTTCTGACATTGTCAAGTTGATAGTTCTCAGGTGTTAGAATGTGGTATTTGGTAAAGGGACATATTCACACTGTCTCGCTGCAAAGGTTAGGGAACCACCAGCTCGTGGACCATACTAGGTCCGCCCTCAGTTTGTTCGGCGCTCGAAACAACTTATACATGACAATGTTTTTACAAATTGTGCAAATTATGTTTCCAACTCACCATTTATTTGTCCAGCTTTCCGTTTTACGGATAATAACCTAAATATCCAGAGGGAGTCGGAATTTGGGCATAATCTGTTGCCCTAACCTGTATAGGCTTCAACCTTTCATTTGGGCCTACTGAGTAGGGTGGGCAGGATTTTAAGGGTGGTGGGGCCAGATCCTCGCCCCCCGCCCCAAAAAAAGACTGATTTCCCACGACTGAGCCCCATTTTTCCGGTTTCATTATTAAGGAAATAACTGTCGTTGTCCCACAAGGCTCTATACTGGGACCCTTACTTGCTTTATTTTATATTAATGATATGTATAAATCGTCAAGACTGCTAAAGTTTGTACTCTTTGCTGATGAAACAAATGTTAACTCTCATAATCTTTAGAATTAAACCGGGTGGCTGAGTGATAACTTGCAAACAAGTTTTCGTTACACATTAATAAAACAAAGCTGTTGGGTTTTGACAACAGCAGAGGAGGTACTCCTCTATTCAACTAAAATTTCAAAAGTACCATTATAAAAAACAGTAATTTCACAAACTTTCTAGGCATCATAATCAGTGACAATAAACTCTCTTGGAAGAATCACATATAAACAATGTCGCAAAATCCGTTTCTAGAATGGTTGGTGTTATGAATAGGTTAAGATATCATCTTCCCAGCAAAATGTTGTTAACTATTTACGATTCTCTAGTAGTCCCTCATATTACTTACAGTATATCTTGCTATGGGGTAACTCCTCCCAATCTTACACCGACAAACTCTTTGTTCTCTAAAAGCGGGCTGTCCGTATAATATCAAATGTTCCACCCTTCACATGCATACACTTCCGTATATTTATAATCTTAATATCCTTACATTAAAGGATCACTATAAATACCAGTTAGGCATCTTTCTTTATAGACACCACAATGGCCAACTCCCCAATGATTTTCACCCAAACAACACTCATCATAACTATCCTACAAGGGGAAGAGATCATCTGATACACAACTTTCACACGAACAAGGTTTGCTTACTCTCACGTGAATAGTTATGGTGTACACCTCTGGAACTCTCTTGGTACTAAATTACGAAATTCGCCTAATATTAGCTTGTTTACTTCAAACAATTTCTCGTTTCCCTATATCTTAATTTGTTCCTTATGTATTATGAGCCTTGAATTCTTTACGATTCATTGCTGCACTTTTCTGTACACACCTGCACGATGCTTTGTTCTATTTTTAAACGAAAACCTCTGGAGAGGACCAGAATAGAAAAGCTTCTAGCTCCATCTGGTTCCGGCTTTTCCTTTTGTTACGTACGTTAATTATTTGACTGCTCTCCATTTTGTTTATACAAGTGTATATTGCAATCGAAAAAATAAACGGAGGGAATCTCTTTTGCCCAAGTGTACCTCCACATGTAGTATTAGTCCTAAATCCCCCCGACTGGAGCCCAAGGTGTGGAACGCGCCCCCTCTAGACACGACACTGTATGTACTATTAGGAGCCACTAACTTTAAAATTGAACTCTCCGATAAAATGCTGTCTCTAAGATTGACAATTAAATACCACATTATGAACTATATGGGTGTGCAAATGATGGCTGTATTTTAGTCCGACAGATGAAAAATGGACAACAACAGTGAGTGAAATCTTGATGCATACCACTCTTCAGCAGACACTACTTTCAGGGGCGGCACGGGGTTGCCTCCACGAATAATCGCAACTAAAACTATTTCCAAGCCCCAGTTTGTCGAAAATTGGCCTACGCCCCGCGCAAATGTCCACCAGCGCCACTGGCCAGATATCATGCATCTCGCCGAGGAGGAACAGCACTTCAAGCCCAAGCATTAGTAATGGCGTGACTTTTGACACAGCCATCAGTTTTATGGCTCGCGTGCGAGGGATGGTATCAGTAGAAGGGTGACCCTCGATAAAAAGGTTTACCACTCCTGCTACTCTATGGGACGCTGTGACGGCATAGGCGGATCTAAAAGAAATGTTGGGGGCAAATTAAGTCGGTATTCAGGAAGGTTCGGACGACCGCCCCAACCCCCGGCAATATCAACGGTCCGGATGGTACAGTGGGATTATGTTTATTTTTTGTATTACAGTGATGTCCCATGTAGTTTTCAAAACCTTTCCGGAAATCATCTCAGGCAGTCAAACAATCCTTAAAAGTAAATACAGCCAATCGTTACATCATATGGCAGGAGTAAGAGGCAGGGGAAACTGCCAAAACGGCTTGATCCATTTGTATAAAACTAGCTCTAGCCTACCCTTAAACATTTTGTCCTTTTTTTATTGTGTTACAATATGCTTCCACTTTGCCAAGAAGCCATAAAATGTTGGCTTTCTGGATTGTTTACTTAACAATAATGAAAAGTTCTAAAGAAACATAAGGACATTTGAAAACGATAAAATAATAAGACTTTTTTAGATCTCAGCACCGTTACGAAACACTTTTTTTTACACAGAGGGTAAAAAAAATGCCCAAGTTGGTCAAAAGGAATGCAAATTTTACCTAAAGTGGGCCCTTTTTTGACCAACTTGGGCATTTTCTTTACCCAACACTTTGTCAGGTGGCATACGTGCCCAACAGTTTTTAGAGTGTAAATGCCTGTAGTTTATGTGAAAACACATGCTTTATAATGTGTGCTGCATTGTGTAACATTTGAGGTGAAATACTATATACCAGAAGCGGTATCACGCAGGGCACTTAGCCTATTCCGGATAAATGGTAGATAAAATCATTATAACTGAATTTTCTAGGGTTACTGAAATTACTTTCATGAACTGCATCGTGAACCGGATCAACGGTATCGCGGGCCGAAGGTTCCTCACCCCTGGTTTAAAACATACTTTTAACTTGGTTAAAAGGTTTGCAGAACATGACTTTTAGCCCTCCGAATTCTCCAACGCACTGCTGCTACTGTATTAAATTAAACACTGCCTGGGTATACCTTCATAATATTTTGATGGTGGGTCCTCAATTAGGCAGTGTGACATTTTATAATTTTTCTTTATCACAAATTAGAATCTTCTCAATTGAGGGGGCTGCATAAGAGCATTAAAAAATATTGAAACCATGACGCCTCGCGTGTAGTATTAGTTCACTAGACCGGTAGTCAAATGATCCCGTAAACATAGATTGAATCTTGAAACCATCACGAAAAGCATACTTGACAATTACGGAGAAATTTTGCAATAGTATTCAACTTCATAAACAATAGCCTGTATAACATATTAGGCGTAGAAGGGATAATTTCGTCCAAATGTAGAATTATTATTTTTTATAACATAACATCTCTCACAACATTTTAATTTTTAGAAGATTGAAGCTGACCATGATTTGCCTACTTTTGGGGGCACTTGCCCCCGTGTCCTTATGGCGAGCTGCTGATGTGTGACGGTAATCATAAAAAAAAAGATCCGCACCTTTTACGCCGGGGGCTTTGAATATGAAGGGAGTGTGAGCTCTGTTGGGGGGGGGGGGGGGTTTGACGACTAAGTATTTTACATTTTTATGGGAATACAATTGGAATGTATCCGCTTCTTAATGGAATCCCAATACCCCCAACTGGGGCGGGGGGAGGGGGGTTGAACAAGACCTAACCGACGGAGGATTCCACCATTTCATAGACGAAAACCACAAAATTGACATAAACCACACATCAGTGTTTGATTCGACGAAATTGGGACCTTCATGAAATAAAGCTTAAACTAAGTTATTTGAATTCTTATAAATTAAAGGCCACATGACCAAGTGTTTACCCCCATAGCTGTCCTAACCTAGAAGTTATAAGGAAATGAAAATCATGGTTCCCTAAAATGCAGGGCGGTCATGTTAGCACAAACTACAATTTTTTCCGCCATAGCTCCAAGTTATGACTGCTATGGGGGATGACAATTCGGTCGTATAGCTTTCCAAACGTGAAGAATTTAAACTGAAACATCATTTCGTGAAAAGTTCACTTTTTGTCAGATCAGAAACGGATATGTGGTTTAATTCGTCAACCCTTTTAGTACTGCTGTGTTATTTTTATATGTATATTCGTTTACTAAACGAATATAGACCTGACTAACCACTCCTGAAAAAGCTTATTTCTTTCGAAGAAAGGAAACGTTATTTTTTATGGCACTATCCTAACATGCTGGACTATCCTGCTGTTCCCCCTCCTATAAAGGAGGTTGTTACTGCCTGGTGTCTCATTTAATGAGCCTACTGAAAATTTCGGTTATCCAATTATCTGGAACAATAGTTTTATTCGAATTCATAATTCTACTGTTATGTATCAACAGCTCTATAAAAAGAACGTCTTGTATGTTAGGGACCTTTTTGATCAAGAAGGGACCCCACTAGATTTGTATAGGTTTATTCATCTTTTCAATATAGAAAAATTCCCCTTTCCCCTTTATTTTGGTTTAATTCACAGTATACTCCGAAGGTGGAAATTGGCTGGGCTCCAGCTTGATGAATCAATTAATAATGATCATTTGCTACAGAAAATATTACACGTCCCACGTGTTTTCCCGTTTATCTATAATTTACAACTTAAGCATAATGTAACAGAACCAACAGCTGTAAAGAAATGGAAGGGACAATTCGTAGACATTGAAACAAAAGATTGGGAGAGTTTTTTTCAACATGCTAGGAAGGTCGTTTCTGATGTTAAGTTGCAATACTTTTAATAACGTTTTCTTCACCGAATAATCGCCACGAATAAGCTCTTGTATGCCATGGGGAAAGTGGAATGTGATAAATGCTCCTTTTCTAAAAAAATAGAGAGCCTTGAACACCTCTTTTGGTATTGCAGTATACCATCCGCCTTCATTCTTGATGTTGAATTTTGGTTCTTGAGAGAACAATTCTTTTTTTCCAAGTATGATATTTTCTTTGGACTTGGGAAAGGCTCTATTCACCCCTTTAGTTATCTTGTTTTAAACTTGAAGAATTATAGTTACCAAAGTAAGAGACAATGCGATTTACCAAAAATTGATGTATTTTTCAGAAATTTACGTTTGCAATGAAAATTGAAAGGTATAGTCAACAAAGAAGGTTGAAAAAGAAAAACGTGGTATCATTTGCAAAACTGAAGGAAGCTTTTAATATGTGTAATGGTTTATTTAGTACGGAAAATCAGATCATTTACCTGCATATATATATATATATATATAAACACATTTGTATCTATTTATGTATGGGTGGCAAAGTTGATCGAAATCGGAAGAAGAGAAATTTGCGCTTGTTTTTTAAATGCTGTGTGAACCAAGGACCGATAAATACCTAAAATAATTTTTCGAAGAAGTATTTTTTCATTCTCTCCATCTTTCAAAGAATATACCCATTTATGTTATTACATGTAACATATATTTGAATGATACAGCATTATATGTACTGCATTCACTTAATGTTTTGAAACTTATTAAATGGAGGGAAAAAAGTATCTTGCTGTTCCCCACTTTTCTGATGAAGGCTATGCTAATTTCATTTGTGTTTTCCTAAATAATTTGACACCCCTCAGCAAGCTACAAAATATCATAAAATAGAGCAATAGGAAGAGGACGGACCTTCGCGGAACTCACCAGGTAAATTGTTCCATAGGTCTGGACGAACCCTTAAATATGTTTTATCAATATTTTACCAATTTTATGTATTAATAAAAACCCGGCATCAGTGAAGGGGCCCATGGCTCAATGGCCCCTATATACGAGATGAATATCTCGTTTTCTAAGTTGTTGAGATCAAAATAGTACCCGAGTACCATGTAATATTACATTCATAATGGTCACGAGATGGAACGCAAACCGTGACACATGCGCGCGAAGCGTACGAGAATTTTCGTTAAATAAGATTTCCAAGACAAAACCTGCATTCTGAATCTGCATCGAGACACTTTCAATTACCAAAATAACATACATGGCACTCAAAAAGCCAGTTTTTACCTAGTAATTAGTAAACAGCATTGGACGTTTGCTGCTGTGCTTCTCTGGGAGTTGCTATCGGAAGATATTGATAATGAGAACAACATTATGGTAGGGTTTGAAGCGTGCGGAGCGCGCGAAACTTTTGATAGTTGCGGGGGATTTGCGTTTGAGAAACAATTGTGATAGGAAATAATTACCCTAGATCAATCATTCGGTCGAAACACACCTCACCCTACCCCCTACAGAAATCTATAGCTTTAACGCCTTTGGGATCAGTTTAAAATTTTCAGAACTTTTCGATGGGGGGCGGGGGAACGCGCCCCATGCCCCCCGTGCCTGCGCCACTGGTCGCCGGTGGTCATCCACGAACACACTTGGCCTCTGGGTCCCTCGATGAGCTCCAGTATCATGCTTCTTAAAACTGTAAAGAAAAAAAACTAAACTGAACATTCTCACGTACCTGTAACAGCTTCCATCTAAGTTCTCCCAGAAAGGTGGACACGCTATGGTGCAACTATCGGCCATGCCGTATAAGACCACAGTGCAAGTGATGAGTATTGATGCAAGTTTAAGCATTTTGAAGAAAAAGAGTATTATTTTGTTTAATTCGTCAGGACGTGGCTCTGCTTGGATGAGACAGGTCTTACTTCAATAAAACTGTGCCGAATCAAGCTCGAAGAAAGTCATTTATATACATGACTGATCCTTGCATATGGATACGCGCCACTGATTCTGCATGGAAAATAATCTACACCTGCAGCCAGTTGGGACAAAGCCTTCACGCTTCGAAGCATAAACTGAGACTTCAGTTTTCATGCTATGTAGCGGTGGTGCTGCAGTTCCTACCCTAACCTGGACATTAACATAAATTTAAATATCTTGCACTCGGCGGAAGCAAACTGATTTTTAGTCAGTGAAACTGTGACGTCACACGTCTGACTAAATTGTTAAGGAGAGCTGGCCATAGGGTGACACTCAGCGTTGCTGGCCAAAATTATATTATAATTACTGGCGAAAAAGTTTCTGCCTTAAAAGTTTTACTTTCTGGTAATTTCAAATAGATATGTTGTGAATTTTTAAATATTGCTAATGTTTTACTTTTAACATTACAAGCTTCAGGTCAATTGTTTATAGGCCTGAATTGTTTTGTATGTGGGTGCACATCCGGCAGCTACCATGTCGAAGGGATGTTGAGAAGGGGATATAAAGGAGCTAACTATCCCATGCCATTGCTGGGCATATTTTGCATAACATCACTTAATACTTCAAGAGCCGAGTTGCCCACTGACAGTGTTATTTTGAGTCTGAATCGTGAAATTGGTAGGCTTACACAAAAAGCATATGTAATCATTAAGAACAAAACGCATAAAAATCAATCAATCAATCAATATCTTTTTTGTTCATTTTCTTTATTGTTCTCTTCTTCAAAACTTTGCTTCCTTTCATGAACATGTCACTTTGTACAAAAAATTATAATTTTCTCTGTGTTATCTTACTTCGTAGGTATCGTTTCCTTCTTCCCCTAAACTACAAACAGCATCTTTTACACAAATGTCTTACTGGTAATTACCCATGGAACATACATTACTTCTTTTCAAAACTTTATTAATACATCTGTGTCAATGAGACGATTATTCTCTTTTAATGTTTCTTTAAACTTTTAATAACAATTTGCTTTTGTCATATATCGTATGTAATATAAAAATTCATAAATCTTGACAATATAAATCAATCAAATAGCATCGGACATTCACTAAAAGCCTCTTCGTACTCACTTAAAGGTAAACCTTTACGTGAATGTATTTGATTTGAAAGAGGTTTTTCGACCTTCATATGAAACTTCAGTTTATACAGAAATTCATCAAACAGTGGAATATCATCATTAATCTTTTTTCGGAAAATATAATATTTAATATGAAAAATCAAAAAGTTATAGGGGTGCTTCAGTAATAGTTTGGAGCCAAAATAAATGTCTTCGTTTGTAAAGGAGAATTGACGACTTAAAATACATTGCTCCACATATAGAATAAAGGAAGAAGTAACCCGACTTTCCCAGAACAGATGGTCAATTGATTCAAGTTGGTCCCACAGAAGGTACAGCAAGGTACTATAATTTTCATTTGATGGCGTTATTTATTAGTCTCCAATATTCTGTGTAAAAACCTATATTGAAAATATTGTAACTTGCTTTCCCGAAGAGAGATAAAGGGGATCCTAAAAATTAATTCCCAACTATTCATCAGTTCTGGGAAGCTAATAGCCCATTTCCTACAACACGTAGGAGGAGAATATAACTTAGTCACTAACTGCTTGTAAACAATTCGTGACATTCCAGGAGCAGCTGGAAAATTCTCCCTGTGACAAGAATCAATGGGCATTGTTACCCCCTCAGTAATACTTTGCTTCCAAAGCCTTGGAACTGCATTGATGATACCGTAATAAATGCTGAATGGGCAGAACACTATACCAAATTTCTGCATGAAAGAACTATACGAAAGAATTTGATTGTTATCATCAAAAATATCTTTTACATAGGTAACACCCTTCTCATACAAATTTTTATAGAATATTAACTTATTATTGACCTGTATAAAAGAATTATTCCATAAAATTTGATCATAATAATGGTCTAACGGTTCCTTGAAATTAAATTGTGCCCATGCCGCACATACGTCATTAATGGAGGCATTTGTGGTTTTGATAACCTTTACTTCAGAGTTGCAATGAAATAAAAAAGATTTTCCATCGCTCTTTAAATGCAAATTGAAAAAATCCTTCCAAGAACCATTTGTATCGTTTAAGTATCTGCTCACCCAAGTACATTTTAAACTATTAATGAAGGACGAAACATGAGTAGCTCTGAGTCCGCGCTCTGAAATGGGTGCAATTAAAGTACGACGCTTAACTTTGTCCGGTTTACTCGACCATATAAAATTAAAAATATAGCTCTCTAAATCCTTGATGAAATTTTTGGTGGGTTCGGCAATATCTGAGAGAGATAAAGTAATTGAGACAGACCAAAAGAATGAACAAGAGTGATTTCCCCAATGGGTGAGAGGTCACGCTGTGACCATAAACTTAATACATTTTTAAGACGTGTCAAGTCTGGAGGATAATTCAAGCAAAACAAATTGTCTTTACAGTGATCAAAAGTAATGCCTAAGACAGTAACGGAACTGTCTATCTAAAACCATAATTATTCAGAAAATTGGGTTTACTGTATATCAAAGGGCCTAAAAGAAAAATATTAGACTTTTCAAAATTTACTTTCAGTTCTGAAGACATTTGAAGCTCTTCAAACATATCAACAACTGCTTCAAGCGACGAGTGGGATCCATCAAGAAAATACAAGTGTCAACAGCATATTGAATTATGCGTGTTTCGTGATCAGAAATCAATAAACCTTTGATACGTGGTGTCGTATTAATACGTAAAACAAGTACTTCCGCACACAAAATAAAGAGATAAGGGCTAATAGGACATCCTTGTCTAACTCCTCTAGAGACTTTAAAGAAGGCAGAGGAAAAACCATTATTACACACACAAGACGTTACATTAGAATACAAAGGGGAGATCCACTGGATGACACTTCTACTAAAAAAAAACAAAGGTGTAAACAACTATAGATAAATCCCCACTCCAGCCTATCAAAAGCTTTTTCAAAATCTACTAAAAGGAGAAAGCCCGGTACATTATTTTCTTTACAGTATTCCAAAGTCTAATATATAACGAACATTCTCACCAATGAACCTGTTTTTTATAAAATCAGTTTGTCATTAATGATATTCGGAATAACATTTTTAATTCTAGACGCCAGAGCTTTGAGCAAATTTTATAGTCCACATTTAACAGTGAAGTAGACGGATAATTTTTAACGAAAACTGGGTCCTTGTTAGGCTTTGGAATTAATGTAATGACAGCTCTACCTTGTTCATCAGACATTTTAGTACTTAAATAAGCACAATCAAGAGAGTTAGTAACCTTATCCCCAAATAAAGGCCAATATGTTTATAAAATTCAAGCGTGAGTCCATCACTTCCTGGACTCTTAACATTCTTTAAGGAAAAAAGTGCAGTTCGGCACTCCTCATTACTGAGCAGGCCATCACAGGACTTGGCATCCTCCTCGGAAAGTTTATCGTAGTTATTAATACTACGACAAAAAGTGAAAGAAGTACAATCTTCGCTTGTGTAAAGTGAAGAGTAACATTGTTCAAGTTCATCCAGGATACTTTGACTCTCTAAAATCCCCCTACCATCATTTCCTATAAGTTTTCTAGTAATAACATTAGAACTTTTGTTTCGTCTTTCTAGGTTCAAGAAATAATTAGTATTCCTCTCCCCTTCTTCAACCCAGCGGGCACGTGAACGAACAATAGTACCATGAACTTTAAAATCATAAATCACCTGGAGCCTGCTTCTTGCCTCTAATAGTTTGTTACGAATATAATCAGAATGTGAGTTGTAAAAAGCCTTTTCTAAATGACTGAACTCCTTGAGAAGGTCTCTTTCAGAGTTCCGTCTTTCTTTAGCCTTGTTTTTACCGTAAACTACAGTGAATTTTCGTATAGAATATAATACTCCCATGCATTAACAGTATCAATGTTTGCGTACATACAATTGACATTATTGATAACATCGGTAATAAGAGCTAAAAATTGCTGATCATTTAAAAATGAGTTGTTAAATTTCCAAAAACCAGGGCCCCTTTGTTCATTACTGAAATTAACATCCAAATTAACAATCATTAACAATCGAGTGATCTGAACTTAGGCTGGGGGATAGTACTAACACGTCTGACCATATAAACTAAATACGTGAAATTAAAAAGAAATCTAGTCTACAGTGAATGTCATTAGAAACGTTTCAGGTCCAAGTAAAAGATCTATCGCAAGGGTTTCTCTCCCTCCAAACGTCTACTAGATCATAAGCAGCTAAAATGTCATAACATTTATCCCTAGCGTTAAAATTTGTACGTGGATTTCCGCCCAACTTATCGAGGTCTGAATTCTAAATTAAAAACAAAATTGAAATCACCTGCAATTACGATTGAGTCCGATGGAAAATTAGATAATTTTAAAGTCAACACTTCAAAAAAGGCTGGGTCATCTTGATTTGGCACATATAAACACACCAAAGTGAAATTAAACTGACTAATGCAAATATGTAAAATTATTGTCCTTCCTCTATTACATGCCCAGCTGTTATTAACTACAAAGGAAAGCTCAGGATTAAAAAGAATGCAAACTCCTCGACTGAAAAGAGTTACCATAGTTAAAAGTAATTTTGCCTCCTCATTCGTTCTTCCAAAGTTTCTCTTCCTCTTGAACACCACGTGTCTCCTGAATACAAAAAATATCTCTCTTTAGAGAATGAAGGAAAGCAAATACCTGTCGCCTCTATTTCTGCTGTCTCAAGCCACGGACATTATAAGAGCTTATCTTTAAAGTGGACATAATAGGTAGCTATTTTGAAGAGAGTTACAAATAAATGCATTACAAAAGCTTCTACATGTATGAGGCAGCAGAGTAGTAATGTTGTAATTACAAATTCACAGTAAAATACAACACAGTTTGCACATTGATCATAATGATGATAGATAAAGAGACATATGATGGTGAATAAAGGAAAGAAAAAAAAATAAAATCACACCAGCTGAAAGTTTTGTTAAGGGCTGGAAGAACAGTTCTTCGGCCCGAAATACACTCCAGCAGTAAAGACCCATGATGGTCTTGGAGTTGACTAACATAGTACAACATGGACGATACATTCATAACAAACAATTACTTAGTTTGTGTCTTTTTGCCAAGTGAAAGCATAAAGAATAGTATCATCCAATTGGCTATGATTATTGGTGAAATTAAAGAATTTGCGTTTCCCGTGAAACAACTAACTAGCAAATTCATGAAGGAATTTTGCCTTATTTCAAAGCTTAAAGGGGCTCATTGAGTTGACATCAATTATTTTTGTGACAAGTTTGAAGGAAATCATTGCTCGACAATGCTTCTAATTAGCCTCACTACTCATGTTTCACTTCCTGCAGTTACTGAAAATGTGAGAAATTGTATTGT
>WURT03000008.1:399500-423436 GCA_009936505.3 Holothuria glaberrima | reverse complement strand
ACAGGGACTCGAGTCCCATCATCAGCAAAATTTGAGGGACTCGTGACTCGGAACATCCGGACTCGACTACAGCACTGTTAGTTTCCCATGCACTTAAATCCCTGCTTTGGCTTAGTAGTTAGCTCCGATGAGGATGCTCAAAATAGGGCCCTCGAACCAGACGCAAACAAGGGTGGGTGTTGAGAGGACCCTGTTAAATCCCACTTAGCTTTGCGCACTTTTGTGTGAAATGCTGAACCTACCTCCCAATGCCCTGCAATAGACCCTTTTCCAAATAGCAATTACAAAGGATTTTGGGGTTGAGTTTTGGTACGCGCCGTTTTTATCCACAGTGATACGCTATTGACAAAAATGGCGCACACCAAAACTATCCCATAATCCTTTGTAATATCTATTTGGAAAAGGGTCGATTATGCCGTTGAGAATTAGGGAGATCGATGAAGTTCTAATGATGCCCAAGCTGACAAAAATTATTTCTAAATCCTTCAATGAGTCATGAAGAAAAAGTGGAAAAGGTGAAGGTCTTTTCCATATGTGATATGGGATTCAAAAGAGGAAGTTGTTGCTACTGTCGAAAACTTCTAAACAGGATCAGTGAAGGAAAGAGGAACACTTTAACGTCTGCTCTTTTGGCTGTTAGAAATGATAGTGAGAAGCCTTACAACAGCAACGCAGACATCCCAGTGTCACGTACCGTTTCCAGTTGATTCGCGGAAGAGCCGTCTGAGTAGTGCCATGCCACCTGACACGCGAAAACAATTGTTGATGTAAAACAATAGGAATTCCCTATCATTTAAATCCGTTCAGCGTTCATGACGGCTTTGTAAACTAATTTACCTGTCTGTATTGGGCATGTGTTGGAGCTAAGTACCGTCTGTGTTAAGCAATATTATCCAACAGTGGTGGGAACAGCATTTGCCCTAAGGTAAAATGGGAAAGCAATTCAAAGCCTCGGCAAAGTATACGGGTTGCCGACAGTTTGTATAAATCAAAATTTTCGGTGCGCTTTTTGCCAAAAATTGCAAGTTTTTATGGTAGAAAATGTAAAAACATTATGGTTTTATTAAAAAAAAATCTGAAAAATGGGGGATTTTTGTTGAAAAAAGTTTAATAACTTTCGATTTTTAACAAAGAAAATTTGAAAGATGGCTTTGCATTGGTGAATTTGCCCTTATTGAGAGCAATACTAACTAACTAAACCGTCGAGGCGACTGGTCGCCCTCGGAGATTATACATCCTTTATCATATCCATTGATGCTCCCCGACAAAACTGGATAATATTCGCCAACGGGTAGCCAGCCTGCTCAGATGGGGGTGGAGTGTTACGCCAGCTTTCCCGAAAGCACCCTTATGTGGACCAAGCTACTCTACTTTCCCCAAATATATTATATCTTTGTCTCGGAAGTCACCCCTGCAATCCAACAATAGGGAGAGCAGACGGGTGTGCATGCATTTAGTAAATTGGACAACGAACAAGAATTTAGGCTTTAGAGACTGCTACTGTGGTGCAAATTGACTATACTAGGTTCAAAATTAATCGATTCGTCTTGTTTTGAGTCATATCTAGTCCAAACGTTTGACTATACTTGAACAGCAAGTTTTTATTGAATAAGTGAGCTATAAATGTACGAAACACAAATGTCTATCCAAAGTATTTATCATATTTAGAAAGTTATACACTTCACAGTCTGTACGAGAGGACATCAAATTACAGATATCCTGGTGTATTTATTATTTACGTCAGGCATATGCGTAGGAGGCGGGGCGAGTGGGCTGCAGCCCCCCTCCCATATGCATATGCTGCTATTTTGTCGGGCACTAGCGGCGGATTAACTCAATTACATTTTCGATCAAGTCGCAACAATCCCCCCAATCAAATCAGGCTCCTACGCCTATGTAGGCAAGAATGATTTATGGGGCATTGTCTGACGTAAGCTCCAGTCTTAATGGCCCTGCGGTGGCCTTGGACCTGCCTGGTGTCCATCTTTAGGAGCTTTACCTATGAAAATTTCTTGAATCCTCTACTATCGATTGGAGCATGTTTCCAAAGAGCGACAGTTGGTATGATGGCTCACCGATAAACAGAGGTTTGTGTTGTTCAAATTCCGCATACGCTCACCAAGGAAAGTTTAAAGAGGAGAAAACTCGCATGTAATGAAACAGAACTGTTGACCAAAATAAATTTTAGAATGATTGTGAGGATAATGTACTGTGAAAAGTCATTGCACATATGTTAGCTTTTACACGGATTTTTGTGGGAAAAGAGGACATGGGCAAACCACGCAAAACTCACTATTCAGGCCTACTTGAAGGACAGTTGTTTTACGAAGCTAAGCGACTAAAAATGTGGGAGAAACCTGTTGTTAACAACTTACAACTTCACAATAATATGGCAACTTATTCATCTAAGATAGGACTTTAAAAACATTTCTTCATTTACTAAGCAATAGCCTCCCAAAGGGGTTGGGCAGGGGGCACGTTCCCTCAGCAGTTAGTAGAACCCTGTGTGCCCTCAAATAAGATTTAAGGTATTAGAACCTATGCACATAGTTTATATAGCTATTGGGGCACAAAGAATCATTGTCATTTTTTCTATCAATATCAGGGGCCTAAAATTGCACAAAACATTCTGAAACGTACAGTTTTCCAACGCTTAACTTTTGTGAGCTTTGTCCAGCACTTCCTTACTGGAAAATATATTCCAGAATTATTTGACAACATATATTTTCAAGAGCTAAGGTCCCACTGCGGCCATGAGTCCCCTCTGTTGAAAAAAATTCCCACATTGATTATCTTGTAGCCCAATTTTATGCTAAAAACTGTAACAATTGCGAGTTTTATTGCTTTTACTTAAAGCGTATCCAACACATGAGGAAAATCCGATAGCTTTATCCCCAAGGCTATTTAAGTGCCAGTGCCTTAATTTTTCTAAGGGGAAATCTGCTCTCCCGAATCCTTGCCACGGCGAAGCCAAGCGCACCACATAAGGGATCATCATGTGGTGGTACCTCCCGAAGAAGTGTAGTACTTGCACGAAAATTTCTTTGATACTGAGAACCAGAGTTTTCTGCGCACTTCGCGCTTGCACCAGGGTTGGTCCCAACAGACACTAGCCACTGTTTTTCTCATTTATTGCTGATAAAAGTATGGGAAAATATATGTGTCATAATTAATATATTTTTAAGGCACCCAAACCCCACTAAATCACATATAAAACGAGGGCAGCTCCTGCTTCCAAACTTTCTCGTCCAAGTCCCTGATCCTCCGCCGTAGATTTATCTTCGGTCCTATGCTACAATGTGAGGGCTTCTCCTTAGTTGCATAAATACCTGGTAGGAAGTTTTCTCAACATTAACTCCTACTGGACAGCATGAGTAGAATAGTCGTTCTAAAGCCCAGTGCCAATCTTAACGTGATCCGTCGTCCCCGCTCACAACCCGCCCCTCGAATCTTTAAATCGTCAGCCCGAGTTAGGCTACAAAACAGTTAAATTCTAAGTTACATTTGGAGGTCTGCTTAGTGCCCATCCACTGCCATTTACAGACTTTCGCCCCTCGCACCCCCACATGGGCGCTATCTCTAGAACCCACCAGGGGCCTTACGATGTTCCCTACGCCAAAAGGGAGGGGTCACAGATCCGTGGGACTATCTAACTTAGGCGGCCTAAAGCGTCCCTAAAAGGAGCCACTCGGGCGGCTATCGCCACATCCCCAAAACAGTCAGTCTATGACAACGACCTTTTCCACCCGTCCTCAACTAGCCGAAGACTATGATGTGGCACCAATCCCAACATTGTCATCGTCATTTGATTTGAAATTATTACGCAAAACCGGACAGAAAAGTCTCTTTAAACTTATACATTCGAATTGCAAGAGCAAACTGAGGGGAATTTTTTCCAGTATGATAAATACTGAATTCGATACTACCTATATGAAACGGGTTGCCTAAGTTGCACAGGTGGTTTTTATTCGTCACCGAATGTGATTATGGCAAATTGTAGTTAGGTTGATGAAAGATGGTCCTCGAATTTGAATGAGTACGGTACTATTGATGATATCATCATATTTTACAATGACCGCTCAGCACAATTACGTTCACTTTGATTTCTTTTGGTTGTTATGCAAGAGAAAAGAAAGGTTTATAACAAATAAAATTTGTTGCCTTTTTATATTCATAGGTTCACAAAAGGGACAACCACCTGTGGCTTCAATTCATTTTGCAGTATCACTTTCATTTTTTCAGCTATTTACACAAACGGTTTAAAAACTATGAATATGTTTGCACGCTTGTTGCAAGTCTCAATGGACGGACAAGTAAAACTGAAACTACTGTAGATTAAGCCTCGAAAATAACTAAATTAGCTAAGCTAAACCGGGGAAGAGAAAATGTTTCGCAGTGTCATATTTTACAAAACTCAAATCAGCCACTTGACGGTTATAAAAATGGCAATATACGCTGGTGATAAACAGGATGAAGTGGTTTTGTTAATTGATCGGAAACCGATAAGTTACATAATTAAATAATTACACATTTAGAAATTTGACATGTTGACATGTCTATACAGTGAAATGTCAAGTACATGTCAGTATTAACGGACCCAGGGGATCCGGACACTTGCTTGTTCTCAGCAACCACCGAACTTTCGATTTATTCATATTTAGAGATAGTGAGGGAGGGCCTAAGGTGTGGCTGTTTCGGTGGAACGATTTTAAGAATAAGAGAGTCAACAAGCTAGCAGTGACCCCTATAACAGCTGTCGTATAAAAGCTAGACATTAGCTATTTGACATTGCCTTTGCAACAAGGCAAATGATGTAAGCTTAGCTAATTGTTATGTGAAAGTAGGAAAGGGGCATGGACGGCTGTTTCAGTCGTTTGTACTACTGTATACGGGATAGAACCACGGTCCCATTTGTAGATAAATGATCACTTCGAATAACAAAAATTGGCTGTTTGAGCTTGGGTCCTAAAGCTGTTCATTTTCTGACCATGTGGAAACATTGAGTATTTGATTGATAGCAGTTAACTGCAGGTGCAATTCTTGATTCACTGGGGCCCTATCCCGGGCCATGTCCTGGTCTGCTGGTTTTCCGGGAAATTTACCAGATACGGCTCAATGACCGGCAACATAGGCGTGCGAATTATTTTGCTAGGGGCTGATCCTAAAAGAGCCTGTATTGCCCGAAATACTGACCCTATTTGGTGAATAAAATCTGCTCTAAAAAGGCAGCCCCCTAACCCGAGGTAGGAGACTGTAGCTCTCATTCCGTTTTTATAGGTCGATGACAGACACTATCCAGAGAGCCTTAACCTCGGCATTGTAATATTCTGTCCGATTCCGAGTTTGAGTATATTATCCGGTCTTCAGGGGCTGTGCCCCAGGGGGAAGGTTAGCTCTTTGCCCCCCTATGGTTTTTAGCCCCAAAATAAAATCGTCTAAATAACGTTTTAAGACACATAATTTTGTAGGTGGTGGGGTGAGGTGTCACAGTATGTCACCTAGATATCACAATATTAATAAAAAATTGTTCTACAAAATACCTGAAACCTGCAATCCCCGCGGTAAACGTAACGTTTTCTGTTTTCTCCATTCTTTACGTGAATGCAGGTTAAATATTCCATAAACACTATGATCATTATGCGCCACAGTAACTCATTAAGCGAAGGTACGTAGTCATATGTCAATTAGTAACTTCGTAGGGGCCTACTAAGGGCGGTTACCAGTGTGATCACTCCTTGTCGATTTATGTCACGATCTTTGAATTTTGATTGGTCCAAAGGTAGCTGAGATTTGCTATCTTAGAATTGTTCGGAACTTAAGAAAGAGCACTTGACTAACTACCTACACTACTTATTTTAATGTTGCAAGTTTTTAACGGGGGAAATACAACGTGCTGACCAAAGGGTGAAACTGAAATTGTCATCTGAAGTCAACAAACCACGAGCACGAGTTTCAAGAGAACGTCCCATAATTCGAAATACTGCAGGGGCGGCGCCTCAGGGGGCAGGGGAAAACCGCCTCTATCATTTGCAAGAAAAGGGGAAAAGAGGAAAAGAAGAAGGAAAAAGAAGAAAAGGTGAAAACGAACGAGGAAGCGAAAGAGAAAGAAGGAGAAGAGAAAAGTAGGGGTGGGATAGGCCTATATCTGATCCATATACTTAATCCAGAGCTTCCAGGAGGCCCTATTCCGGTGTTTCCAGCCTTTAGATACCCTTTTATAAGGTACAAATGAAGCAAGGAAAATTTTCATAATAGTTCAAGAATGTTTCTATGGACTCCACGCACGTATTTTTGGGTAAAATCTTCCCCGAATAGAAAGCATGAAGTATCCAAAAGAGAAGCTTCAAGAGGTTTGTTGACAACATGCCCTTCTCTTAGACAACAAAGGCTTCTCTCCTCTTTCACCCAATGAAAAATTAGATTTCACTAAACTATGAACATTTCCCGCCAGAAATGATCAGTTCCAAAATATCCCAAACACAGCACCATTTTGCATCTAAGCAACCTTAATATAACAAAAACATTTCGATGGGATAGGGTACGCCTCCCCTTAGACCTCTCTCCCAAGACGGCCCTCTTACACCCAACCAAAAATTAGAATACACTAATTTATGAACATTTTCTAGCCACCAAATTTTCTGTTTAAAAATATATACCAAAGACAGAATCATTTTGCATCTATGCAATCTTAAATGAACAAAAATTTCTCAAAGGGGAGGGGGACACCCCTTTAAGGTGAGGGGGACAACCCTCCCCTTAGACCCCTCCCCGGGACAGCGATTACTCACCCCATGCTTTGGCCCGTATCAAAATACCTTGCCACCCCTGCCGGGCTTGCAGAAGTTTTCTACCGCTTGGACGGGCGTATTGCATGGATATATAGTTAGAGTCTGTCAAATTGACTATTGCTTTGACAAAGTTTTTGGAGATGACAATCGAAACTTGGGTCATGGCTACATCTGACAGCAATATGGGACCTTGTATAATGTATGTTAGTATTGGGTCATGTTAGTATCCTCCTCTATGATCACTAGTCAAATTGGTATTGCGTCAACAGACAAAAATAGAATAAAATAAAAGACGAAACGTAAACCTCCAAGTGAAATCTCTTTCCCACAGAACTGGGCCTTAGAACAATTTCTTGCCAAGATAAGTCCAGGCAAAATCGTTTCTAAAATCAAAACCACGAAACCAATGGGCGAAAGCTAATTGTGACTCCCAAATGAGTTATGTTGCTTTAAAGAACACCAACCAACTGAGAGTGACATAGGCATCCGAATCGGGAGCTGCAGCCTCTCCCCACAAAGAATTTCCTACTGGTGTTTCCAATCAAAATGTATATGCTATTTTTCGGGCAAGGCCGCTTTACTCCTCGCACATAAGTTTTGAGCATCAAATGAGAGTGATCGGGTACGCGATGTATAGGTCTGTCGCGAAACCCTAACTTTTTAATGCATTAGCTATTGCAAGGATTGTAAGTGTCAGACAACAACCAATGGACACGGTTTAAAACAGAACAATGTAACCTTAGTGGCATATCATCACCGCCCTACTTAGCGAATAGTGACCCCGTTAAAGCCAAGTTACATTAGAGATACGACCAATCTGCAAAGTCACAACCTCTGGTGAGGAGTTAGTTATCAAAGTCTGTCGTAGAAAAGAAAGGTTTTGGTAGCCTTAAAAAGGTTTTCAGCGGTAATAATCCCTGTGATAAGAATTACGACATAATCAGTTCCTTTTGTAAGCACTATCCAGGTCTCTCGAAGCAAGCAGACATCTGTAGAAGTTACAGAAATCCTTGCAAGATTCCCTTTTTTCATTGCTTGAATGAACTCTTTGGCAGGAACGGAGATGGAATCCATGAACGGTTGTAAGCGTCTCGTAATATTTCCCTTTTACGAAATCTTGAAGAATCTTGGACAAAACTTTGGTTTCCTTATAATTTATAACACTACATAATACACGATGCAATTCAGGATACAATTGAAGGTAAAGCAACAATACAACTATCACAATGTGAGGTACATGGATTATACCTACAATTCATAAATAAATCGCAGCATTAGAAAATGAACTCTTGACAAAGTGTCAAGGATGACGTTATGTTTTCCTTTGATATGCATCATACAAAGGTCGCACGATTGTAAGAACAAACTCCACCTCATCAATCTCTGATTCTTATTTTTCGTTTTGGACAGAAATGTCAAAGGATTATGATCAGTACATTTAATGATGAAAAAACTAGAGATTCTTAAATAAACATCAAATGCTGAAGTCCAAGTATTAAATTCAATTTTTCTTACTCAATTGTTTAATAATTTCGCTGATTGGTGTCAAATTGCTTTAACCCTTTTTCGTAATTCGAGTGTCAGTGACAATAAGAAAAGGAGGCAATTTAAAAAAAAAATCTAGCTCTGTCATGCAACATCCAACAGCCTTTATTTAACCACCACAAAAAAATCTATCAAATGCCACTTTTTTGTTTGAGGGGTGGTTTTGCCCCGAAATATCAAAAAGTGATTGCTTACTGATTCAAAAAATCGTCCAAAAAATAAAAAAATGCTAAATATGATGTATTTTTGGAAAAAATTCATTTCAGCACTTAAAAACCCCCCAGCATGCTCAATTTTTTTTGCTAAATAACTAACTTGGAATCTAAACAAACACCATGAGAGATGAAATTTACGTAACGGGTAGGGATGTTGGTGATATTTCAAGTAAATTGCCAAAAAAGACTTATTTTGGTCAAAAATCGGCAATTTCGGTCCTAAATACTAACATAAACTCGAAAATTATAAGTCAACAACGGTAAGTCTGATTTTCCCATTCAAACGGTAAAATGTTTATTATGAGCTTCTGTAGATCAGGCTACCAAGAAATATGAATAAATGGCAGGGGTAGGGTGAGTTACAGAGGCTGGAAAGTGTACACAGATGCCATTTTCAAATAATCGTCGAAATCAGTCAAAAATCTACATTTTTAACCCAAAAATTACCTCCAAATATCAAAAATTATAACCCACAACCCTCCTCCTATCTTTTTCATTCACTAAAACGTCCATTATGAGCTACCATACAATGCCATGTAGTCCCATTCATAAGATTCTTTGTTTACATTCCCCCATGCTATGTGTGAGCAAAGGGTATGCAGTTCAGCGTACTGTACTTTACAGTGTGTGGACAATGTAAAAGAAAACAAAAAGTAAAATGGGCATATCTTTCTCATTTTTGGTCCAATTTCCTCGAATTTGGTATCAAATGGAAGAGAAAAGTTCTCCTGCACCCATAAAATACAAAAAACGTTATGACGTCATCTAATTTGCATATTTGTCAAAACTCTATGACGTCATCTAATTTGCATATTTGTCAAAAGCCTATGATGTCCTCTAATTTGGATATATTTGCATACGTAACGTAATTAATTAACATAAATAAAATATTCATTTGAATTCCCTCTATTTGCTCTTTCCAAAGATACCAAGGACCTTAAGAGAATATTCTTCTAACTTAAGCAAAAAAATTCCTGAAAATGTTCCTAAGAAACTTCAAAAATACCTCATGCAAAAGGCTGAAATAATAGCAAACAGGGTGATATACCATCTTCATCAGTTCGCAACAAACTACTTCTATGCCAATATCAATAATATCTACCGCGAACTTCAATAGTTTGTCAAAATCTGGACCCATCAAAACAGGTAAACTCGTGTTTCTCAGTGTTTTAAAGGCTACCTGACAATTATCAGTCAAACTAGTTGGTAGTTACCAGCCATGCCATGGAAATACATGAGCTATTTCTTATCAGTTTCTAATAGAAAGTTTGTCAATGCCTTCAATGTTGGCTTTAACTGGCTTAACTTCCCCTTAACCTTGACCAATTACATGACCTAAGAATATCACATGAGCATTGGCAATTTCAATTTATACCAATTTCAAGGTCACCTTAGCTTCAGTGAGCTTTTTGAACAGCTTCTTTAAGTGCTCAACATGCTCATCCCATGAGTTGCTATAGACAATGAGGTTGTCTATATGCACTTTACAGTTTCCAAGTCTGAGGTAAGACTGTTAAAATGTCAGTGGAGAATTGTTTTTACCAAACGGCATAACCCTGTATTGGTGTAGACCATCTGGCGTAACAATTGCTAACACTATTTTTGATATTTCAGTGAGGATAATTTCCAAGTAACCATTCAGTAAGTCCAACTTTGACACGTATGTAGCCTTTCCTATTTTATCAATACAATTATCAATACAAGCTATTTAAGAATCTGCTCTGGTAAGTACATTTACCTTGCGGTAGTCAGTGCAAAACCTGCAGCTACCGTCTGGCTTAGCAACTAGTACACACGGAGAAGACCATTCACTGTTACTGGGTTCCATAATGTCATTACGCACCTCGCCCCCAAAACCGTTAGCGTCTTCGAGGGTTAACTCGATTGGAGTGCTGTTTAATCGGCGCAGCATCCCCCTTATCGTTACGCTTAATCAGTTTTGTCCTGGTAGGGTTATCTGAAAACAAGCTTTTGTACTCATTGATTAGCAATTTCATTTCTGATTTCTGTTAATCATTCATTAAGATTTTTCAATACATCGGAATTTGGCAGTTGTCAGGATATTGATAACTGTAACTTCATCATTACTGAGTTCATTGTCGTCATTTGCAACATACATTGGGTCAAATGTAACACTAGCATTACAGTTAAAATCCTTCTCTTGATCATATTAATGTGATAATCTCATTTCAATTTTCGCTTACAAGCTGTTAAAATCACATAGTCCGTGTCACTGTCACAGTAGTGCTAACCCCTACGATAACCGATTCCGAAACTATATCTGACTTTAAATCAATTGTGTGAAGAGGGATAGAAATAAGACCACACCTCACTCCCTGAATGAGTACATTTGCCCCAGCTGAAGAAGAGGCAAAATACCATCAGACAGCAATGACTGAGTTCGCCCGTATCACACAAAAGTTTATTTTCAATGAGTGGCTAAGCTGATTCTCCACTCAGGGAGATAAATCCCTCAGATACAAATGGGAGGTATTATTCTTTAATTTGGTCATTCGAAGGCGGTAACATCACGGCTAACCTTAGAGGCCTTTCAGAAATGGCTAAAGGCCTTTCAAAAATGGCTAGGTATTTGGGGCTGCTTTCGCCTTCTTTTTTGCCAAGTTGAAGCAAGTTGCCCCTGTACGCGGTTGTTAACGCCTCGTATTGCTGTGAAATGGTCAAACTTTAGAGTTATGTTTTAGAGATCTGTAAAATATGACACAATGATTCCAACGTATTTTTCATTGGGTGATAAATAACTGTTGTGTGAACATATCTTTTGGTTTCATGTTAACTTTTCTTTAGGCATCCTAATCTGTAGTTACATCGATATATTTCAATACATTTAGGTATGATAGAGTGGCGGCTCCAGCCTGAATTCGGTCAAGGGGCGAGAATGGCCTGTGTGGGCGCTTTGAAGAAGGTAGATACCCAATACCTCTATACAGGTAAAACCCTAAAAACGGCGCCGAAAAGCAATTCGAGTCATGGGGGTGGGGGCGAACCATTCCCCTGCGCTCCGCCACTGCCTTATGATAACCACAACTCATTGCCAGTCCTAAACTAATAGCATGAAGCATTTCGGAGAAAAATCTATGTTGACATTTGGAGAGTCTCTTTTTCGTTTATGCAAAGCAATATAAGATGTCCATATGACGTCAAATAGATTTTGACTCAGTGCTGAATAGCAACAGTAAAGTAACTTGCAGATGTGATGAGTGAGGGCTTACAATAATTACCCAAAGCATGATCTACCTACACTGGTAGTTTGTATAAGGATTTAATGCCAGGCATTAAACTAAACATTAGCTTTTTAGGCTATTGTACATTATTCCTGGAGTTAAGAAATGAAAAACTATCACGAAAACTATGCAGATTTGCACACAGCATATAGCCTACAGAAAATGTGAACAAGTGATGGACGAAGATGACGGAAATTTATACGAGTTAAGATGCAATAAATCTGGTTTCATCGAAAAGTAATCCCTACAGCTGATATTGCGCGATTAAGAGTATCGCTAGTTTGCCTACCGAGTCATGTTGTGCTTTACTGTTAAGGCTACAGCCACATTGGAGATAACACTGGCTGCTAATTGACCAGACCCGCTCCACCCTAGCAAAGACTCCCCACGACAACTACCGGTAATCAAAATCACAGAATTTCCAACGGATATATCAATAATCTTAATGTTAATAATCTTAAGAGGTTATCGACCAGTGTCAAATCTTTCTTTCATTTCCAAATTGATTGAAAAACTCGTTTGAAGTCAGATTAATGATTATCTATCTCAGAATAATTTGTACACTAAATGCAATCTGCATATCGCGAAGGCTCCTTGTACATCTGTACACAACAGACTGCTTGTTTACATGCAAGCAGGTCAGAAAATGTAGGATATGTGAGACTTTTTAACATCTTTTAGACCTTTGGAAGACTTGGTTGCCGTTACTCGTGGTCATTGGAAGTATTTATGTTCATAGATCTACAATCAGGCAAGTTTCTTAGACAGAGTAACTTTGTTTCATTTTCTGTCGCTCCGGACCTTATTCACCAGCCATTCCAACATTGCCTGACACGCCTAAGCTGCTTTCTCATTCCTCATCACTAGTCTGAGTGCTTTTCGAATTTCCCGGCGGTCACCCTACAGCAACGAACAACAATGAGCAAGAGTATCAGTACGAGAATGCAGACAAAAGAAACAATGGAGCTTGTTTCCATGGTTATTACCCAAGTCTTCGACAGCCCTGAATTTGAAGCAAAGCTCCAGAGCTGTCTAGACAAAGCTGTATCTAAAAAGATGGACGAAATATTAGACAGGCTTGAAACACATGGTGGTAAGATCCACGACATCGAGGTTTCTGTGGACGAACAATCTGCCAAGAGATGCAGCAAATTAAATCTAAGATCAGTATGCTTGAGGACAGATGTGATCTCTCTCTGAGAGAAATAAATGAACTGGAACAATACTCACGAAGAAACAGTTTACGAAAATACCAATGATATCATTTGTGAAGTTGCCTCCAAATATCTGGAGATTTTGCTCAACCCCACCGACATCATGGATCTCATAAAGTTGGCAAGAGTGATCAACGTTTGCCACGAGCCATCATCGTGAAGTTCTCCAATTATGAGGCTAGGAATCGCTTTATCAAAAACGGAAGAAAGTTGAAAGGTACTAAAATTGTAATAAGGGAGGACCTTACGAAAGTTAATCAAGATCTGTTCAAGGACACGAAAAACAACCCCTTTCGTAAAGTCGGCTTGGTCACAAGAAGGACGAGTCATAGCCCTCGTGAGCAAGAATGGGACTCAATTTACAAAGAGGAACTGGGGGGTTCAACGACATGCAACAACTATAAGTGCACCAAGTAACGGACATTCAACATTGAACTGAACAGAAATCATTCTGCAGACCAAAGGTTTACTAAATTGTTTCATCTGTATTTTTGTCCCGTATTTTCGCCTGTGTTTCCATTTCTTTTTGTATCTTCTTCTTTGTTGTATCTCGTATCTCTTCTTATGTCTTACTTGTCACCATTTTTTGCCGGCCTTAAATAATGACGAGCTTGCTAATATGTTTCCTTATACAAATGCAGTCAGTGCTGAATGTAGTTACCCCTTTGAAAAGAATGTGCCAGAATGTTAAGTGATAGTGAAAATCTTAGTTCTTGTAAGTATTACAGTGATAGCCAGTTCAAAATAATGTTATTTGCAAAAACTCTTCCCTATCTGTCTTCCACCTCAATATAAGAATCTTACCTAGAAATCATATCCAATTAGTTACTTACATGGAGAGCCTTTCGTATAAATTTGATATTATTGTCCTGACTGAGATTGGTTCAGGTAATGTCGATTACCTAAACAATATTTTACCCTACTATCACTTTGATTATGTATCAACTTCAATTAGATGTGGAGGTGCTGGTATTTACTATAGAAACACATTTAATTTACGTAAGGTTCAAAAGCAAATCATTGCATCTCACCTGAGTTGTTCATGTGAAAATTGTCAGATTGAAGATATATGGCTAGATTTCAGCTACAATAAGAAATCCTTCTAAGTTGCATCCTGCTATCGTCACCCTAAGGGAAATAAAAAAAACTTGGTGGATACTCTTGAAAAATGCCTTCACTCACCCTCTGTCACTCCCTGTAGTATTTTAGGTGGCGACTTAAACATTGACTTACTCAAGATTGATAATTGTTCTGTTGCTAATGACTTAATCAGTGTGATCATGGGTCATAACTTTATTCCAACAATTAATCTACCAACTAGGATTAGCGAATATAGACTTTCACTCAATGATAATATTTTTGTCAAATTACCTCTCAACTTAATTCACAATAAAATTTATTGTGATAACTTGTACACTGACATCAGTGATCATCTCCCTAATTTCTGTATTATCGAAGGAAGCGATAAGCAAAGTAACACAGAAAGACAGCTAGTTAGATTTTACAAACAGCGTAACTTCTATCACTTTATGCAGGCTATGGAATCTATTGATAAAAGTATAGTAATGCTGATGTCAACGTTTCTTATAATCAACTAAACAGTATTTTACATTTGAATGATCATCTTTATTTTCCTCTGAAAAGAATATCCAGGAAAAGGTTTAATGATAAGCCATGGGTTACCCAAGGTATTAAAAAGTCAATTTTTCATAAAAACATATTGTATCGAAAGTATTTGAACAACCCTACTATCAAGAACAAATTGAAGTTATCATCATACCGGTGTGTTTTTCATCGTATCATTCGATGTGCTCGAGCCTCGTATTACAGAAATATTTTATCGTCCCGACACACCAGCTCAAAGCATGCTTGGCTTAGCTAAAGGAAAGCAGAAACATTGTTTTCTTAAAACAGCTTAATCCGCTGTGATGGAGTAAACTGTTCTGATGATTGTGACATAGCAATGCTTTAAATAACTTCTTTTCATCTGTAGGCCGTATGCTAAGCCAGGGACTTAATTCACCTGTATTCACCTGTACACCCACCCACCTTCTTTGTTAGACCCTTGTAATGATTCACAATTTCTTACACTCGTATCTGATTGTGAGATTCTTGAACTCATCAACGGACTGAAGGATGGCAAAGGCCCGGGTATCCATGGAATTCCTGTTAAGCTAGTTAAATCTATCTCTCAGGTATTAGCCCCCATACTCACGCATATTTTAGTAACGTTTTTACCTCTGGTGTGTATCCTGATGCCCTTAAAATTGCAAAGGTTATTCCATTATTCAAAAAGGGGGATCCCGCGTTACCTGAAAATTATCGGCCCATTAGTTTACTTCCGTGTATAGGTAAGATCCTTGAAAGTGTTATTGAAAAAAGAGTGAGATGTTTTCTTAACAAACACGATGAACTGTATAAATTTCAGTTGTGGTTTTCGAGAGGAGCATTTAACATCCCATGCTTTATTAGAAGTTGTAGATAACATTTGCTCGAATTTAGATAAGGGTAAAAATGTACCATGGTTGTATTTAGATTTAAAGAAAGATTTTGACTCTGTTGACCATGTTATACTTTTGAAAAAAACTCCTGCACTACGGTATTCGTGGCAAGGCTTACGATATCTTTTTCTAATTACTTGTTCAACAGAACGCAATGTACTTTTGTTAATAATACTTACTCATATTATGCTGATATCACCACCGGGGTACCTCAAGGTTCTGTTTTAGGACCTCTTCTTTTTTCTTATATATGTTAATGACACTCACAATGCTGCCCCGATTGTATCAACTCGTCTTTTTGCTGACGATGCAAACGATTTTCTAGATAGCAAAGACTGTACAAATTTAATTGAAATGGTCACTGATACACTTAGCCTATTGAAAATTTGGTTTGAGTCAAATAAACTTCCCCTCCACGTTGATAAAACCTCTTACACCATCTTTAATTCAAGAAAAAAATTGTAATCATAATTTGCATTGAAAGCTTTTGCTTCAATGATACCAGGATTAGGAAATCACACTTTACAAAATACTTAGGTTTAGTTATTGACGAGAACTTAACATGGAAGCAGCATGTGAATGATTTACGCAACTCCCTCCTTAAGTATATTGGTATTTTCTATCATATAGGTGACATTCTTCCAGCTGATACTGCGATTCAGATTTACTACTCTTTTATTTATTCTAGGCTTACTTATGCTATTGAAGTCTATGGTACAGTCCGTGCTACTGTCCTTAAACCTCTCCAGACTTTTCAAAATAGAATACTCAAGCTTCTCCTAAAGAAACCAAGACGCTTTAAGACTAATCAATTGTACTTGGATTGTAACGTGTTAAAAATTAAGGATATTCACATGTATTGCATGGGTGTAATTGTATTTAAATATTGTAATGATATGATTCCCAAAGTATTGTCTAATGTTATAAAACCACCTAATGTAACCCAAATTTCAATGCAGACCAGCCACAATTACCCTTTTTCAGTAACAAGTCATAAAACTTTACACGGCAAATTAGTACTCCAGAATTATTGTAATAGTGTTTTGGCACAAACTTTCCCCTCGTGTAAGATCAAGTCCTTCACTCAATTCTCTGCATAGGAATTTAAAATCTTTCCTTATTAGTAGTTATCATCAGCAAAGTTCTACTTATTACTCTTAATGCTCTTTACCCTGACAAGTTTCTCTCTCTTCTTACTATATCATCTATTTGTTAATGTTTGAATGGTCAATAGTCTTAATAAACAGTATTGTTTTTCTAGTGTCCATCATATGTACTTTTTGTATGTAATTATTAAATGATACCTTTGTTGATGAATGTTGTACATATGAGAAATAAATTGAATTGAATTGAATATCGTGGTGGTCATACCACGGAGACTGCTCTCCTTAGAGTACAAAATGACGTTTATCGTTCCCTTGATAGGGGGCGTGATGTCATTCTTATCATGCTGGATTTGTCTGCCGCTTTTGATACAATCGACCACGACGGAATCTTGTTAAATAGGTTGGGTTCACGGTTTGGATTTCATGGCACGGTACTTTATTGGTTTAGTTCATTATTAAGAGGGAGGGTACAGCGTGTATAAAAGTGGGGACGGCACTATCGGCTGAGCACCCTTTAGATTGCTGTGTTCCCAATGCTCAGTTTTAGGACCAGTATTATTCTGTTTGTATACTGCGCCCATCGAGGACATAATTCTCCGTCGTGGTTTTCAGTGTATGATGTATGCTGATGACACTCAGCTTTACGTCACTTGTGAGGGTGATCATGTTCCATTGCAGGGAATTTAGGATTGCGTTAATGAAATCCGTCATTAGATGGGGGAAAATAAGCTTGCTTTAAACGATGATAAGACCTAAATAGTTCACTTTTCCTCCAAGTTTTCTGGCACTGATCCTGTTTGTAAATGCAACTTTCATACTGGTGGCTTCAGTATTTCTCCTCCAGATAATGTACGTAATCCAGGTGTATTTATGGATTCAACTGGAACTATGTCTAACCATGTTTCAGACTTATGTAGATCGGGATCATTTGCTTTGTGGAAAATAGGAAAACTTAGAGTCTTCCTTGATCAAGGAACAACTGAAAAATTAGTGCGTGCTTTTTTCACTTCTCGTCTAGATTATTGCAACAGTTTACTGTTTGATTACCTGTTCAGAAAATTAAGAAACTACAACTTATTCAAAATTCTGCTGCGCGCTTGGTCACTAGGACAAAGAAACACGATCACATAACCCCTGTACTACAGGAACTACATTGACTTCCCATTCAACAGCCCACAAAGTTTAAAATTTTATGTATTACTCACAAAATTCTTCATGGCGTGGCTCCAGTTTATTTAGAAGAGCTGTTGAGTCGTCTTGATGTAAGCCGTACTTTGCGAAAAAATGAAAATGAGGAAATATATCTGACACAACCTTTCTCTTGCAATAACTTCTATGGTAGGGGAGCTTTTTCAGTTTGTTCCCTGGAATTATGAAATATTCTGCCACGTAAACTTCTTTAATTGATTATTTTATGTGTTTTGAATCAAAACTTAAAACTTACCTTTTAAAATTTTATTTTATCGATATTAGTTTTTTTGTTGGAATTGGTTTTTACAAGTTATTGTTCTATTTTTGCCTTTTTGTAATTCTTGTCAAGCTCTTATCTGTGATTACTATGCTTTTCCACAATTTTACTGTTTGTTTTGATAATTTTATTTTTTTTACTCTTGTTGTAATTTATCTTTGTATGACGCGTTGAGATGTTTTACATGTAATGTGTCTAATAAGAGTATATTGACAGTACATTACATTACATACGTTAGATGACGACATAGAAATTAAAGTAGGGGAGAACGCCGACACAGTGCATCACTGCGTGTAGTTCCTCCATCAATAACTGTAGCAAAAGCAACGCCGTTGTGTTTGTATTAAGCGCCATTGTTTGTAGCCGTACAGAAGGCCAAGTCAATGGCTTCAGTCCAAATCACCTGGCGTCATTGTTCCTTATTTTAATTTCTATGGATGGCAACTGGATTTTACAGCCTTTTCTTTCCACCACCATTGCAACAACAATCCCCCAAAATGTCCTTATTAATTTCTAGAGATAAACTCTTCATTATTAAACCCTCCAAAATATCACTTTCTTAAGAAAGGGACCTTTTGTCTTTCTCTTGGTATTTCTTTATATTCCATTAAATCACTGGTTTTGTTTTGTTCTTTTAAATTGACACTGCCGTCAAAAAATTATACAAGAGAGCACTCGAGTGCCTCCTATGTGTCAGCAGAAATGATGAATGGATACATTGCTCCATAATTTGATAATTTGATCTTTTTCTTTCGATGTTTTGTTAAGGATACATTTCATATAAAAGTACTTTTATTTTCGTGTAATTCATCTCAATCCTACCGGCTTATCCATACTTAGAGGCAATATTACTTTCTCTTACGCTTTGAATGGTAAGACTTTTATTGTAGCTTCGCTGTTTTATTTCTCGCTAATCTTAGTGCATATATTGTTAACACTCACCTGAAATAAATATTTGGAACAGAAATGCTTGGAAACGGGAAACCCCGGTGAACTGGTTTCATTTTTTATTTTTTTTATACTTATACCAACTACAAATACAAAAGTCTGTTAATACCAGGGCTGGAGTCGAGTCCACCCAGTCCGAGTCCGAGTCCCTGATGTCCGAGTCCGAGTCCCTGATGTCCGAGTCCGAGTCCGAGTCACGAGTCACGACAATCGGGACTCGAGACCGGTCTCGAGTCATCCAGTCCTGGTTAATACCATAAGCTAAATAGCTAAGTTTTCCGTCACTTTGTCTCTGGGGAAAATCTATAAGAAAATTACCTAGGGCTAAAAGTTAATATTAAGTTGTTAGGAAGAAACATAATTTTGGCATTCCGGTGAAATGTTATTTAATCACCATGTTCCGTTCTAGATTTTATCTCATTTAGTACCAAACTGTCAAAAGAAACCTTTCAGCTAGCAGGTGTGAACATAGATTCACATTGATGACCAATGTTTTGTAGACCCCATTTCTCTATTTTTCAACATTTTTGTGTTGACTTGGGCTGCATAGGGAGTATGCCTGTTTTCTGTAAGGTTGTGTAATGTGTACAAATTTTTGTTTTGTTTTTGTTTTTTTTTTTCGTCGAGGAAAATTTACACAGTTTTGGTTTTATTGAAGGAAATTTGAAAATTTTGGGTTTTGGTGAGTGATGAGGTATCTATCTAGGGTGACTTTTCGCAGCATGGTATAACATGCTTCATCGTAACCATCAACATTCCCAAACGAAATTGGGAAATTTCCCTTACTAGGAGGGGGACGGGAGGGAGCAGCTTCCCCGACGGGAGCTATCTCCTGTTGCCCACATGGCGCCACCCTTACGATTATGATCGACAATATGTTAACAGAAATATCCTTTTAAATTTGTATCTGCTTACCCTCTTTTGACTGATACCAAAGAACACAATTATTGACATACCTACAAAAATATGTAAGGCACTTCGATTGGTTAAGGACACCTGAAGATTTTTAGTATGTAAGTTACACAGCAGAGTCATAACATTGTACAGAAACAATGCATTTAGATCTGCAGTCAATAAAGCACTTACTGAATATTTGCAAACCTCATGGTCAGGGAGGCAAAAGGCAATATAAGTACCCTTGTCCCCAGCAAAGTAGGATCCAATTCAAGAATTACAGACAGAACGGCTTGTCATATTTTGAAGGGGAGAAATTTGCATGATTTGCATGGGTCTATGACTGAAACCATAGATTTGAAAAACAACATAAATGGGACTAATCGAAATCTGGGGCATTATCCTCGAATGTCAACCGTGGTTTCGGGTCCCTTGAAGGTCTTGATCAGAGGAGAAGACTTGGACGATATTGAGAATTTGCAGAAAGATCATGATCAACTCCCGAGCTGGTCAGACAAGTGGCTTTTGAAGTTTCATCCTGACTAGTACAAAGTTTTAACTGTCTCCCTAAATACGTACCATGGTTGTCTCCCTCGGAATTATCATTTATACAATGATAATGGGGATGAAGTGTTCTTGGAAAAGTCAGATTTTGAGAAGGACTTGGCTTTTCAGAGCATGTTCAGTACCAAGTAAGCAAGGCCAACAGTATTATGGGCCTTATTGGACGAACACATACGTTTTTGGATGAGCAATGCTTCAAGCTTTTGTTTCAGGCCCTTGAAAGGCCGTATTTGGAATATGCTGCACTCTAAAAACACCCTGGTTAGATTTAACCAGTATTTTGGTCACATATTAACCAACCGTTTTCTGGTTAAAATTACCGAGAAAGTCTGCTTACATTTTACCAGGAAAATGTTAATATTAGACCGGGATTTAAAAATCATTAATTAAATTCACCAGTATAGTGTCAATTTGACCCGAATTTCTTGGTTATTTTAACCAGAAAAAGGTTGGTTAATCTGTGACCACAATACTGGTTAAGTCTAACCAGGATGTTTTAGAGTGTGCTGCCGTTTGGTCACTTCATTATCAACGTCACATTGATGCTAACAAAAATGTTCACATGTGCTACCTTTTGAAGTAAAATTAGTGTTACAAAATTTGCGTTTCTTTAGGAACTAAAAAATTGGCATCGGTGAGGGATCCATGGGGAGACAATCCCTACCTTTTGAAAATTTTTGAAAAAATAGGTGTCCTTACATGCAATCTGGTGCTACATATGCTACCTTTTGAAGTAAAATTTGTCTTACAAAATTTGCGTATTTTAAGGAACTAAAAAATTGGCATCGGAGAGGGATCCATGGGGAGACAGTCCCTCCCCATTGAAAGTTTTTGAAAAGTTAGGTGTCCTTACGTGCAATCTGGTGCCACATATGCCACCATTTGAAGTAAAATTTGCGTTAAAAAATAACGTATTTCTATGATCTAAACAAAAAATTAGCATCCGTGAGGTGGGGGCATCGCCCAATGACCCCCTGCGTACGCCACTGTACGGGCATATATATTTTTAATTGAGAATGTAGCTAGCGTTTCTGAGAGATACGAGCAACCGGACCTGTTCACATTGATAAGAGTAACGATCCGGCCTGTAGATTTGACTCAGTAAAAAGGACTGACAGTATAACTTGACAAGATCAGCAACGAAATGACTCGTTTTGAATTCACGCAGATGATTAATCCATTAACTTGATTTGCATGTATGTACATACTATCATAGATGTTACCTATCTGACCCAAATTTCCATGTTATGAAATCATACACCTATGTGATTTTGTGACTCAGACGACAGCTTCCCTTGACAAACTCATCCATGTAGGGACTGGCGTCGAAAGTAAGAATGCAGCTGGCATAGCTAATAGGCGCCTGCACTGTGCCTACGTACTGTAATGCAGTTCTAAGCCGCAGCGTGGCTGGCGTACTACATGCAGTCAAAACAACGGTGTACCGTGTACGTACGTGGACGGTGGGATATAAGAAACGTGATCACATGCCTACCTGCATGACACATTTGAGAAACTAAATCCACTGGACCAAGATGTGCACAAATGTATTGGGCAAGTTTTTTTTTTCTCAATACACGCAAATATAGCATGAAGATAATACACAACCTCGGAAAATTATTGGGGGGCTTGAGCCCCCAAAGGCCCGCGTAAAACAACGCCTGTCTGAAGATCGTGAGGTTGGTCATGTTCAGTTGAAGTTGTCCCTTGGGGACATAGCTCTTTTGGGGAGCAAAACTACTTCGGGAGTAAACAGTTTTTTTCGCCCTTCGGTTCTTCGCCAGAGAGTCGAGAGGACTTTGGGAAAAAAAACTCGAAACTCCACATTTACTTGGAGTGAACATCAGTACAAAAACCTCCCTGACGACGAGGGATAGGTCAAAAGACCAAGTGTAAAAACGTTTCTTCGCATCAGGGTTACCCTGCTAATGCGGAGCAAACTTATTCTGTACCAGGGAAGCGCCAGGTTTTGCCCGACAAGGGGTCAAGCTTCTCGAAGGGCTGCCAGCAACCCAAAGCCCAGACGACGATGATAAGTAGACCAAAGGATGAGGAAGACCAAATTTTCGGCGAGCTTGGTGCGTCGAAAATTATTTGGCTTTTTTTACACAAAAAAAATAAAAAATTTGGGAGTTTTATTGAAGAAATTTTGAAAACTTTGGCATTGTTATGGGAAATTTTGGGGTCTTTGTTCAAGAATATGCCCTTCCTATGTGCAAAATCAGGCAGATCGTCGGGGCCACTGAAGGCCAGTCATTTATATATTTTATCGTACGGATTAAGGCTCCTCGACGAAATTGGAAAATTTCCCCAACGGGGAGCAGCCTTCCCTGAGGGGGGCATGGCCCCTACCTCCTGGCGCCACCCTCCTTGGTTCTGTTTATTACGTCACTGTACTACATTAAAGTTGGAGGTCTACACTTTAATGTGCGTACATGGTATATTTTACACGCACGAATGGGCACGGAGCGCAAATAAAAATATGAATTTTCATTACAAACGTTGCACACAGACTCCGCAAAGACACTCCCTTAATATTTGTCTACCAAAAAGGCAATGCTGACTTAATCCTCTAAATCTTTCTTTAAATCACGCACAAACCACGACCGGCATTATTTTGACAACCCTTTCAGTTGAATGGTGCTAGTATAAGTTTAAGACGGTATTGGTTATAAGCGTAGCCATGAGGTTATAAATGCGTGGAAATTTTGACAGTTCTCTAAGCATTCGCAAAAGTTTTGATATGATAGAATATGCACTCATATAAAGAAAAAAATCGACTGTCGGGGCAGCTGACCCCTATCAGAAATGACCTGCACGGTATCGTATCTAAAGCGACGAAACGGTCACATCCCAACATTGCCACATTCACTTACCGATCGTTACACGATCTGCTGGCCAGTCAATTTTCAAACTATTTTTACATACAACTTTTCAGTTCATGATCACAACACCAGACAATCTGCAATCCCGACATCAGGACTCTATTCAAAGTTCTATACAACACAATTCTCTTCGTAATCGAGCTATTCGGCTCTGGAATTCCCTCTCGTCTTCTGTCATATCTAAACAAAGCACCAATTCCTTTAGAAAAAGCATTTCACGTACTTATATTCAAGACTATTAATATTAAACTTAATCTTACTGGTACTGCACTGAGTTCATTCCGTATACTTCCAATCATCACATTTTGCTTTTGTAATTCTCTTGTCTGGGGTGGGGTGGGTGGATGGGGATGGGTTTTTTGTCGGGTTAGTTCTTTCTCTTCTTTTGACCTTTTCTCTGTGTTTTTGACAATTTGTGTTTTTATCTCATCGCTCCGTGAGGAGGATGAGATATTGTAGTTACTTTGCCTGTTGAGCTATATACGGCAGTGCCGGCTGAAATAGCAACCGTTGCCATGGTAACAGTTAATTTTCCCAAGTTACTAGTCTGAGGGGCTAACCCATGG